>OZ018324.1:59754933-60097291 GCA_963969495.1 Ceratothoa steindachneri
GTAGAGGTTCTTTCGCCTTTTCCGAAACAAGGACCTCCACATCCTTATTTTTCCAGCAAATCGCTGCCCACCCGTTTGGTATCTCGAGGAGACGGATGAGCTCGATGTTTATTTTACCGAATATTGTCTCGAAAATGGTTTGTCTTCCAGGTTTTTGGTGCCCCGCTATTAACGGGGAGGGGGATCCATTTGGTGTCCTGGGGGACTGGGGGACCCATGTCCCCCTATAGGCAGTGCTGCCCTTCCCATTTCTGGTACTCTCTAACTTCTTGGGGAGGTAGATTACTTCACTTCTGAGTTCGGGTTTTGGGGTTGAAGAGTTGTCTGAATGACGTTGAGAGGAATTCCTTCACTGAACTTTTCCTCCTTTGCCACGGTCAGACATGATGACTCGGAACTCTTAGAATTCTGATGTACTCAATAGTGTTAGATTTAGATAGTAGTAGACGATAGTTGGTGAGAGTGAGGTAAGGTTGCCCTTGTTTGAGGGGCATCGCAGGCGTTTTTATTCTTTAGTTATTTATTTTTCCTTTTTGTTTTGTTGATGTCTATTGTTTGTCTCTGTGTGCGTTCTTCTTTTGTGTTCTTCTCTATATTTGTCTCTTTTTTTTGAAATTCTAGTATTGGCGCGATGTTGAGCTTTAGAGCCTTTATTAGTGCTCAAATTTAGTATATCCCTTTGCGTTTTTGTTCTGTTATGTTTACTTTTTCATATTTATCTCCTTGTAGTGACTCGAGTATCCGTGGTCGGAGATTTTTAGGCCCAGGATGGTGCCTTTGGCGGAGTAGCCGTATCTCCTCTCATCTATTATAATGGGCCACGTTGACGTGCGGCTCAGCGGGAGCATGTTAAATTTCTTCCTATTTGACCGGATTTTCCATCTTCTCTCGTATTGGTTGAATGTTCAAAATCTCTGCAATTGTGTTGATTGCCTGATCCCTTGCTTTCATAACCCTACTGGAGAGGATCTGCGTACTGCAGATACATCGTGTCGCGGTGTATTGGAGTAGGGAGGTCGATGGTAAAGACCAGGTAAAGCAAAGGACTCGGGCAGCCCCCTAGGGGAATGCCCGCTTTGAGCTCGAATTCTGGTCCTTTGTGCTCTTCGGTCATGGCACGCGCCCTTCTGTCCATGATGAAGTAACAAAGGATCCTTTCCAGGACTGGGTTTAGCTGGAGACCTAGGATCTTGTATTGTAGTCCACTCAGCCAAACCTTGTCAAAGGCCTTCTGCACGTCCCCCATTACGATGTCAATCAGCATATTGACCCTTCGCTCGGCAGTGTGCGATCTTTTCAGTTAGGCGAGCCAGGGCCGTTTCAGTGCCCCTTTATGGTCTGAACCCATGTTATTGTGGGTTATGCGCTCCCAACTCGTCGAGTTGATTTTGTAGCCTGTCGGCTATAATATTCTCAAAGATCTTGCCGGGTATTTCTAGGAGAGATTGGGCGATAGTTAGCTATTTGGTCTGGGGGCTTGTTCCACTTCGGGATAAAGATGATTTTAACCACCTTATACCCGTCAGGGAAGTAGCCTGTATTCAGGGATGCGTTCATGGTGTTCACCATGCCCTGAATAATTTGCCGTGGGGCATTCACCAGGTTGTTCTTGGTGAGCCCAGACCAGCCGGGAGCCCTTTGTTTGAAGGACCTAATGGCGTTCATGGTCTCTTCAATAGTGATAGGGAGCCCGTGGTCAACCATCTCTCTTTCTCTAGATACTTGCGATTGTGGGTGTTCATATGTATCATCGTTCCGAGGTCATCGAGCAGTTGGTCTTCGAAGTCCTGGTCGAAATCGTTGTTCTCCTCAGGTGATATTGCAAAGACCTCTTTCCAATGTCTCCTGAATCTCCTTTCGAGAGAGTCCGGATCCTATATGATCATGTCGCCTTCCTTTATTTTTATCCCTGGCCTTGGAGGCAGTCTTTAAGTCTTCGGACGCTGTTCCAAAAACTTACAGGATTTCTCTCCCTGTCTAGTTTGCCTATGATATCGTTCCAGATTTCCTTCTGTTTCTCAGTTTCTCGCTTAGCTGTCTCATTCGGGCTGCCCTTTCCCGGTTTGGGCCTGTCCTACCGACTTCCTCGAAAATGTCCATGTGTTCCCTAGAGATTTCCCTCATTTCGTCCGTCCACCTAGGTTGCGGAAGCATTTTGTACGAGATTCTGGGGACGCATCTTTCGTCAGCTTGAATGAAGAGATTAGTGATCTTGTCAATCTCCTCATCAATTTCCTCAAGATCAGCTGACTGGTAGGTGCTGAGCATTTCTCTGTACTGCTCCCAGTTAGCTTTCGCGTAACTTTTCCTAAGTGTGACAGGCTTGAGCATTGGCGCAAGCGAAATGGTGGTGATAATTGGGATATGGTCGCTCGGGACCACTGGGCCTGGGGCGTTAGCTATGTTGAAGGGGAATTCTGGACTTGTCAACACAATGTCCAGTTTTGTCGCCGTGCATCGTGTTAGGTAAGTTGGGAAGTCTGGTCCAACTCTCCGGAGCTTATTTCTCTCAAATAGTAGCTCCAGGTTTGGTCCCCTTGGATCGACGCGCCTGTAGCCAGATGCACGGCAACAGGCGTTTAGATCTCCGCCTAGCAACGCTAGCCTGTTGTGCCCGAAGATGGTGTAGAAATTGTTGATCGGTAGGTATTGTCACCTGGGCGGCTGGTAGGCTGCCGCCACAGTTAGACCTCCAACCAGGGTCGGGATTTCGAGAGCCACAAATGATTCGTCTAAGTCCGGTAGAGTTTTGAATTCAATGTTTTTTTTCTGATAGCGATGGCTGCGCCATCGTACCTTTCTGGTGTGTGATTTATTTGTATAACTGTATAGTTGTGTATTTTTATAGTGTCAGTGTTGATTCCATGTTCTGATATGAGAATGATGTCCGGGTCCTCCTTACGGAAGATGTTGCCATAAAGAATGGACTTTCCCTTCCATCCATTCACATTCAGTGTGAGTATTTTTAGAGCTTTGTTTATATTTTCCATGTTTTCTTGTTCTTGTGTTTTTGTTATGTCTCAAGTGTAGTGTTCTTTGCCGTTTCTTATTTTCTTGAATTCTGCATCACTTAGGGTGATGCAGGAGTCTTTGTGTAGTTTCACTGTGCCTTCCAGCATTGCTTGCTCAATGTCTGTTTCTTTTTCTGTTGCTGAGTAGGTCCAATTAATTATTCTTTGTTGTAGACCCTGAAATATCTCCTTAGGGAGAGCTTCTCTGGGTATGGGGTTTGTTCGCTCGTTATAATTTTGAAGTCTGATCTACTCTCCATCGTACTTGTAAGTACGTTTCAAGGTCTTCGACCTACTTCTCGAGCTTACGGGGCTCTTGTTCGCCCTGTTTTCGACCTCCTCAGCGTCAGATTCCGAGGACGATTGGTTCGCTAGGTTGCCTTCTGCTTCCTTTATTTTTCTTGCTGCTATTCTCTCCTTCTCACGACATTTTTGTGCCTCCAGTCTTGGATCTGTTCTAGTAGAGTTTGCTTTCTCAGCCGTGGGTTTCGCTTCCTTTGCGGGCTCCGATGTTCTTTCCTCCTGGGGAAATGGAGTCGCCAGTGCCTCTGATGCTCCCTTTGCCAAAAACTGCAGCTGACGCACGTCAACCGATGGTGGATCGTCCGGAAACCACATCTCAGACATGCAGTTTTTCTTCAGCATGAGATTCAGTGTCTTCGCGAACGTTCCTGGATTTATGAGATTATTTACGTGCGCAAATAATATGCACGTAAGTATTTTCATCGAATTCTCATTCTCTAGCTTGAGATAAGTTTTCGACTGCTGTTTTCCTGCAATTTTTGTTGGTTCTGCTCTTTTTGCCTAGGCATACGGGTTAGTTTCTCATTGTTTCCTCCGTTCTCTTTTTCCTGATAATATCCTTCTTTTGGGGACAGAACATGGCCATCGCCCCGTGGTTTAGTCCACAGTTTGGGCATCTTTCCACCGCTGAACCTGGAGCACGTGATAGTTTGCTCTTTGCAATCTTTCGTTGTGTATTGCTCCATCTTGTAACACCGGAAGCACAACTGAATGGGGTAAACTCTTTTTCAATTTGGTCTGCACAGATCCTAGCGTTAAAGAGTAGTAATCCCCTTTCTTTGGCCTTCTGGGCCATCTGTGTGTCATTGAATATTATTTTGAAGACGTGTTGGTATTCAGTGTTGTCCCGTTTATTTCGGAACTTCACTATTTCTACAACGTTAGCCCACGACTGATTTCTATTTATCTCCTCCTTACTGTGTTGGCCGATCCATGGATCTAATTGTCTGCACATCACGCTACGGTGTGCCTGGATCTGAGGAGGAGTACTGGGTTGGAGGCCTATTTCATTTAGTACCCGTTGTCTTCCTCCTTCGTACGCGTCTCCACATCTACTTCTTTCTCGCAGATTGCGGAGTAACCAACTGGGGTGTCGATTAGTCTAGGGATCACCACCATCAGCTTTCCGTAGACCGTCTCGAACACCGTGCCTCGGTCCGGTTTAGGATGTCAACCTATTGTCCTTAATGGGACTCTTGTGGCTGGGTGGGACGCCATTTTGGTGCGTTTGCAGCTCCTCTGTCTGGAGGTGCAAATCTTCTTTGGGTGATTCTGCTTTTCCTTGATTGTTTGCACAGCTTCAAACTTACGTGTGTGTGTGTGTGTGTATATATTTACTTTTTTGATTTTTGTTTTTCCTTGAAGAAGAGACCCCCCCCCCCGCCACCTGGATGGAAATGGGAATTGCCTTTTAGATGGATGATAACGATGGATAAGATGAATCCAGGTGGGATCCTCTCAGGGGTGTGATTGTATGGCGGACTTATTGACAACGCCTCCCCCCCCCCCCCGAAGGTGTTTTAATCGCAACCGCATCCCAACATACCATATAGACGGTTGTATGTCCCTCTATGGTCCTGGAAGGGACTACCACTGTGGTGAGCAACGGGGGTAGCAGTCTGTCCCTTATCCGGAAGTTTCTATCATTGTTCTCCACTGTGGGCTATTCCTAAAACCAGCTTCTTCCAATGCAGCCAATTATAGCCAAGCAACTGACTGGCATAGTTGGGACGAAACATGAATGGCAATCCCCTTTTACATCTGACAGCGGTTCACGCAGGAGGGTAGGTCGGAGACTTAAGCAGTCATCTGCCGAAGTGGGGCCGCTGTAAAGTAAAGATGATTAATGATGAGTTATGATGATGATGAGTGAGACACCAGATTAATACTCTCTTTTTGAAAATCTGGTTCTAAAATTAGAAACCAGATTTTTCAAGGGCGTAGGAAAAATTATACAAAACCTTTCCTCCTTTACCAGATCACGAGATGAGTCTTACGAAGTAATTCTGCCAAGAATTCCGACCAGTCCTCTTAGAATTGGACCTTGGCCCTTGGACATAAAAAGTGGTGAGATTTAGGGAGAGTTAGAGAGAAAAATAGTAAGAGAGGAAAGTGGTTAAGAGTGAATTTAAATAATAGAAGGTGTGTGGGAGACATAATAAATAGGTCCCTGGTGAATGAAAGGGTAGCTGTTTTTGTTTTGCATGGATTTTTTTTTTTATAAACTAGAAAATTTATAGTTTATTTAGTCAAATTAATCTGGTTAATTTAATTTTTTGTTTTTTAGATCTTACGTGATCTTTTGGCATTCAAGCCTTTATTTGAGGCGGGGTTTTTATTCCCGCTGTGGGTTTTTGAAAAAGTTTAGTTTTATTTGAATTTATTTGAGTTTGAATTTTTAGCAAAGTTTGAATTTATTTTATTTTTACTAAAGAAACCTGCGCATTACACTAGTCGTTTTCTGTATTTTGTCGATTTTGTCATGTGTATTTTGGAGTCACGTTACCGTCAGACTGTATTTTGCTGCTTTTGAATGGTCTTATTTGTCGGTCGCCCTCTATGTCTAAGTGTGTACGAGAGAATTCAGGGGGTCAAGCGGGCACCAATGGCTTGCCAGATCCTCTTAGCTCTCTCGTGGAGCGCCACGTTGATCGGAGATAATCCAACCGAGTCGTAGAGCTCCTTCTGTCGTTTATGTTCTCTTCTTCGGGTGTTTGTAATGAGCAGCACCGCTTTATTCTAGATGACTTGTAGTTTCGCAATGTGGGTCTTGGCGCTCGCGTTCAACGGCACCGGGGGATACAAGGGTCTCGAGCGAATGCACGCATTGAATATCTTGAGTTTATTTGAGGGATTGGGGTCACGAAACATAGTGCCGTGTCAGTCCCTCTTTTCTTTCTGAAGCCGTGTTGCTGCTCGTTATGCAAGTTGGCTTCGTCGAGAAAAGAGTTGACTCTATTAGCCAATATCTTCTCCAAGATTTTGATAGCAAATTCTAGGAGAGATATCGACCGAAAGCTGGTAGGGCAGTCCGGGGGCTTTTCCGGTTTTAAGATGAAAATCATCTTGGCCACTTTCCACTGATCAGGGAAGTAGCCCGTGTTCAGAGCGGCGTTTATGATGTTAAGTGGGCCACTCCAAACGTTAGGCGGGGCCTGAATGAAATTCTCCCTAGTCAGCCCCGTGGTACCCGGTGCTCTTTGACGAAAGGATTTTAGAGCAACGGCGAGTTCTAAGGCAGCTATTTTACTACTATAGCCCTCCATCATTCTTTACTGCGACACACAATGATGAGGAGGTTTTGTGTATTTGTGTGTTTAGCTGTTGGATTATGTCAGTCTCGAATTCGAGGTCGTAGTTGTCATTTTCTTCTGGGGTATTTTGAAGATTGAGGACCAGAAAATCCTAAACATTTCCTCAATATCTTCAGTCTCGTTAATTTCTTTGCCGTCGTAAATGAGTGTTATTTTTTTGTATGTAGGTTTTCCTTTAAGACGTTTAAACATCTGCCAGAATGTGTGTGATTCTCTTTCTATTAGTCCATCCCATAGTAATATTTGTTGGTCTGTAATTAGCGTCTGGAGTTCGTCTTTAATTTGTCTTAATCTTCTGTGGGCACTGTGGTTGGGGCCTATCAGCGCTACTACATTGGACAGATCCCTATATTCTTGGGCCAGGGTTTTCATGGGAGGGGTCCATGGGGGAGCTGGAAGGGTTTTATAATTAATACGGGGAATGCTATTTTTATTGGCTTTTATTAGGAAGTCAGTTAATTTATCCAGCTCTTCATCTATTTCTTCTAAATTGGCATAAAATAGAGGATCGGGGATATAATTTAGAAGGTAATTTTTGTAGCTTTCCCAGTTCGCCTGTTTATAGCTTTTGCGTTCTGGGATTGCAATTTGAATGGGATTTACTCTTACTGTAATTTTGATAGCCTGGTCGTCACTCGGAATGATGGGGCCCGGTTCAATGTAGTAGTTGTATATGGAAACTTGATACTAGATAGGACTATATCAGGTTTCGTTGCTGCTCTTTCCGTTATGTAGGTCGGGAATTCTGGTCCTATCCTTGTCATGTATTGTCTGTCAAGCAGTACCTCGATGTTTCTGCCTGCATTATTGTAGGAGGTGTATCCTGCCGCTGCACACTTTGCATTTAGATCTCCGTCAAAATTACGTTTTTCTTGTGGCTAAATATCTGCAAGAGGTTGTGCATGGGCAAATAGACGCGTCTTGGGGGTTGGTACCCCGTGGCCACGACCAGTCCCCCTACGGCAGTACCTACTTCAATGGCAAGGTAATGATTCATAAAGTCATCCAGTGTCCTGTATTTTAGTCCTTTTTTAACGGCTATTGCGCAGCCGTCATACCGTTCCTGGCTATGATTTTTACTAATGACGTCGTATTGAAATAGTTTTAATTCTTTTTGCGCGGTCAGTCCGTGTTCGGAAATAAGTATAATGTCAGGGTGACTCTGTCATATAATATTGCCATAGATGGAACCTTTTCCGTCCCACCCATTGACATTAATATGTATAATCGTAAGTCTGTTGGTCATTTTGTGTAAAGTTGGTTCTTTAGTGTGTGGGATTAAAGTAGACGCTTATTCGCGATCTACTTTAGCCCCATGAGGTGTACTGGGCGGGGTGCGCTCCCTGCCGTTTCTTTTTTTTTCTGTATTCAGTGTCCGTTATCGTGTGGAAGCAGTCCGTGGTCAATTTGATCATATTTTGGGCGAGAGCCTCCTTAACTTGCTGCCCCGGAACCTCATCTGAGCATTCCCACTTGTATCTTCAGGTCCTAAGAGCCTCCGATACTTCGCGGGAATCGATTTCGGTGGGGAAGGGCGCCGATTCGGGGGCATATAGTTTGAGATTGAAACATCTCGCATGATATATCAGCTGGTGTTCCCTGCGTCGTGATGATGAGGTTGACCTTGGGCCACGAGTTTTTGATGTTTTTCTCGACCGTGGAGACCTGGTCTCCTTGGGTCGTACTGCTTCCTTGTTTGGTGTCTGGATTTGCGTTTTCGTTGTATCGGTGGTGTCTTTTTTGGGTGAAAGTGACACTTGTTTTGCTGTTTGTGTTATTTTGGGTTTGTTTAGACGTGGCTCGCGTGTGCTGGCTGTGTTTTGTGGTGCGGGTACCTTTAGGCACGTTTCTTGGCACTGAGGGGCTACGCTTATTCGCATAACCTACTCTGAAGGAGGGTTGTCCGGGAACCACATCTCTTGCAGCCCGTTCTTTACGAGCATGCGATTGACTTACGTGGCAAAAGTACCTGGGCGTGTGATGTTGGCAATATGTGCATAGTAAATGAAGCACATTATTTTCGTTGTGTTCGTTTTCTGTGTAGGAATGTCTTTTGGCTATTTGTCTCGGCAATCGCGCCTTTGGCTACTTTCGCATAGGTGGAATTGGCCTTCTCTTCTAATTCACGTTTTAATTGAGTTTGCTTCTGGATCTCTTGTTTTTTGATCGGGCATGCCATGGACATAGTCTGGTGGGGGCCTTCACAATTTAGGCATTTGGGAGAGTTACTCTTACAGTCGCGACCGGCACAGATCGAGCATAACGTAATGTCTTTCTCAGGGCAGCTGGAAGTGGTGTGTTTGCCGTACTTAGAGCACCGAAAGCACATTTGCAAGTCGACAAATTCTTCACGTTCCATCTGCTCCGGGCAGACTCACGTTGAAGAGAAGCAAACCATTTTCCTTAGCCTTTTGAGCAATAGCCGAGTCATCGAAAACAACTTTAAACACGTGCGTGTAATTTTTTTAATTTTATGACCTCAGCTACTTTGCACATGGGTGGTTCCGTTCCATTTCCATGTCCTCTGCCGAGTGGCTCCCGACTGAGGAGTCGAGGCGCCTGCAGATTACACTAAGGTGCGTTTGGTTTCAGATTGATTGTCTTTAGGAATTCAACTGCTTTGCTTGAGGTCAAGGCTTCACAGTCTGCCTTCCTAGCGCAAATAGCAGAGTATCCATTTTGAATGTCAATGAGTCTGACTAGTAAAATGCGTAAAGTTCCGCAATTTTTTTCAAATACCTTACGTCTGTCTGGTTTTGGACCCTCCGAGAGGACCCGGAGAGTGATGCAGAGTCTCCTTCATTTCTCCTGCATCCTATCGTATTTTTTTTTTTTTAGAGCTCATCTGGCGACTGCCTACTTGAGCATTAGTCGCCGTATTAAAACTGGCCTAGTTCTAGGCTACTTTAAAATAAAATTAAAGACAAAAAAAAAAGGGGGAAAGGAAGCAAGCTGGTGCGTCAGGGGGAGGTCCCCCCCGGCGCAGGAGCGTGCAACCTAAAGGGGAAAAAAAAATAAATGCAAAAAACAAACCATGCTTAAATAATAGGGAGAAGGCCGGCCTCCCCCAAGAAGTCAACAAGTCCATCAGTCAATGTGCACGCACTCGTCCTGAGTACAAGGGACAGGCGGTAGCGACCCCGCCCATCCCGGTACCAGGACAGGTAACATGCGCGAAAAATCACCCAGAATGGGACATTCGACAAGAATGTGCCGAACAGTCTGGGGGGACGACGCAGTCGTCGCAATATGGCGCAGGCGAGCGCTCCATCAAATAGCGATGCGTCACACGAGTGTGTCCGATTCGGAGAAGGCAGAAAGCGACCTTAAGCCGTCGCGGCATTGAGGGATAGGTCCATGGGAACAGTCGCGGCGCAATGGCACGCAACTTTAAGTTCCCTTTGACCGTCTCCCATCTTCTTTGCCAAGCAGTCCGAAGAGCTGCCCGTATTCATGCCATGTAGTCGGTGTGAGGAAGAGCGAAAAGCTGGTCCGGTCGCAGAGTCCTCGCGGACTCTTTGGCGCCTTCATACCCCGCAATTCCTACATGCCCAGGAACCCAGAAGAAGATAATCTCGACATCTGCCCGGCTCGCCAAAACCGTGGCGTCACGGATATCGCGAACCAGGGGATGCGGAGATTCCAATGCCCCGAGAGCACCCAGGGCGCTTTGTGAGTCGCTAAAGATCACAATCGGGTCTCCGAACCGGGCACGTCGCGTAATCTCCCGTACCGAGTGGTGTATTGCCACCAGCTCGGCCGTGAAGACAGACGCAGCGCCTGGCAGAGCTCCGCTGACTTCAAACAGAAAAGGATACGGCGTGGAAGCCGACCCCCTCTTCGGACTTGGAGCCATCCGTATACACAGGCACGATTCCAGCGTGACACGAGGTGTGCTCCAAAAAGGTTGAACGCAATACTCCCGGCGCCGTACAAGCTTTGGGAGCAGAGGCGTGGCGACAAATAGCCAAATGTGGTACCCTCCAGGGTGGCGTCCTGGGCAGAGCCAGGGGCGCCACCGGGCCGAGAGCTATATCTACCTCTCGAAGGAGTTTCCTGGCCCTAAACCCAGAGGGCTTAAGGTATGACTGGCGTCTCTCGGCGACATAGGTGCCGTCGAGATCAGCTGCGGATGCAGTGAAAGCTGTTGGCGACTGAGGGAGGCGCCGGGCTCGCGCGTACAGGCGAGTGATGCACGGCACGCAGCGCAGAGCGAGTAACTTCTCCCCAACATCGACCAACAGGCTCTCAATGGGGGAAGTGACGAAGGCACCGGTAACAAAGGCGGAGGCGAGTGTGGTGGATCGAATCCACCTTCCGCAATAAACGCTCGGCTGCGGATGCATAAAACTCGCATCCGTAGTCGAGCTTCGAATGAACAATTTTTTTTTTTTTTATTAAGGGGCTATCTGGCGACTGCCGACTTAGGCATAAGTTGCCGTAAACAAACAGCCTAGTTCTAGGCTACTTCAAAATAATTCAACAGGAGGCAACAATAAAAAGAAATAACAATAACAAAGCAATAACAAAAACGATAACAAAAACAACAACAATAAAACCGGGTTAAATGAAAGGGAGAAGGCCGGCCTCCCCCAAAAAGTCAATAAGTCCACCAGTCATGGTGCACGCACTCGTCCCGAGTACAAGGGACAGGCGGTAGCGACCCCGCCCATCCCGGTACCGAGACAGGTATCGTGCGCGAAGATCACCCAGACTGGGACATTCGCAAGAATATGCCGAACAGTCTGGGAGACGACGCAGTCGTTGCAATAGGGCGCAGGCGAGCGCTCCATCCAGTAGCGATGCGTCACACGAGTGTGTCCGATTCGAAGACGACAGAAAGCAACCTGAAGCCGCCGCGGCATTGGGGGATAGATCCATGGGAACAGTCGCGGCGCAATGGCACGCAACTTTAAGTTCCCTTCGACCGTCTCCCATCTTCTTTGCCAAGCAGTCCGAAGAGCTGCCCGTATTCATGCCATGTAGTCGGTGTGAGGAAGAGCGAAACGCTGGTCCGGTCGCAGAGTCCTCGCGGACTCTTTGGCGCCCTCATTCCCCGCAAATCCTACATGTCCAGGAACCCAGCAGAAGATAATCTCGACATCTGCCCGGCTCGCCAAAACCGTGGCGTCACGGATATCGCGAACCAGGGGATGCGGAGATTCCAATGCCCCGAGAGCACTCAGGGCGCTTTGTGAGTCGCTATAGATCACAATCCGGTCTCTGAACCGGGCACGTCGTGTAATCTCCCGTACCGAGTGGTGTATTGCCACCAGCTCGGCCGTGAAGACAGACGCAGCGCCTGGTAGAGCCCCGCTGACTTCAAACAGAGGGGATACGGCGTGGAAGCCGACCCCCTCTTGGGACTTGGAGCACTCCGTATACACTGGCACGGTTCCAGCGTGACACGATGTGTGCTCCAAAAAGGTCGAACGCAATACTCCCGGCGCAGTACAAGATTTGGGAGAAGAGGCGTGGCGACAAATAGCCAAATGTGGTGCCCTCAGAGAATGCAGAAAAAGCGGTCGCGAAGGATTCCGCCACGGACGCGGGGTCCGAGATTGCGGTCCCATTCTCCTGGAGAACGGGAGGGGGGTCCTGCGAGAACTTGCCCCGAATCCTTTTGACTCGCTTCCACACCTCAGCTAAAGGGGTCTTCCCGTTAAGTGAAGACACGTATGCTCGCCAAGAAGAGCGGCGGGCGTGCTTCCAAATATACCGGAACCTAGCCCTAGCCCGACGAAATTCAGCGACAGTGAAATCGTTCGGGCGGCGCTTATAGCGCATGAAGGCATAGCGCTTCTGTTTGAGGGCCGTCTCACACTCGGCCGACCACCATGGGAGTGGTCGGCGTGCAAAGCGGCCAGACGTCCTAGAAATAGTAGTCAGGCCCACGGCGATGAGGTTGCCGGAGAAGAACTCAACGGCCTCATCTACCGACCTAAACTCCTCGACTGAGATAGAGAATTCAGTCATTTCCTGAAATGCAGGCCACCGCGCCCGCGCCAAGCACCACCGAGGTGGTCTCTCACGCGGCAGTTGCCCTGAAAATGATATTTGAATGGGAAAGTGATCACTACCATGGAGGTAATCGACCACCTCCCAATCAAAATCAGGCTGTGCATCCGAAGAGCACAACGATAGGTCAAGGCAAGAAAATGAAGCGGTTCTCGGATAGTGATGCGTAAACTCATTTAGGACACCCATCTCAAGCTCTTCGATCAGATCGGCAAGGACTTGTCCCCTGGGATTTATGGAGTAATCTCCCCAGAGAGGATTCCTGCAGTTCAGATCTCCAAGCAAGAAATAGGGCCTCGGCAACCGTGCCACGACGCGGCAGAAGTCCCCCGCGTCGAAGTCAGCTGACGGTGGAATGTACGCAGAAATGATAGTATAACTCCTATCCAGGTGCAGCTGCACTGCCACTGCCTGAAAGGAGGTATCTAAAGAGAAAGGAAGAACGGAGACATCATGCCGGGTGTAAACCACGCATCCCCCAGCCCGGCCATCCCGTGGTGGTGGGGTCGCAAGACCCTTATAGCCCGGGAGGGCGGGCAGGGGACACGCGCCTAGCATGTTCTCCTGCAAATAGATAGCTAACGGGGAACGGGACGAGACGAGCCTCCGCAGCTCCTCCCAGTTGGCCCGGAGTCCACGGCAATTCCATTGAAGGAATATGCCCTCCAGGCCTAGCTCGGACGAGACGCGGGGACCCTCCTCGAATTGAAGACCCTCACGGGAATGGCCGTACGCTTCCCGGGGGCTGTTAGCCTGACAAAGCACTGAAGGCGCTGTCGCCTTCAAGAACTTATTGGGGAAGGTTGGGCTCGCAATGCGAGTCTTTTCCTCCCTCCGCCTCGAAACCTTAGGCGGGCGTTGCGGCTTCGGAGGCGGGGGGGGCCCTCTTTTCGAGGAACCACCGTCTCCGAGCCACTCGCCACACCTCGGGGCGTGGGCGAAGGAGCCGAAGCTCCTTTGTTGTTGTCCTCCTTTCGGGGGACAGCTTTAGGAACCCCGGAAGATGGCCTAGCGACCATCTTCAGGGGTGTTGCCTCCTGTGAGTCTAACGACTGGGTGGAGGCGCGTGGCCGTTTCGCCTTACGAGAAACGGTCACGCTGGGGGAAGAGGGGGGCGCCCTGGTTTTAGCCGGGGCTGGGTATGAACCCTTTTTGCCGCAAGCTTTACCAGGGAAGCGCCCGGGTTGGGTAGAGCCCGCAGAAGGGCTCCGAATGGGCGCGGAAACAACCGTGCTCGTTGGCCTGGATGGGGCAGGAGCAGAGGGTGCCTTTCTAACTATTGAGGCATATGACGTCCCATGCAGAGCCGGGCGCGCCAGGACCAAGTCCTTTGCCTCGCGGAATGAGAGTCGATCCTGGGCCTGAACGGCCAGGATTTCTTTCTTCAGGAGATATGCACCACATTGCTTCGAAGAAGCAGGGTGCGGCTCTCCGCAATTGACACACTTGGCCACACACGATTTGGACTTATCGTGTGCGACCTTGGAGCAATTTACACAGACTTCGGGTGACCCCGACTTTGCACGTCTACATGAGCGATTCGTATGGCCGAAGCGGTGACAGTAATAGCACCGCCGCGGAAGTGGCACCTATGCTTTTACGCGGTAGCGGTACCAACCGGCATGCACCGACTCAGGGAGCTTGTCACAGTCGAACGTGACGAAGAGTGTAGGGGTGGACCTCGAGGCCCCTCCCTGTTTTCTCATCACACGTTCGACCTTGACCGCCCCATGGACGGCCAGCTCTAGGGTGATGTCCTCAATGGAGTAGTCAACGAGTTCCCTCGCATAAACTACTCCTTTCACAAAGTTCATGGTAGAGTGCGGCGTCACACTCACCGGGGTGCCATGAAGTGTCAGACGAGGACTTATCTTGGCCGCCTCGGCAGGATTCGCCGCATTTGCCAGAAGGCTCCCGTCCGAGAAACGGGTCACCTTCGGCTCTCTACCAATTGCACTAGCTAATCATCTCCTCTGATGGATCATGTTGCCTTTAGACAACATGGTGCCATCAGTGGAGCGAATAACGAGGAAGCGTTTGAAGCCAGCGGGCTCGAAAACGCCAGGTAACCTCTGAATGAGGGGCCCCGATGTTATCGAGGCTCTGCCCTGTGCACGTTTGGTCTTTGTCATGGTCAGGAGCTCCGTACTCGGGGGGGGGGGGGCAGAGGGGCCGGATGTGCCGATCTTGGCTTGGTCGCTTGCCAGAGTGGCAGCAGACCCATCCGTCCCCGCAGCCCCCGCGGATGGAGAGGAGCCCCGAGTCTTTTTAGTCTTTCTTGTCTTCTTTTTCTTTTTAGGAGAGGAGGGCGAGGAATGAACCCGCTTCTCACCTCCGTCGGTAGAAGCCCCCAGGCCAGATGTACCGGCCTCAGCCAGGTCCTTCTCCGAAATGGAGAAGGTCCTGGTGGTCGTAAGGGCATCATCCGGAGGAGATCCCTCCCCTCCTTGTACTGGCTGAGAATCCACAGCCGTTTGAGGAGGACCTTGCATAGGGGCGGATTCGGGTTCGGTGCTTGGCGCCGAGCCCGTATTCACCCCCCATGGAAGGCCCTACCCTCTGAGGCTGGGTTTCCTCAAGGACCATGTCTATCACAGGAGGGGCCTCCAGTTGGTCATCCACTTCCAGGACATCGCAGGTCCCCTTGGCAGCGTCATGAGTCTTTTGTGTGGAGGCACAGGCCTTGACCCCGGCAAGGTTTAATATTCTTGCCAGCAGGTCTTTTGAGGGAAGCGACCGAAGGGGCCTGGCTTCCCTCTCCCCCCTAAGGGGGTTAGGGGGTTTGCCCTACCGAGCCGCTTGCACGAGGGGCGGTCGGCAATGGGCTGCCTGCTGGCTTTCTTGGCAGTCCCCTTGGAAAGAACAGAGGGGACTGCCGCTGGTAAGAGGGAGGTGCCCGAAAGCACCTCCAGAGAAGGGGGTGAGGGTGAGTCCCCTTCACCCGTAGGCGTAGGAGAGTAGTAAGCCTCCTCTCCGGTTGAAGAGATATGGAGGGTCTCCTGCGCAAGCACAGGGGAGGGGAGACCTCCATTTTTTTGCTGGAGCTGCCGAAGGGCGGCTACGTCCCTGTTTCAGGGGAAGTTGGGGCCTGGGTTTTTTGGGGTTTTTTTTCATACATGGGCATGTTGACCCTCTTTTTTATACGGGACGCAATAGCTCATCACCTCTTGCAGTTGCCTGCACTGCAAGAGGTGCTTACAGGCCTGGCAGAGCCAGGCGCCGCCATTTGGGACCACCCCTCCCGCCTGGTGGCCTGGCAGTCCATCGGCATAACGGCTCCACCTTGAACACGGCGTAAAAATGGATAGAATGTGAAGAGGAGAGGAAAAGGGATGTGAGGAAGGTATGGGTGGGGATGAAGCAGGTTGTTAAAAAAACCTCCATCCCGAACCGGAGCTCAGGGGTTAGGGAACATTGTCCCCTCCCCCCTCAGCCCCGATCCGGGACGGTTGGCTTGAGAAGAAGGTCAGCATCTACCCTGTGAAATTAGAGACTGACCAGAGAAAGTTGTGGGAGAGGTTGTGTGAAAAGAGAGGAAACAAGTGTTTTGAAGGAAGGAAGAGAGGTTAAGCTGGGGCCGGACGGGGTGCTGGGGCCGGACGGGGTGCTGGGGCCGGACGGGGTGCTGAGTCCCGTCTACCGGGCTAGAGAGTAGTCATGAAGAATCATTCCCAGGAAAGGTTCGATGGTGCTGCCATAGCTGTCAAGAGGAACATCTCATTTAAACAACTACCAGAACTCGATGAGTCCTTTGTGGCAATCGAGGTACACACCCTGGTAGGAGACCTCGTGATAGCTGCAGCATATCAACCCCCTCGACGAGCATATCTCCAGTTAAGCAACTTCTACACACTGTTCGGGCACCGCAGAATGGCATTCTTAGGGGGAGACCTCTATGCCAGATGCCGTGCGGCGGGCTATGGTAGCACCAACGATAGAGGCCGAAACTTGGAACTGATTATGGGAAGAAAAAACATCCAAAGGATAGGGCCGGATTTTCCGATCTATATCACTTCCAGATCAGCAACCAAGCCTGACATAATCCTAACAAGTGAAGGCTTCCCATTCAACTACCATAGTGAGCCAGGCCCAACAGTCCTTAGTGATCACGTAGCGATTCTCACCACGGTATCTCTCGCACCAATCCAGCTCCCAGTCCCTCTCCGGAAAAAAATACGCCCTGGCCAACTGGGATCGTTATAAGCAACGACTCAGTGAATATGCGCCAGCTGACCTCAGCACGGCGTCATTAGAGGAGATAGACAGGGAACTGGAAAGGATTACAACGTCCATACTAAATGCGGACCGCGAGCATACCCATAACAGGGTATAAAACACCTCCTCAGCCCAGATGGACAGAGTAGATGAGATATATCGCTCGCGTTCACAGGGAAGTGTACGAAGAAGTAAGACGGGAGGGTCCCAACCGGGAAAGGAGCTCGCTCCTTCGACGCCTAAGCTCAGAGCTTAGAGAGGCCATCAACCTCAAACAGGAGGAAATATGGAACAGCTTGATAGCCAAAGTCGACAGCGAACTCAGCCCGGCTAAGTTCTGGCGCCAAGTCAAGAACTTAAAGGGACTTGCACCTAGACCTAAGGCTCGGATAAAGGAGAACGGAATCTACATAGAGAACCCGGTGGTTCTCGAGGAAATGTTCAGGAACTTCTGGAAAAACGTTTTCAGGATTACCCCTGAGGAAAACGACGAGTTCGACCAGGAATTCGAAGGTCAACTGATTGAAGAACTAAATCAGGAAATGCATCGCACGCACCCACTACATCAAGTCAACGAAGGCAGGGAGATGGTGGGCCACGGACGTCCCATAACATCAGAGGAGGCCATGGCCACTGTAAAAGCCTTTCGACAAAAGGCACCAGGCTGGACGGGTATCACCAGAAACAACTTGGTTAACGCCCCACAGCAGATCATTCAGGGAATCGTTAACATCTACAACGCTTCCCTGAACACGGGCTACTTCCCGGAAGGTTTCAAGATTGCTAAGGTGATCTTCATACCCAAGGGAGGTAAACCCCCTGATCAACTGGTAAATTACATGCCAATCGCCTTGCTGGAGATCGTTGCGAAAGTCTACGAGAGACTCCTAGCTGACAGGCTTCAAGAAAAACTAGCCGAGCTGAGAGCCCACAACCCTCAGCAGCACGGGTTCCGCAAGGGACGAGGAACGGAAACAGCCCTCGCCCTCCTTGAGGAAAAACTCGCTTGAAGTAAAGCTGAGAGAAGGTACGTAGACGTGGTGCTGCGAGATGTAAAGAAGGCCTTCGATAAGGTTTGTCTGAGAGGATTACAGTTAAAGAACCTCAACCTCCAGCTTAACACACTCCTGGAAAGGGTCCTTTGCAACTATGTCTCCGATAGGAGAGCCCGAATTGCAATCGAGGGCTGCAAAGAACCCGAATTCGAACTCAAGGCGGGAGTTCCACAAGGCAGCTGTCTCAGCCCTCTGCTGTACCTAGTGTACACGATTGACCTGCCTGCTCCAGAGAGGTACGATTCGATGTATCTGGTATACGCAGATGACATCACCCAAATCGTCCTAAGTCCATTCAGGAACTCTGGAAGTCAGGCGAGGGCGACATTTTTTTTTTTTATTAGAGCTCATCTGGCGACTGCCTAACGGGCATTAGTCGCCGTATTAAAACTGGCCTAGTTCTAGGCTACTTTAAAATAAAATTAAACTAAGAAAAAAAACACCCTAAATGGGGGAAAGGAAAAAAACAAAAACAAATGCAAAAAACAAAACAAAAAACAAACCCTGCTTAAATAATAGGGTGAAGGCCGGCCTCCCCAAAAAGTCAATAAGTCCACCAGTCGATGTGCACGCACTCATCCCGAGTACAAAGGACAGGCGGTAGCGACCCCGCCCATCCCAAAACCAGAACCGGGAAAGGTATCGTGCGCGAAGATCACCCAGGCTGGGACATTCGACAAGAATGTGTCGAACAGTCTGGGGGACGACGCAGTCGTCGCAATAGAGCGCTAGCGAGACCTCCATCAAATAGCGATGCGTCAAACAAGTATGTCCGATTCAGAGACGACAGAAAGCAACCTGAAGCCGTCGCGGATATGAGGGATAGGTCCATGGAAACAGTCGCGGCGCAATGGCACGCAACTTTAAGTTCCCCTCGACCGTCTCCCATCTTCTTTGCCAAGCAGTCCGAAGAGCTGCCCGTATTCCTGCAATGTAGTCGGTGTGAGGAAGAGCGAAACGCTGGTCCGGTCGCAGAGTCCTCGCGGACTCTTTGGCGACCTTATCGGCGCGCTCATTCTCCGCAATTCCTACATGTCCAGGAACCCAGCAGAAGATAATCTCGACATCTGCCCGGCTCGCCAAAACCGTGGCGTCACGGATATCGCGAACCAGGGGATGCGGAGATTCCAATGCCCCGAGAGCACCCAGGGCGCTTTGTGAGTCGCTATAGATCACAATCCGGTCTCCGAACCGGGCACGTCGCGTTATCTCACGTACCGAGTGGTGTATTGCCACCAGCTCGGCCGTGAAGACAGACGCAGCGCCTGGTAGAGCCGCGCTGACTTCAAACGGAGGGGATACGGCGTGGAAGCCGACCCCCTCTTCGGACTTGGAGCCATCCGTATACACTGGCACGGTACCAGCGTGACACGATGTGTGCTCCAAAAAGGTCGAACGCAATACTCCCGGCGCAGTACAAGCTTTGGGAGCAGAGGCGTGGCGACAAATAGCCAAATGTGGTACCCTCCAGGGTGGCGTCCTGGAAGGAACTAGAGGCGCCACCGGCCCGAGAGCTATATCTACCTCTCGAAGGAGTTTCCTGGCCCTAAACCCAAAGGGCTTAGGGTATGACTGGCGTCTCTCAGCGGTATAGGCACCATTCAGATCAGCTGCGGATGCAGTGAGAGATGTTGGCGACTGAGGGAGGCGCCGGGCTCGCGCGTACAGGCGAGTGATGCACTGCACGCGGCGCAGAGCGAGTGGCAACTCCCCAGCATCGACCAACAGGCTCTCAATGGGGGAAGTGCGGAAGGCACCGGTCGCAGGGCGAAGGCCAGTGTGGTGGATCAAATCCACCTTCCGCAATAAACGCTCGGCAGCGGATGCATAATACTCGCATCCGTAGTCGAGCTTCGAGCGAACAAAGGATCGATAAAAAAGTAAGGCAGTAGCCCTATCAGCGCCCCAAGCGCTGAACGTCACGGAACGGAGAATGTCCATGGCGCGGGTACAAGAGACCCTAAGGCTGAGAATATAAGGCACCCAGGTGAGGCGTCGGTCGAATACAAGACCAAGGAAACGGTGCGACTCAACCACATCCGGGTGCACCCCATTAACAAACAAATCTGGGTCGGGGTGAAGCCGTGGATGGCGGCAGAAGTGCACCACCTTAGTCTTGGCCAAAGAAAACCAAAACCTGTGCGCTTCGGCATAGCGAGAGACGCGGTTCAATGCCTGTTGGAGTCCACGCTCCAGAGTTGGCATCTGAGCCGCGCCAAAAGAGATCGAAAGGTCGTCCACGTAGAGCGTGGCGAGAACATCTTCCGGCAGCACCGAGGTGATGCCGTTGATGCTCAGGGGAAAGAGTGTGACACTGAGGACACTTCACTGCGGGACACCCTCTTCCTGCTCCTTTGGGCCGGAGAGGGCTCCCCCCACCCGTACGCGGAATCGACGATCTCGCAAAAATTCAGATATAAACATTGGGAGGCGTCCCCTCGCCCCCATGATACCGTATCGCCATGCGGTATCATATGCCTTCTCCAGATCAAAAAACACCGTGGCGTAGTGCTGTCTACGAAGGAAAGCCTCGCAGACGGGATTTTCCAGTCGGAGCAGAGCATCCAATGTGGAGTTGAACTTACGGAAGCCGCACTGTGCAGAAGACAGATGGCCTCCGCTGTCCAGGGAATAGGCTAATCTAACATTTACCAATTTCTCCATCAACTTGCACACGCAAGAGGTTAGAGAGATTGGGCGGAAACCGGTCGGAGTAGAGTGATCTCTCCCCGGTTTGCGAAAGGCGAGCACAGTAGCGATTCGCCAGGAGTCTGGGAGAAGACCTTCCACCCAGATCCTGTTAAACAAATCTAAGAGAAAGGCCATGCCTCGCTCACCCAGATGTCGAAGCTTGGCGTACGGGACATCGTCCGGACCATGGGCCGTGTCCGCGCACGAAGCGAGAGCGGAACGCAACTCACTCACAGTAAACCTGTCGTTGAAGGGTTCTCCGCCTCTGGAGGTAAAGTCCAGGCGGCGGCCTTCCGCGACATCACGACGTGCATTGAATGCCGGCGGAGCAGCATCACGGCTAGAGAATGCCGAAAAAGCGGTCGCGAAGGATTCCGCCACGGACGCGGGGTCCGAGATTGCGGTCCCATTCTCCTGGAGAACGGGAGGGGGGTCCTGCGAGAACTTGCCCCGAATCCTTTTGACTCGCTTCCACACCTCAGCTAAAGGGGTCTTCACGTTAAGTGAAGACACGTATGCCCGCCAAGAAGAGCGTCGGGCGTGCTTCGAAATATACCGGAACCTAGCCCTAGCCCGACGAAATTCAGCGACATTGAAATCGTTCGGGCGGCGCTTATAGCGCATCTAGGCAAAACGCTTCTGTTTAAGGGCCGTCTCACACGGCCGACCACCATGGGAGTGGTCGGCGTGCAAAACGGCCAGACGTCCTAGGAATAGTAGTCAGGCCCGCGGCGATGAGGTTGCCGGAGGAGAACTCAACGGCCTCATCTACCGACCTAAACTCCTCGACTGAGATAGAGAATTCAGTCATTTCCTGAAATGCAGGCCACCGCGCCCGCGCCAAGCACCACCGAGGTGGTCTCTCAGGCGGCAGTTGCCCTGAAAATGATATTTGAATGGGAAAGTGATCACTACCATGGAGGTCATCGACCACCTCCCAATCAAAATCAGGCTGTGCATCCGAAGAGCACAAAGATAGGTCAAGGCAAGAAAATGAAGCGGTTCTCGGACAGTGGTGCGTAAACTCATCCACGTTTAGGACACCCATCTCAAGCTCTTCGATCAGATCGGCAAGGACTTGTCCCCTGGGATTTATGGAGTAATCACCCCAGAGAGGATGCCTGCCGTTCAGATCTCCAAGCAAGAGATAGGGCCTCAGCAACCGTGCCACGACGCGGCGGAAGTCAGCTGACGGTGGAATGTACGCAGAAATGATAGTATACCTCCTATCCAAGTGCAGCTGCACAGCCACTGCCTGAAAGGAGGTTTCTAAAGAGAAAGGAAGAACGGAGACATCATGCCGGGTGTAAACCGCGCATCCCCCAGCCCGGCAATCCCGCGGTGGTGGGGTCGCAAGACCCTTATACACCGGAAGGGCGGGCAGGGGGCACGCGCCTAGCATGGTCTCCTGCAAAACGATAGCTAACGGGGAACGGAATAAGACGAGCCTCCGCAGCTCCTCCCAGTTGGCCCGGAGTCCACGGCAATTCCATTGAAGGAATATGCCCTCCAGGCCTAGCTCGGAGGAGACGCGGGGGCCCTCCTCGAATTGAAGACCCTCACGGGAATCGCCGTACGCTTCCCGGGGGCAGAACCCCAGGCGCTGTTGGCCGGACAAAGCGCTGAAGGCGAGGTCGCCTTCGAGGACTTATTGGGGGAGGTTGGGCTCGCCATGCAAGTCTTTTCCTCCCTCCGCCTCGAAACCTTAGGAGGGCGTTGCGGCTTCGGAGGCGAAGGGGCCCTCTTTTCGAGGAACCACCGTCTTCGAGCCACCCGCTCTACCTCAGGGCGTGGGCGAAGGAGCCGAAGATCCTTTGTTGCTGTCTTCCTTTTGGGGAACAGCTTTAGGAACCCCGGAAGATAGCCTAGCGACCATCTTCAGGGGTGTTGCCTCCTGTGAGTCTAACGACTCGGTGGAGGCGCGTGGCCGTTTTGCCTTACGGGAAACGGTCACGCTGCGGAAAGAGGAGGGAGCCCTGGCTTTAGCCGGGGCTGGGTATGAACCCTTTTTGCCACCAGCTTTACCAGGGGAGCGCCCGTGTTGGGTAGAGCCCGCAGAAGGGCTCCGAATGGGCGCGGAAACAACCGTGCTCGTTGGCCTGGATGGGCCAGGAGCAGAGGGTGCCTTTCTAACTATTGAGGTATATGACGTCCCAGGCAGAGCCAGGCGCGCCAGGACCAAGTCCTTAGCCTCTCGGAATGAGAGTCGATCCTGGGCCTGAACGGCCAGGATTTCTTTCTCAAGGAGATATGCACCACATTGCTTCGAAGAAGCAGGGTGTGGCTCTCCGCAATTGACACACTTGGCAACACACGATTTGGACTTATCGTGTGCGACCTTGGAGCAATTTACACAGACTTCGGGTGACCCCGACTTTGCACGTCTACATGAGCGATTCGTATGGCCGAAGCGGTGACAGTAATAGCACCGCCGCGGAGGTGGCACGAATGCCTTCACGCGGTAGCGGTACCAACCGGCACTCACCTACTCAGGGAGCTTGTCACAGTCGAACGTGACGAAGAGTGTAGGGGTGGGTCTCGAGGCCCCTCCCTGTTTTCTCATCACACGTTCGACCTTGATCGCCCCATGGTCGGCCAGCTCTTGGGTGATGTCCTCAATGGAGTAGTCAACGAGTTCCCTCGCATAAACTACTCCTTTCACAAAGTTCATGGTAGAGTGCGGCGTTACACTCACCGGGGTGCCATGAAGTGTCCGACGAGCACTTATCTTGGCCGCCTCGGCGGGATTCGCCACATTCGCCAGAAGGCTCCAGTCCGAGAAGCGGATTACCTTCGGCTTTCTGCCAATTGCACTAGCTAATCCTCTCCTCTGATGGATCATGTTGCCATTGGACAACATGCTGCCATCAGTGGAGCGAATAACGAGGAAGCGTTTGAAGCCAGCAGGCTCGAAAACGCCAGGTAACCTCTGAATGAGGGGCCCCGATGTCATCGAGGCTCCGCCCTGTGCATTCTTGGTGTTAGTCTTAGTCAGGGGCTCCGCACACGAGGGGGTAGAGGGGCCGGATGTGCCGATCTTGGCTTGGTCGCCTACCAAAGTGGTAGCAGACCCATCCGTCCCCGCAGATGGAGAGGAGCCCCGAGTCTTCTTCGTCTTTTTAGTATTTTTCTTTTTAGGAGAGGAGGGCGGGGAATGAACCCGCTTCTCACCCCAGCCGGTAGAAGCCCCCAGGCCAGATGGACCGGCCTCAGCCAGGTCCTTCTCCGAAATGGAGAAGGTCCTGGTGGTCGCAGGGGCATCATCCGGAGGAGATCCCTCCCCTCCTTGTACTGCCTGAGAATCCCCAGCCGTTTGAGGAGGACCTTGCATAGGGGCAGATTCGGGTTCGGTGCTTGGCGCCGAGCCCGGATTTCCCCCCCATGGAACGCCCTACCGTCTGAGGCTGATTTTCCTCAAGGACCATGTCTATCACAGGAGGGGCCTCCAGTTGGCCATCCCATCCCAGGACATCGCAGGTCCCCTTGGCAGCGTCATAAGTCTTTAGCGGGGAGGCACAGGCCTTGACCCCGGCAAGGTTTAATATTCTTGCCAGCAGGTCTTTTGAGGGAAGCGACCGAAGGGGCCTGGCTTCCCTCTCCCCCCTAAGGGGGTTAGGGGGTTTGCCCTACCGAGCCGCTTGCACGAGGGGCGGTCGGCAATGGGCTGCCTGCTGGCTTTCTTTGCAGTCCCCTTGGAAAGAACAGAGGGGACTGCCGCTGGAGATAGGGAGGTGCCCGAAAGCACCTCCAGAGAAGGGGGTGAGGGCAAGTCCCCTACACCCGTAGGCGTAGGGAGGAGTAAGCCTCCTCTCCGGTTAAAGAAGTATGGAGGGTCCCCTGCGCAAGCACAGGGGGGGGGACCTCCATCTTTTCTGTGGAGCTGCACGAGGGCGGCTCCGTCGTTTTAGGGGGAATTAAGGGGAGATGTTTATTTTTTTCATCATGGGGCATGGTGACCCTCTTTGTTTTACGGGACGCAATCGCTCACCACCTCTTGCAGTAGCCCGCACTGCAAGCCATTCAGGACCACCCCTCCCGCCTGGTGGCCTGGCAGTCCATCGGCATGGCGGCTCCACCTTGGACACGGCGTAAAATTGATAGAATGTGAAGAAGAGAGGAAAAGGGATGTGAGGAAGGTATGGGTGGGGATGAAGCAGGTTGTTGAAAAAAACCCATCCCGAACCGGAGCTCAGCGGTTAGGGAACAATGTCCCCTCCCCCCTCAGCCCCGATCCGGGGTGGTTGGCTTGAGAAGGTCAGCATCTACCCTGTGAAATTAGAGGTTGACCAGAGAAAGTTGTGGGAGAGGTTGTATGAAAAGCGACGAGGTAGGGGAGAAATCGGGGTATCTGAAGGAAGGAAGAGAGGCTAAGCTGGTGCCAGACGGAGCGCTGGATCCCGTCAGCACGGCGGCCAGGATGGCAAATCACCGCGCCCCTTACGGGGAGCGAGGGCGACAGCTGTCGAAATTGAAAATATCAACAGATATGAGAAGTGGAAAATTAAAAACAACCGCCAGAAGTTCACTATCATTCCAATGAACCGCCGGAAAGTAGACGACGTCATCGTCAATAACGAAATCTATCCGTACTCCAACGAGCGTAAAGTCCTGGGCTTACAACTCTTCAAAACGGGATACAAGACGCACATCAAAACCTAGCCAAAAAGAGAGCTGAGGAAACTTTACCGTTTCCGAGGCCTCAGCGTGCCAAACATCAAAAAGCTGTATATGGCCTTGGTACGCTCAGTCCTAGTGTACCCGGCCGTGATCACGCAGATGGCAAGCTGCACATCTCTCAGAATGATGCAGAGGGTGCAGAATAATGCCACTCGGCTGATCACTGGCACGCAAAGGATCGACCGTATTCGGCAATCGGTTGTACACCAAAGAATCGGTCTAAAGCCGATCAATACGGAGATCCAAAGGCTAGGGAGAAAGACTTGGGATAAGATAGACTGATACTCCCGAATATGAACCTTAACCTAAATATACGTGCGAACCGTAGACGCGCTATAGGTAGAACTGCTCTGTTCCCTAGTAGTAGAACCTGCGCGAGAGAAGTGGTACTACCTATGTACACGTAGTAGTCCACTACTCCGATGTATTGTGACAGCATAAATTCAACAATTAAACAATTAAAAAAGAGGCGAAGTGCCCACACTAAAGATCCCCCCCCCAATATAAACAAAGTATAAAGTAAAAATTTAACAAACTTTAAATATAAAAGAGGCGAAGTGCCCAAACTAATTGATCGAAAAAATAATTAACATTTCAGAATAAAAAGAGGCGAAGTGCCCAAATAAAAGAGATAAACTAAGACTCAAAACTTATGAGATTCAGCATAAGAGTAACCTTTGAAAGGCTTGAATGCTTCGACGGAAAAACACAAATAATCAAATACATATATATATATATATATATATATATATATATATATATATATATATATATATATATATATTATAATGGAGGAATCTGGCTGTCAACGACAGTCAGCTACTTTAATGACGGTGGAATTTTTAATATTAAAAAATACAAATAAGAAGAATGCTAGTGATGCCCTAACACCAGGGCAAACTAGAAAACATTTTCACACCTTTATATACCTATCACACAATTTCATCACTTTAACCTAATTTGTAATTTGTATATCTAAATCCCCCCCGCTTTGACAGCAAAAGCTGCGGTAGCGGAATCCAAAGGAAACCCGACATTTCTCCACGTCGAGAATGAAAACTCGACTAAAATTATGTGTTGTATATATTATGCTCATATTGCGAATCTCTCCTCCACGGGGTGCTTTGCAGATGAGCTTAATAAGATGCTAATTCATAATGGAATGGAAAAGATGTGGTTTCCCCCGAACCCGCGGTCAGAGGAGATCCTGAAAATTAGTCTCAAACCCCAGTGCGAGACTAGTTGTCAGAAGCTCCCAACTCCCAGCAATGCCACAACCCCAGCCTTTTCCAGGGACCCCAGGATCCAGGCTGCAAAAGCACGCACGGAACAACAAACAACGCAAACTCACCAAAACAAAACCACCCATGCACACACCCCCACACACGTTGACAATGAGGCTACGGAGACTGGAGTTGCGAGAGCCCAGGGGATAGCACGTTCGCCCCGCTCACGGAAGACCTCGCAGCCCCAGAGACGCCCGAGATCGTCCTCTTCTTGCAAGAGGGAATCTAGGCACGCATACCATTCAAGAAAAAATAACTTGAAGGTATTCGCTGCCGAAAGGTCCCCTTTTCCGAAGGAGATGGATGCCCTTGATGTATCTGAAGGTATGATAGCCGGAAGATACAAATGGGAATTTACCTCGGACGAGTTCAGTGAAAAGCAGGTCGAGGAGGCTTTACTTCAAGGCTTGATTAAACTGACTCCGGATACTTTTGTCACCCTTACTGACGGCGAATACAGGAAAAAACGGACAGGTAAAACTATCACGCCTCCTAACACTCCACAAGGACCTAAGCTCGTAAGAGAATAAGTCCTAAAAACATCATATCACAATCAAAAACCCTTAAGTGAACTATACAATGACGACTCTAAAAATATTACACTTAAACTCTGACGGATGGACAAATAAACAGACAGTGTACGGAAATGTATTGAGACAATGCGACCCAGACGTTATATTTATTTCCGAACATGGAATAAATGACGCAAACCCACTAAAATTTTTTCCCTACGAAGTCTTGACCAAAAATCACAGCGGAGAACGTTTCGACGGATGCGCTATAGTTGTGAAAAGAGGTCTTGACTTCAGATCAATAAGTGGACTCGACGAATCTTACCTCGCTGTGGAGGTCCGTACGGCAGTGGGCCCCCGGGTCCTGGCAACGGGGTACCAACCCCCAAGGAGAGGGTATTTGCCCCTTCCCAACTTCTTGCAGCTATGTGGTCACGGCAGAACCGTTCTCTTTGCCGGTGACCTCAATGCAAGAAGCGCTGCCTCCGGATATACGTCGACCAACCCAGCAGGCAGGAATCTCGAGACACATCGATAGACATATTATGACTAGAATTGGACCAGACTTCCCCACATTCATCACACACAGGTCAGCCACCAAACCAGACATTGTACTAACCAGCAATATGTTCCCATATAATTACTTCATTGAGCCGGGCCCCCTTATTCCCAGCGACCACCAGGCTATCCTTATTAGAGTCTCAACCTCCCCCATTCAAATCACTATCCCAGAGCGGAAGAGCTACGCTCGAGCCAACTGGGATAAGTATAAACAACTCCTCGAAAGTTATAACCCAGAACCCTTAATTAATGCCTCCCTAGAAGAAATTGACGAGGAGTTGGATAAATTGAATGAAAATTTATTAAAAGCCGACAAGGAAACCGTGCCCCGAGTTAAGTATAAAACTCTCCCTGCCCCCTCATGGACCCCTAGAATGAAATTCCTCGCGAGGGAGTATGGGGAACGGATCAATGAAGTGAACCTCACTGGCCCCAACATCAACACACACCGACAAACACGACTCATTCGTGACAACATAATGTACTCTGGAATAATTTAATTGACAGACTGAACGTAGAAACTGACTCGCGTACATTCTGGCAGACTTAAACGACTAAAAGGCGGACAACCACCAAAGACTATTAAACTTAGACGCGATGACACTGAAATTTCCGACGTGGAAAGAATCGAAGAGGAATTCAGACTCTTTTGGGCATCTATATTTAAGATATCCCCGGAAGAGAATGATGACTTCGATTTGGACTTCGAAGACGGAATCATTAACGACCTGAATGATCAAATACACAGAACCCACCCTCACCATTGCATATCAAAGGATAGGGAAATGGAAGGACTCGGCGGTAGAATTACTGCCGAGGAACTCTCAATGACGAAGGAGAATTTTATTCGAGCCCCGCCCAACATCTTATTGGGGCTCATGAATATCATGAACGCGTGCCTGAATGTGGGTTACTTCCCTGACCACTGGAAGGTAGCGAAAATGATATTCATTCCAAAAGCCAGTAAACCACCGGACAGTCCAGCTAACTTCAGGCCTATATCTCTCTTGGAATTTTCAGGGAAAGTCTTGGAGAAGATATTGGCCAGTAGGGTAAATACGTTCCTCGAGAATAACTCTCATAATAACCAGCAGCATGGCTTCCGAGCGAAGCGAGGAACAGACACGGCGCTAGCCGTAATTACCGAGAAGTTGGCAAAAGTAAAATCAGAAAAACGCCACGCAAATCTGGTGCTACGCGATGTCAAAAAGGCCTTTGACAAAGTATGGAGGAGAGGCCTGCAATACAAGATCTTACAACTGGGCCTCAATCCCATACTTGAGAGGATCCTTTGTGACTACGTGATGGAGAGGAGGGCGTTTTTGAGTATTAAAGGTTATAGTGGCCCTGAGTTCGAACTCGAGGCGGGGGTGCCGCAAGTCGGGTGCATCAGTCCCCTGCTTTATAACATATACACCATTGACCTCCCCCAACCTCTGACTGAAGGTTCCTTGTACGTCCAATTTGCGGACGACATAACAATGATATGTACGGGGCCTTATCGGAATGCGAATTTCATGGCACAGAATACGGCAGTGGAAATCGAAAACATCAACTCTTTCGAGAGAAGATGGAAGATATCCACCAATGCCCCAAAGTTCCGTGTAATTCCATTATTCAGAAGGACGCTGGCAGACATCCGTGTGGGGGGTGCACGCATCCCATACCGCACGGAGGGCAAGGTTCTGGGACTACATATTACGACTGGTGGGTATAGGAATCATGTAGCGAAAACTACACAGAATGCACGGAGGGACTTGAGTGAATTTTTCAAATTCGTAAATCTGAGCACCTCCAACAAAATTAAAATCTATAATGCGTGCATTCGCTCAAAACTCCTGTACCCCCCGATCCCAATAAACGTAGTTTCCAAGACCCAAGTCCTTAAACTGCAAAGAGTCCAGAATAAGGCAGTATATATCATTACGGAAACCCGAAGGAGAGAAGGGACAAGGCAGAGTGAACTCCATGGTGAACTGGGGATGACCCCCATAAACGTGGAGCTTCACCTCAGAGCAACCAAAATCTGGGACAAGGTGCACCGGCACCTCCCTCTCGAGTTTGTGCTCGAACACATTGACTTTGACAACGTACTCAACATAAGACGACCAATATCGTTTAAAAGCAGCAGACTACCGATTGACATTGACGTCGACCCAAAGTTCACTTAAAGTTAAAAAACCCCAATCCACAACACAAATCATGAACAAAGCCAAGCGAAGTTAGCCACTGAATTAGCATTTGCTAATTTTAGTTTCTAATAAACACTTCCCCAAATTTTTGTGCGAAATATCGCCATAAAACAATAACAAACTAAACAACACATAACAAAAAAAAAACAAAATCTGGGTGTAAAATACCCAGAAAAGAAGATGAAAATCTTCAACAAGCCACGTAGAGAAAAAGATAACATCTACAACTACAAAGGCTTGAATGCCCAGTGCATTACCAGATGATATATTTATATATTGTCAAAAAAAAACACCAAAACGCAAAGAAAGCCAGTGATACCCTTTCACTAGGTATCTGTCTTTCATACTACCTTTCATTTTCACTTTCCTATAATTTTGCCCTATTTCACCACTATTTCTCCTACTAAAACTCTCTTCTACTATATTCCTCACTTTATATGTCCAATGTCCAATTTACAGCATTTTGTACGGCCGAAACTCCGTTTTACTGCGTTCTGCTGAAGCACCTCCGGATACAGTACTTTTACTTGTTTTAGTGTCTGATTGACTTTTGAGCGCTGCCTACAGAAACGAGCCTATTCTGGAAGTCTTAAGGTGAACCCAGTTTCATCCTTCAGAAGAGAGAACCATTTTTTTACTTCGAAGCCTCGTGAATCAATGAGGGCTTAAGCACCTCACTGCTCCCGTCCATCGCTCTGTGTGTGAAACCCGCTCGGATGTCTGCCATTCATTGATTTCGTCTTAACTATGCCGGCCACTTGGTTTGGCATAATTAAGGGCTTATGTGAACACTGGTTTGAGGCATAGCCCACAGCAAAAGCATAAGTCAGAAATTGTCTCGATACTGGGGCATAACTGCGAGTCCCGGACGGAGGAGAAATCCTCATCGCCCGGGGGACACGGCCAGAATCATAGAGGAAAGTACACCCGTCTTTATGTAGTTGGATGCAGTTATGGCGTATGTACCCGTGAGGGGGTGGCCAAAACTTAGCGGTCGTTGATTCGGCCTCTATGCATTAAGTCCACCAAGCTCAACCCTCTGAGGTCCCCACCCGAGACCCACCCCATCACTCTATCATCCATCATACTGGCAGCATACGAGCGGGAGAGCAACAGGAGAAATGGACAGGGGCGTTTTTCTCACATTAATTTGAACCCATTACCAGCCCTACTCACACCATCCTTTACCTCCTTTACCACACCCTAACTTTTTTCACATACAAAAATACACATTAATTACACTTTGTTACAGAGAAAGAAGGAAGAGGAACGTCAAGATCATGGAGGCCCTCACTAAGAGGGTCCCCTTAAGGACCATAGCCGGAAGAACGACCCCAACGAAGAAAAACCTATGCGAAACCCTCTACATTGAACTTAAGGTGGCACTGGTGAAAGAAACTCATCGAAGTTTCATCTGGATTCATCGCCATGTGTGCCGAGACCAAAGATGTGGACCAGCTCCTATCGGAAGAGGGAGCGAGAGTCCTGCAGACAACAGGATTGGAAGCGAACCCCCCCCCCCCCCACAAGTGGCAGCAAACAGAAGCGTAATCTGCCGCAAAGTGGAGAGCTGGGTAGGAGAGCATAAGACGGATGAACTAAAAGAGGAGATCACTAGAAGCAACCCGTGGGCACAAGTTCGTCAGATAATTTAATTCCGCGAACACACCCACGTGTTTAAGATAACATTCTCAACCACGGACATGGCAAGGAAGGCCACCTAAAATGGTATTCTCGTCTTCAATATGAGAATCCCGGGGGAAAACATCAAATAGCATACAAATGTTCTTTGTATGCTACAAGCTTGAAGAACACACCTCTACGACCTGCCCGGAAAAAAAACAAGCTGTGGTGCAGTGAGTGCGCCACAGGGGGGCACAGATTCGACAAGTGCGAAAGCACCTTGAAGAAATGCCTGAATTGCAAAGGGGAGCATCGGACGATGGCCCTTAAATGCCCCAAGCGCCGCGAAATCATTAGGAGGAAGGAGGAAGAGGAAAGAAAGGCAAAGGAGACGACTTACGCAGGCGCCGCTAGGAAGAGTGCAGAGGTGAAGACTGCATCGGCACCTGCACAACTCAACTTCACCGGAGATCTGAGTGCAAGCAAAAATTCTGATCTGCACAACCCATGCAAATGTGGCGAATGCAGTGAAGCCTGGTTGTTATAACCAAGTGCTCAACGCGCTCCTGAAGGCGAACAACCTCCCGACAGTAGTCATGCCTGAAGACCCCGAGTGCTCAAGGCTTTCAAAGACTCTGTCATTAAATATAACATCAAATCCGGTTTGGAGGAGATGATTGAAGCCCCATCATCGGAAGAAGAGGAAAAGGCTGGAAGTGAGGATGGATCCTCCTCATCTGACAGCGAAGAGGGCCCCTGCACTCGCACAAGGGCCACCAAGAGCAGGTCAACGACCCCGAGCCCCCCTCCGAAAAAGGAAAACCCTGGGCCGAGTAAAATCGCCCAACCAGCCTTCAAACTAAAAGAGGGGAAGAAAAAACATAGGTAAAGCAACTCACCATGTTACGTAACGCACTGAAAATAATGGAAATAACACCAACGGCTGGACGACGAAAGGAATTCTTTACGGAAATGTATTCAGAGAAATTGATGGAGACATCATACTGATTTCAGAACACGGAATCGACACGCGTAATACAGAAATGAAAATCTGGAACTACGATGTGTTGATCACCAACTTTTCGCAAGAGCGGTACGATGGCGCCGCTATTGCAATAAAGAAAGGGATCAAATACAAGCAGATAAGGAACTTAGAAGAATCCTACCTCGCGATTGAGGTCGAGCTCGACTTAGGAAAGTTGGTCATTGCAACCGGATATCAACCGCCGAGGAGAGATGTGTTGGCTATTCACACTCTCACTGGCCTATTTGGCAGAAGAGCCCCCACCATACTAATGGGGGATCTAAACGCCAGATGCCGAGAATCCGGTTACAGGGCCTTCAACGGTATAGGGAGAAGCCTGGACCGGTTGCTGGACAGAAATATTGCCCAGCGGATAGGCCCCGACTTTCCCACCTATGTCAGAGAACGATGTGCCACAAAGCCAGACATCTGTCTGGTGAATCGTCAGCTACCGTTCAATTACTACATGGAACCAGTCCAGGTGCCATGTAGTGACCATATAGGGATCCTACTCACTATCAATAGGAACCCTATACAAGTCCCAGCAGTAGTCAGGAAGAACTACAGGCGAGCAGACTGGGCACCACGGTACGCACACCTTCTCGAGGCCTACGATCCGCCCAACCTGGACGAGGCAATTCTCGAGGAGATTGACGAGGCACTCGATGACCTCAATAACCAAATCATCGACGCAGATAGGGCTTGTATCCCTCGTTCCGCATATAGGACCATCTCGACCTACGAGTGGACCGAATATATGAAGGAACTATACCGTGAACTGAAGATAATGTATGAATACAACATCGTGAATGCATCGGTTCACTCGATGCAAAGAAGTAAAGAAATCAAAGAAGAATTGAACCAGTTGATCCTCGAACAACAGAACAGAAGATGGGAGGACGCCATCGAGAGCCTCGATCACGAAGCAACTCCCAAAGAATTTTGGAAGAAGATCCGAATTCTTAAAGGATCAACTGGAAAGAAGCATAAGATCGAGCTACGGAAAGAAAACGGACACATCGAAGAAGAAGAAAAAGTTGAAGAGATATTCCGAAGTTATTGGGAAAAGATCTTCAGTATAACTGAAGAAGAAAACGAAGACTATGACCTAGAGTTCGAAAGTAACATCGACGAGCTAAACGAAGAAATAGACAAGACGCACCCTCATTACCAGGTGGATAGACAGCGCGACGGAGACGCCGAGATTACAGAAGAACTACTCGGCGCGCTTCGCTCATTCCAACAAAAAGCCCCAGGACAATTGGGGCTTACAAAGCTTAACTTTGAAAAGGCACCAGCCTGTGTCATCGAAGGAATGAGAAGAATATTTAACGCCTGTCTCAATACGGGATACTTTCCAGACGCTTATAAAACGGCGAAAATGATTTTCTTGCCTAAGCACGGAAAGAAACCCAAGTTGAAGGAGAGCTACTGGCCAATTTCACTTCTGGAATTTGGTGGGAAGCTCTTCAAGAAGATCCTCAACAAAAAGACTGGTTTCTCACCTGGAGGAAAACTCGCTCTACAACCCACACCAATTCGGGTTTAGGAGTAAGCGAAGTACGGAGATGGCGATTAACGTCATCACGGAAAAGCTAGCCCATGCAAAACGGGAAAAGAGTTACGTGGACATTGTTTGTCGGGATGTATCAAAGGCATTCGATAAGGTGTGGCAACGGGGAATGCAGTACAAGATCTTACGACTGGGACTAAGTGAAAACTTAGAGAACTCTCTGTGACTATGTCATGGAGAGAGCGGCGTACATCAGTTTAGGGTGCACGGACGGGCCAAAGTTTCCGCTCAATGCGGGCCTCCCGCGCAGGGGGGAAGGGGTGCCTGTCTCCCACTCTCTACTTGATTTACACCGCGGATGTCCCAGTCCCTGTAAGCCCCGCTTGCCTCAACTTACAATTCGCCGATGATTTCACCCAGATAATCACTTGTCCATGGAGGAATGCGCCTTTGCAAGCTCGAATGACAGCAGCAGAAATTGAAAACCTTAACACCTACGAGGCCCGGTGGAAAATCCGAACCAAACAGGATAAGTTCAAAGTAGTCCCCATAGGCAGGAGACTACTTGATGACGTCAGAGTGGGGGATAGACGATATCCCTACACCAATGAATGCAATGTACTCGGCATAAAGATCACCTCAACCGGGTACACAAAGCACGTCCAAGAAAGTATCACTAAGGCCACTGCTGCAGTCAAGACTCTGTATAGGTTCAGAAATCTTCGTCAAAGACACAAAAAGAAGATCTATACTGCACTAGTAAGATCGACGTTGCTATACCTCGCCTCCGCCCTCTCTTGTGTCTCAAAGACACATAAGAGGAGACTACAAGTGGTGCAGAACAAATGCGCGTACCTAATTACAAGTACACGCAGAATGGAAAGAACACAGGAAGAACTGCACCGGGAGGCGGGGTTAACCACCATTAACGTTGTCATCGAAGAACGGACAAGGAATATGCTGGAAAAGGTCAATCGAGAGTTAGACGAGGAAATCGTACAAATGATTGACCAGAATAGAAGAGCAGTATGTCGCGCCAGATTTCCAAGCTCCGCTGGGATTTTAGCTGGCGGAGCAGAAGTGCCATTCTACGCAAGATGAGTTGATTTTGCCCCAAATCAAGACTAAAATACCAACCAAGACACCAACCGATTTTGACAAAAATTCCCTGATATCGACAAAACAATCAACTAAGACAAAAACTACCGAAGAAGGAAACCTACACAAGAAGATGAAACTCACCGAACCAGACTACAAAGAAGAAACATAATACACAAACTACACACACTACACCCCGTAAGGGGCGCGGCGATTTGCCATCCAGGCCGCCGTGCTGACGGGATCCAGCGCTCCGTCCAGCCCCAGCTTAGCCTCTCTTCCTTCCTTCAGATAGCCCGATTTCTCCCCTACCTCGTCGCTTTTCATACAACCTCTCCCACAACTTTCTTTGGTCAGCCTCTAATTTCACAGGGTAGAATGCTGACCTTCTTCTCAAGCCAACCACCCCGGATCGGGGCTGAAGGGGGAGGGGACATTGTTCCCTAACCCCTCAGCTCCGGTTCGGGATGGGTTTTTTTTAACAACCTGCTTCATCCCCACCCATATCTTCCTCACATCCCTTTTCCTCTCCTCTTCAAAATCTATCTTTTTTACGCCGTGTTCAAGCTGGAACCGCCATGCCGAAGGACTGCCAGGCCACCAGGCGGGAGGGGTGGTCCCAAATGGCGGCGCCTGGCTCTGCCGGGCCTGTAAGCACCTCTTGCAGTGCGGGCTACTGCAAGAGGTGGTGAGCGATTGCGTCCCGTAAAACAAAGAGGGTCACCATGCCCCATGATGAAAAAAAAACACATGTCCCCTTAATTCCCCCTAAAACAACGGAGGCGCCCTCGTGCAGCTCCACAGAAAAGATGCAGGTCCCCCCCCCTGTGATTGCGCAGGGGACCCTCCATACCTCTTTAACCGGAGAGGAGGCTTACTCCTCTCCTACGCCTACGGTTGTAGGGGACTTCCACTCACCCCCTTCTCTGGAGGTGCTTTCGGGCACCTCCCTATCTCCAGCGGCAGTCCCTCCTTTGCTTTCTAAGGGGACTGCCAAGAAAGCCAGCAGGCAGCCCATTGCTGACCGCCCCTCGTGCAAGCGGCTCGGTAGGGCAAACCCCCTAACCCCCTTAGGGGGGAGAGGGAAGCCAGGCCCCTTCGGTCGCTTCCCTCAAAAGACCTGCTGGCAAGAATATTAAACCTTGCCGGGGTCAAGGCCTGTGCCTCCCCACTAAAGACTTATGACGCTGCCAAGGGGACCTGCAATGTCCTGGGAGGGGATGGCCAACTGGAGGCCCCTCCTGTGATAGACATGGTCCTTGAGGAAAATCAGCCTCAGACGGTAGGGCGTTCCATGGGGGGGAAATCCGGGCTCGGCGCCAAGCACCGAACCCGAATCCGCCCCTATGCAAGGTCCTCATCAAACGGCTGTGGATTCTCAGGCAGTACAAGGAGAGGAGGGATCTCCTCCGGATGATGCCCCTGCGACCACCAGGACCTTCTCCATTTCGGAGAAGGACCTGGCTGAGGCCGGTCCATCTGGCCTGGGGGCTTCTACCGGCGGGGATGAGAAGCGGGGTCATTCCCCGCCCTCCTCTCCAAAAAAGAAAAGAACGAAAAAGACCAAAAAGACGAAGACGACTCGGGGCTCCTCTCCATCCGCGGGGGCTACGGGGACGGATGGGTCTACTGCCAATTTGGAGGGCGACCAAGCCAAGATCGGCACATCCGGCCCCTCTGCCCCCCCGGGTACGGAGCTCCTGACGATGAAAGACCAAAAGTGCACAAGGCGGAGCCTCGATGACATCAGCGCCCCTCATTCAGAGGTTACCTGGCGTTTTCGAGCCCGCTGGCTTCAAACGCTTCCTCGTTATTCGCTCCACTGATGGCACCATGTTGTCCAAGGGCAACATGATCCATCAGAGGAGAGGATTAGCTAGTGCAGTTGGTAGAGAGCCGAAGGTAACCCGTTTCTCGGACGGGAGCCTTCTGGCGAATGCGGCGAATCCCGCCGAGGCGGCCAAGATACGTGCTCTTCGGACACTTCATGGCACCCCGGTGAGTGTGACGCCGCACTCTACCATGAACTTTGTGAAAGGAGTAGTTTATGCGAGGGAACTCGTTGACTACTCCATTGAGGACATCACCCTAGAGCTGGCCGACCATGGGGCGGTCAAGGTCGAACGTGTGATGAGAAAACAGGGAGGGGCCTCGAGACCCACCCCTACACTCTTCGTCACGTTCAACTGTGACAAGCTCCCTGAGTCGATGCGTGCCGGTTGGTACCGCTACCGCGTGAAGGCATTCGTGCCACTGCCGCGGCGGTGCTATTACTGTCACCGCTTCGGCCATACGAATCGCTCATGTAGACGTGCAAAGTCGGGGTCACCCGAAGTCTGTGTAAATTGCTCCAAGGTCGCACACGATAAGTCCAAATCGTGTGTGGCCAAGTGTGTCAATTGCGGAGAGCCGCACCCTGCTTCTTCGAAGCAATGTGGTGCATATCTCCTTGAGAAAGAAATCCTGGCCGTTCAGGCTCAGGATCGACTCTCATTCCGCGAGGCAAAGGACTTTGTCCTGGCGCGCCCGGCTCTGCCTGGGACGTCATATGCCTCAATAGTTAGAAAGGCACCCTCTGCTCCTGGCCCATCCAGGCCAACGAGCACGGTTGTTTCCGCGCCCATTCGGAGCCCTTCTGCGGGCTCTACCCAACCTGAGCGCTCCCCTGGTAAAGCTGGCGGAAAAAAGGGATCATACCCTGCCCCGGCTAAAACTAGGGCTCCCCCCTCTTCCTCCAGCGTGACCGTTTCCCGTAAGACAAAACGGCCACGCACCTCCACCGAGTCGTTAGACTCACAGGAGGCAACACCCCTGAAGATGGTCGCTAGGCCATCTTCCGGGGTTCCTAAAGCTGTTCCCCGAAAGGAGGACAGCAACAAAGGAGATTCGGCCCCTTCGCCCACGCCCCGAGGTGGAGCGAGTCGCTCGGAGACGGTGGTTCCTCGAAAAGAGGGCCCCCCGCCTACGAAGCCGCAACGCCCGCCTAAGGTTTCGAGGCAGAGGGAGGAAAAAGACTCGCATGGCGAGCCCAACCTCCCGCAATAAGTCCTCGAAGGCGACAGCGCCTTCGGCGCTTTGTCCGGCCAACAGCGCCCGGGAAGCGTACGGCCATTCCCGTGAGGGTCTTCAATTCGAGGAGGGCCCCCGCGTCTCCTCCGAGCTAGGCCTGGGGGCATATTCCTTCAATGGAATTGCCTTGGACTCCGGGCCAACTGGGAGGAGTTGCGGAGGCTCGTCTCGTCCCGTTCCCCGTTAGCTATTTTTTTTGCAGGAGACCATGCTAGGCGCGTGCCCGCTGCCTGCCCTCCCGGGGTATAAGGGTCTTGCGACCCAACCACCGCGGGATAGCCGGGTTGGGGGATGCGCGTTTTACACCCGGCATGATGTCTCCGTTCTTCCTTTCTCTTTAGATACCTCCTTTCAGGCAGTGGCTGTGCAGCTGCACCAGGATAGGAGGTATACTATCAGTTCTGCGTACATTCCACCGTCAGCTGACTTCGACGCAGAGGACTTCCGCCGCGTCGTGGCACGGTTGCCGAGGCCCTATCTCTTGCTTGGAGATCTGAACGGCAGGAATCGTATCTGGGGAGATTACTCCATAAATCCCAGGGGACAAGTCCTTGCCGATCTGATCGAAGAGCTTAAGATGGGTGTCCTAAACGTGAATGAGTTTACGCATCACTGTCCGAGAACCGATTCATTTTCTTGCCTTGACCTATCTTTGTGCTCTTCGGATGCAAAGCCTGATTTTGATTGGGAGGTGGTCGATGACCTCCATGGTAGTGATCACTTTCCCATTCAAATATCATTTTCAGGGCAACTGCCGCCTGAGAGACCACCTCGGTGGTGCTTGGCGCGGGCGCGGTGGCCTGCATTTCAGGAAATGACTGAATTCTCTATCTCAGTCGAGAGGTTTAGGTCGGTAGATGAGGCCGTTGAGTTCTTCTCCGGCAACCTCATCGCCGTGGGCCTGACTACTATTCCTAGGACGTCTGGCCGTTTTGCACGCCGACCACTCCCATGGTGGTCGGCCGAGTGTGAGACGGCCCTCAAACAGAAGCGTTATGCCTACATGCGCTATAAGCGCCGCCCGAACGATTTCACTGTCGCTGAATTTCGTCGGGCTAGGGCTAGGTTCCGGTATATTTCGAAGCACGCCCGACGCTCTTCTTGGCGGGCATACGTGTCTTCACTTAACGGGAAGACCCCTTTAGCTGAGGTGTGGAAGCGAGTCAAAAGGATTCGGGGCAAGTTCTCGCAGGACCCCCCTCCCGTTCTCCAGGAGAATGGGACCGCAATCTCGGACCCCGCGTCCGTGGCGGAATCCTTAGCGACCGCTTTTTCCGCATTCTCAGGCCGAAGTGCTGCTCCGCCAGCATTCAATGCACGTCGTAATGTCGCGGAAGGCCGCCGGCTGGACTTTACCTCTAGAGGCGGAGAACCCTTCAACGACAAGTTTACTGTGAGTGAGTTGCGTTCCGCTCTCGCCTCGTGCGCGGACACCGCCCATGGTCCGGACAATGTCCCGTACGCCATGCTCCGACACCTGGGTGAGCGAGGCATGGCCTATTAGATTTGTTCAACAGGATCTGGGTGGAAGGTCTTCTCCCAGACTCCTGGCGAATCGCTACTGTGCTCGCCTTTCGCAAGCCGGGGAGAGATCACTCTACTCCGACCGGTTTCCGCCCAATCTCTCTAACCTCTTGCGTGTGCAAGTTGAAGGAGAAATTGGTAAATGTTAGATTAGCCTATTTCCTGGACAGCAGAGGCCATCTGTCTTCTGCACAGTGCGGCTTCCGTAAGTTCCACTCCACGTCGGATGCTCTGCTCCGACTGGAAAATGCCGTCTGCGAGGCTTTCCTTCGTAGACAGCACTACGCCACGGTGTTTTTTGATCTGGTGAAGGCCATGATACCGCATGGCGATACGGTATCATGGAGACTCTCCACACGATGGGGGCGAGGGGACGCCTCCCAATGTTTATATCTGAATTTTTGCGAGATCGTCGATTCCGCGTACGGGTGGGGGGAGCCCTCTCCGGCTTAAAGGAGCAGGAAGAGGGTGTCCCGCAGGGAAGTGTCCTCAGTGTCACACTCTTTGCCCTGAGCATTAACGGCATCACCTCGGTGCTGCCGGAAGATGTTCTCGCTACGCTCTACGTGGACGACCTTTCGATCTCTTTTGGCGCGGGCCAGATGCCAACTCTGGGGCGTCGACTCCAACAGGCATTGAACCGCGTCTCTCGCTATGCCGAAGCGCACAGGTTTCGGTTTTCTTTGGCCAAGACTAAAGTGGTGCACTTCTGCCGCTATCCACGGCTTCACCCCGACCCAGATTTGTTTCTTAATGGGGTGCGCCTGGATGTGGTTGAGTCGCACCGTTTCCTTGGTCTTGTATTCGACCGACGCCTCATCAGGGTGCCTTAAATTCTCAGCCTTAGGGTCTCTTGTACCCGCGCCATGGACATTCTCCGTTCCGTGACGTTCAACGCTTGGGGCGCTGATAGGGCTACTGCCTTACTTTTTTATCGATCCTTTGTTCGTTCGAAGCTCGACTACGGATGCGAGTTTTATCTATCCGCAGCCGAGCGTTTATTGCGGAAGGTGGATTCGATCCACCACACCGGCCTTCGCCTTGCGACCGGTGCCTTCCGCACTTCCCCCATTGAGAGCCTGTTGGTCGATGCTGGGGAGATGCCACTCGCTCTGCGCCGCGTGCAGTGCATCACTCGCCTGTACGCGCGAGCCCGGCGCCTCCCTCAGTCGCCAACAGCTCTCACTGCATCCGCAGCTGATCTCGATGGTGCCTATGCCGCCGAGAGACGCCAGTCATACCCTATGCCTTTTGGGTTTAGGGCCAGGAAACTCCTTCGAGAGGTAGATATAGCTCTCGGGCCGGTGGCGCCCCTGGTTCTGCCCTGGACCCACCCTGGAGGGTACCACATTTGGCTATTTGTCGCCACGCCTCTGCTCCCAAAGCTTGTACTGCGCCGGGAGTATTGCGTTCGACCTTTTTGGAGCACACATCGTGTCACGCTGGTACCGTGCCAGTGTATACGGATGGCTCCAAGTCCCAAGAAGGGGTCGGCTTCCACGCCGTATCCCCTCTGTTTGAAGTCAGCGGGGCTCTACCAGGCGCTGCGTCTGTCTTCACGGCCGAGCTGGTGGCAATACACCACTCGGTACGGGAGATTACGCGACGTACCCGGTTCGGAGACCGGATTGTGATCTATAGCGACTCACAAAGCGCCCTGAGTGCTCTCGGGGCATTGGAATCTCCGCATCCCCTGGTTCGCGAAATCCTTGACGCCACGGTTTTGGCGAGCCGGGCAGATGTCGAGATTATCTTCTGCTGGGTTCCTGGACATGTAGGAATTGCGGGGAATGAGTGCGCCGATGAGGGCGCCAAAGAGTCCGCGACCGGACCAGCGTTTCGCTCTTCCTCACACTGACTACATGGCAGGAATACGGGCAGCTCTTCGGACTGCTTGGCAAAGAAGATGGGAGACGGTCGAAGGGAACTTAAAGTTGCGTGCCATTGCGCCGCGACTGTTCCCATGGAACTATCCTCCAATGCCGCGGCGGCTTCAGGTTGCTTTCTGTCGTCTCCGAATCGGGCACACTCGTGTGACGCATCGCTATTTGATGGAGCGCTCGCCTGCGCCCTATTGCAACGACTGCGTCGTCCCCCAGACTGTTCAGCACATTCTTGTCGAATGTCCCAGTCTGGGTGAACTTCGTGCATGACACCTGTCCCGGTACCGGGATGGGCGGGGTCGCTACCACCTGTCCCTTGTACTCGGGACGAGTGCGTGTACTTTGACTGGTGGACTTATTGACTTTTGGGGGGAGGCCGGCCTTCTCCCTTTCATTTAACCTGGTTTAATTGTTGTTGTTTTTGTTATTGCTTTGGCAGGAATACGGGCAGCTCTTCGGACTGCTTGGCAAAGAAGATGGGAGACGGTCGAAGGGAACTTAAAGTTGCGTGCCATTGCGCCGCGACTGTTCCCATGGACCTATCCCCCAATGCCGCGGCGGCTTCAGGTTGCTTTCTGTCGTCTCCGAATCGGGCACACTCGTGTGACGCATCGCTATTTGATGGAGCGCTCGCCTGCGCCCTATTGCAACGACTGCGTCGTCCCCCAGACTGTTCGGCACATTCTTGTCGAATGTCCCAGTCTGGGTGATCTTCGTGCATGACACCTGTCCCGGTACCGGGATGGGCGGGGTCGCTACCACCTGTCCCTTGTACTCGGGACGAGTGCGTGTACTTTGACTGGTGGACTTATTGACTTTTGGGGGGAGGCCGGCCTTCTCCCTTTCATTTAACCTGATTTAATTGTTGTTGTTGTTTTTGTTATTTCTTTTTATTGTTTCCTGTTCAATTTTTTAAAGTAGCCTAGAACTAGGCTGTTTGTTTACGGCAACTTATGCCTAAGCCGGCAGTCGCCAGATAGCCCCTTGAGAAAAAAAATAAAAAAATAAAAAAATACACTACAAATTTACGAAAAAACAAAGACACTAAAACAAACATAGTAAGTTATAATTAACGACTTACCAAAACAACAGCAAACGCGCACAGCATAACCAAATACATTAGCAAATATGAAGACAAATGGCTTGAACGCCAAATTATATATATATTATATATACATGTATATATATAATATATATACATATATATATATATATATATATATATATATATATATATATATATATATATATATATATATATATATATATATATAAGCAAAATGATAAACAACAACGGAACTACAAAACATAAAAATTTGAAAGCGATAGGCCTGATCACCAGGCTCTAGCATCACTTTGCACCCTACCACATTCTTTCTCTTTTCACCACTGGTCTACTTTCCGCTGTCTATCCCCTCACCTGCATACTCTCACATACATACCAGTTATATCTAAATTTTTAGTACGAGTACCTTGAAGTACAGTGTGCGTAGTGTCTTAATCATCTGGTCCTGGAAAAGGAGGAAACCGTCACGGAAATGGACACCAAAACACCAATACCGGTCATTTTTGACAGTTGTGGTATGGAATTCTCCACCTCCCCGAGAAGCAAGTGAAGCACATAAGGGGGAAGGGCAGCACTGCCCGAAGGGGGTCATGGGTCCCCCCGCCCCCCAGGACACCAAACGGATCCCCCTCCGTCTGATAACGGGGAAACAAAAACCTACCAGGCAATCGGTATTTGAGACGGTCATCGGCAAGATCAATATAGAGCTCACCCGTCTCATCGAGACACCGAATGGGTGGTCAGCAGTCTGTTGGAAGAACAAGGACGTTGAGACCCTTGTTTCAGACCAGGCTAAACCCCTAGGCGAAATTGGGCTTGAAGCGGTAGTCCCCTACGAACTACTCGTGAGGCGTGCCGTGATTCTTAAAAGAGTGGATCCCTACTTTGCGGAGAACTCCACGGAAGAGATCAAAAACGAACTAAACGCCAAACAACCATGGGCAAGAGCAGACAGGGTTGACAAGATAGGAAAAACCCTGATTAAAGTCACCTTCGCCACCATCGAGATGACTCAGAGAACGTTAAGGGAAGGCCTCCTGGGCTTCTACCTTCGCGTCGCTCCGGAGCAGATAGAGGCAGAGGAATATTATTTACATAGAAAACTGCCAAATCTGCCTGGCCATCGAGTCACTCGACAAGAAACTGCCCTACGAATATACAAACCTGCGCGGCATGCCCCAAAACCGGTCACGGTTGGAGAGATTGCCGCGAGGAACAGCCCAAATGCGTTAACTGCGGAGGGGAGCATCGGGCTCTGGCCATGAGATGCCCTCTACGCAAGGAAGCAATCAAAGCCAAGAGACTGAAACTAAAACAGCAAAAGGAGGAAAAGTCACGAGGAATTTCATATGCCACCGCGGCATCTACTCCCGGAACCGTCACACCGATAACAGAGAGATTGACTCCGAAGCTAATCCTGCCGGCCGAAAGCAAGGAAATTATGACGATGGCCATAGTCGCCCAACTGGCGAACCTTTCACGTCCCGGCTGCTTCTCGGAGGAACTCAACACAATGTTGAAACACAACGGTGTAAAAAAGAAATTGTGGTTCCCACCGAACCCAGCCTCTCATGACGTGCCGAACATCAAGTTCATTGATGACACGCAGTCTGAGAATACCTATGAATCAAGTAAAAAAGAAAAGGAATCAACCAACAATCAAGAAGAGGATGGGAGCCAAGGACGTATAAAAGAAGATAGCGTAGAAGTAAAAAACACCCCGAAGGAAAATAAATCTAAGAAGAAGAGGAGCAACAAACCCCCTAAACAAATAGAAGAGGAGTCTGGATGGGGAGTCAGAAGACGATCAGTCTTACCCCGGAGTCCCCCTGACCGAAAAAGTCGATGTCCTGGAAAAGGGACACTTCTTCGACGGGAAGGAACTTAAACTCAAAATTTTCGGGACTACCGGATGTAAACCCGAAAAAATGAACCAAACCCACTTAGTAAAGGGCATTAGGAACGGCGAGTACAAGTGGACCTTTGAGGGGCCGTGGTCCCCAAAGGAAATGGAAAGCCTCCTATGCAGCGGCAGGATGTTTATCCCGGAGTCAAGTCGTCACGGTGAATTCGTCAACTTACAAGAACATAAAGTGCGGTATGATGACCTCAGCAATAAACTAAAAAGTAAGTAATGTCAAAAAGTGTAAAGTGAAAATAATTAATCAAAGTAAATAATTAACTAAACGTGTTAAATAGATAAATAAGCAAATAGATAAATGTAACAGTTAATAAACAAACGTATAGAAAATAAAATATTCAAGTGTCAAAACAATCTAAGCGAGTGAAAATATAGCGGAAAATGTAAGTAGGAAATTATAAAACTAAGAATATCAGTCAGTATAAAAATAAAGTGAAAGAAAAGTAAACAATCGAATACAAATTAAAATATTCAAGTGTTAAAATAAATTAAATGAGTGAAAATATAGCGGAAAATGTAAATAGGAAATAATAAAATTAAGACTATCAGTCAATGTAAAAATAAAGTGAATTAAAAGTAATAATTAAGTAGATTATAAAAAGCATAATATGTACTGTGTAAATTGTACAGAAGTACATGTCATAAAATAAAATTAAGTGAACCAGTATTTTGAATTCAAAGGATTATGTATAGAACGTAATAAATCCAAACAGTTAAATATAAACCAATAATAGACAGTTAATAAAATAATAATAAAGTGTAAATAAGTTTCCAAAATTAGTGTAAATATTAAAACCCAATTAGTGGGTAAAATTAGTGTATGTATTAAAACCCTATTAGAGGGTAAAACTTAAAATTGTAAAATAAAAAACTGAGCTCCTGCGTTCATTTCTCCAGGAGAAACCTCTTTATGTATCTTTGCCTTCTTTGCCTTCTTTGCCTTGGACTAAATCTTTCCCCTCCTCAGCTAAATTTTTTATTTTTTTCAACACTTTGTCTATATATTTTTTTTGCATTGTATGAATTTATTTATTTAATGTAAAACTACTTGTGCTTTTTTCCCCAATAAATATATCATCATCATATCTAAATTTTAGGTAAAGGGGGGCAAGGATAAATGAAAGACGGGGAACGGGGAAACTGCGCTACAAACGGAATTAAGTGTCGGTGCGTGCTTCTTCTAATGGCGCTCAACTCGGGGGAAGTCGAGATGATGGGAGTACGGTCTCTGACAGTCTCTGGCTGGAGCTGCACGTTGATTGCCGGTTTCCTTGCCTGTATAATTACAGCTTCGGCCATTCTTAACCTTCGTTGATCTTTCAACGTAATGATGATCGAGGTGTTCTTAGTTAGCTCCTCGCGTTTCAAGAGTTCTGCTGTACTCAATAGTGAAAGATTTAGATAGTTGGTGAAAGTAAGGTAGGGTTGGCCTTGTTTGAGGGGCATTGCAGGCGTTTTTATTCTTTAGTTATTTATTTTTCCTTTTGTTGATGTTGTCTATTGTTCTTTGTATTTGTCTCTTTGTTTTAAATTCTAGTATTGGCACGATGTTGAGCTTTCAAGCCTTTATTAGTGCTCAAATTTTAGTACATCACTTCGCGTTTTGGTCTGTTGTGTTTGCTTTTTCATAATTAATTGTGAGTTTACTATCTGTCTCGTAGTTGTATGTTTTGTACTCGATGTTCTTTATGTTTATGTGTAGATTGGTGCTATGTTTTCCTCGGAACAGAGTCTAGTGCTTGGGAAACGCCGGTTTCGAGAAACCTTCCCGCGTAATCTGGCAGGGATGTTGATTCTGTCACCAGTTTTTTTTAGTTCTGGGATGATATCATTGGCCATTGTAGACCAGACCTTTATGGCCAGTTTCTGGGTTGCGACATTAATTGGCTCCAGACGCTGCCTGCGGTGCAGGTCCCTCTGCCGAAGATGCTCTCTTCGTCTGGTTTTATTTATGCAGAGGGATGCAGAGTTCTGCACTCGCTGGAGCCTCCTCATAGTGGACTTGCTGGCCGCTGAGTCATTACTGCAGGGTAGATGAGCTTAGCCCGGATGAACATCAGGTATATTTTCCTGATATTCGCCAAGCTAAGATTTCGGAAACTATAAAGCTCGGAGATTTCTCTCCTCGCCATATTCTGCCTCTCCTTGTAGTGACTCGAGTATCCGTGGTCGGAGATTTTTAGGCCCAGGATGGTGCCTTTGGCGGAGTAGCCGTATCTCCTCCCATCTATTATAATGGGCCACGTTGATATGCAGCTCAGCGGGAGCATCTTAAATTTCTCCCTATTTGACCGGATTTTCCATCTTCTCTCGTATTGGTTGATGTTCGAGATCTCTGCAATTGTGTTGATTGCCTGATGCTTTGCTTTCATAACCCTATTGGAGAGGATCTGCGTGGTCATCTGCGTACTGCAGATACATCGTGTCGCGGTGTATGGAGTAGGGAGGTCGATGGCAAAGACCAGGTAAAGCAAAGGACTCAGGCAGCCCCCTAGGGAAAGGCCGCTTTGAGCTCGAATTCTGGTCCTTTGTGCTCTTCGGTCATGGCACGCGCCCTTCTGTCCATGATGAAGTAACAAAGGATCTTTTCCAGGACTGGGTTTAGCTGGAGACCTAGGATCTTGTATTGTAGTCCACTCAGCCAAACCTTGTCAAAGGCCTTCTGCACGTCCCCCATTACGATGTCAATCAGCATATTGACCCTTCGCTCGGCAGTGTGCGATCTTTTCAGTTAGGCGAGCCAGGGCCGTTTCCGTGCCCCTTTATGGTCTGAACCCATGTTGTTGTGGGTTATGCGCTCCCAACTCGTCGAGTTGATTTTGTAGCCTGTCGGCTATAATATTCTCAAAGATCTTGCCGGGTATTTCTAGGAGAGAGATTGGGCGATAGTTAGAAACTTGGTCTGGGGGCTTGTTACCCTTGGGGATAAAGATAATTTTAGCCACCTTATACCCGTCAGGGAAGTAGCCTGTATTCAGGGATGCGTTCATGGTGTTTACCATGCCCTGAATAATTTGCCGTGGGGCATTCACCAGGTTGTTCTTAGTGAGCCCAGACCAACCCGGAGACCTTTGTTTGAAGGACCTTATGGTGTTAATGGTTTTTTCAATAGTGATATGGCGCCCGTGGTCAACCATCTCTCTTTCTCTAAATACTTGGTGTTCGTACTTGTGTAGCGATACATACAACACAGCAGTTGCCGAGTTGAACGATATCTCCCCAGAGGCCGCAGCTCCCGACTGAGCAGCCAAAGAAGCAGGGCGACAGGAAGAGCAAGATCTGAAGATCTGTTGTTGCAGATCCAGAGTCGAGCTTAGACTTTTAGTTGGCCTAGCAACCAAAAAGGCAGCAAAGCTTTCCCGCAAGCGGCCGCAGGGATTTTTTTTTTTTTTTTAAGGGGCTATCTGGCGACTGCCCACTTGGGCATAAGTCGCCGCAAACAAACAGCCCAGTTCTAGGCTACTTTAAATTAAATTTTTTAACAGAAACAACAATAAGAAGGGATAACAATCAGGAAGAAAGCTCCAGGGGCAGGGGGAGGTCCCCCTTCACCCGGCGCAGGAGCCTGCGACCTACAAAAACAAAAAACAACAAGTTAAATTACCTGGGAGAAGGCCGGCCTCCCCCAAAAGTCTATCAGTCCACCAGTCATGGTGCACGCACTCGACCCGAGTACAAGGGACAGGCGGTAGCCACCCCGCCCATCCCGGTACCGGGACAGGTAACGTGCGCGAAGATCACCCAGACTGGGACATTCGACAAGAATGTGCCAAACAGTCTGGGGGACGACGCAGTCGTCGCAATAGGGCGCAGGAAAGCGCTCCATCAAATGGCGATGCGTCACACGAGTGTGTCCGATTCGGAGACGACAGAAAGCGACCTGAAGCCGTCGCGGCATTGGGGAAGAGTTCCATGGGAACAGTCGTGGCACAATGGCACGCAACTTTAAGTTCCCTTCGACCGTCTCCCATCTTCTTTGCCAAGCATTCCGAAGAGCTGCCCGTATTCATGCCATGTAGTCGGTGTGAGGAAGAGCGAAACGCTGGTCCGGTCGCAAAGTTCTCACGGACTCTTTGGCGCCCTCATTCCCCGCAATTCCTACATGTCCAGGAACCCAGCAGAAGATAATCTCGACATCTGCCCGGCTCGCCATAACCGTGGCGTCACGGATATCGCGAACCAGGGGATGCGGAGATTCCAATGCCCCGAGAGCACTCAGGGCGCTTTGTAAGTCGCTAAAGATCACAATCGGGTCTCTGAACCGGGCACGTCGCGTAATCTCCCGTACCGAGTGGTGTATTGCCACCAGCTCGGCCGTGAAGACAGACGCAGCGACTGGCAGAGCCCCGCTGACTTCAAACAGAGGGGATACAGCGTGGAAGCCGACCCCCTCTTGGGACTTGGAGCCATCCGTATACACTGGCACGGTTCCAGCGTGACACGAGGTGTGCTCCAGAAAGGTCGAACGCAATACTCCCGGCGAAGTACAAGCTTTGGGAGCAGAGGCGTGGCGACAAATAGCCAAATGTGGTACCCTCCAGGGTGGCGTCCTGGGCAAAACCAGGGGCGCCACCGGTCCGAGAGCGATATCTACCTCTCGAAGGAGTTTCCTGGCCCTAAACCCAAAAGGCATAGGGTATGACTGGCGTCTCTCGGCGGCATAGGCACCATCGAGATCAGCTGCGGATGCAGTGAGAGCTGTTGGCGACTGAGGGAGGCGCCGGGCTCGCGCGTACAGGCGAATGATGCACTGCACGCGGCGCAGAGCGAGTGGCATCTCCCCAGCATCGACCAACAGGCTCTCAATAGGGGAAGTGCGGAAGGCACCGGTCGCAAGGCGAAGGCCGGTGTGGTGGATCGAATCCACCTTCCGCAATAAACGCTCGGCTGCGGATGCATAAAACCGCAGGGTGTGGTCAGCCATACCACGCAGGGAAGAGGTTATTGGGGCAAAACCGATCTTCCCATTAATCGCGCCCCAATGCCCAGGACTCCCTCAAGCCCTGCTCTCTTGGGTCATTTATAAAGGTTCCAACCCTCTCTTCTGACACGGCATGAGGTAGCTGGTCAGGTCCTTATGCCTAGAAAAAGATTGAAGGGATAGTCTTAGAAAAAAAAGGAAAAATGAGAGGGAACGAGGGGAAAGCGCAACAACTTCCCACGGTCCGCTAGAGAATTAGTCAACCCAGTAACGGGGCTTCCTTAATTTGTACTCGGGCAGGGAGGACGTGCGGCTCCTCCAGGTACCAACTGTATGGCTATACAGGCCCCCGCCCCCCTGGGGATGAGGGAGATTAGGAGAGTTAGCACATAAAGTAAACGTTAGGCGAAGTTGTAGGGGGGGGGAGGTGAGTCTCGTCAGCAAAGCAGGCAGGAAAACGCATCGCCATGCGCTATTGGTGTAACTTACCTCGGGTTAAGTTAAAGGCAGAAGGAGATAATGAGAGGTTTCCATAGTAAAGGGAACAGAAATCAAGCAAAGAGAAATACTAAAATAATTATAGTGTTGAAAATGAATGGGTAGGCTTTCACCCATGTTCCAAGGTTAGAAACTAACCAACCTCTAAGCAGTGGAGGGCCCTCCGTCCAACATAAAAAGTTGGAGGGTATACAGTAGTATCACAGGAATGAGTACTGATGCACTAATGTGACTAGTCTCCATTCAATCTAGCAATCTTTTCTAATGAAAATTGTAATGGCTCCAATCATCATCAATTCTTACTTATGTACTTGCATAAATGATTATTTACAGAAGCTGTCAATGTAAGGGGCAATCTGTGGTTCAGATCTCTCATAAAATAAGTTCCACCTAAGATTCGCATCAGATGGTGCAAATTTTAGATGAAAGCTGTACTAAAATAACTGATAACAGGTAAAGAGATTATAAAAACTTTGCTATAGGGTTCTATACAAAGTACATGTATGGCTGCTTCTGTTATTCAAAAACAAAATGAAGTTTCAAAATAGATTCTAGAATTTCTAAAAAAGCAAGCCCCCCAATATGAAACTTTACAAAGTGGTTCTGAATTGTACTACTACAGATTTGCCGCATCTTTATCAAGTTCAATTCCTCTTAATTTATTGCTAAAACTAATGATGTGATAAAGATCTTTTGCTGGGAACCCTCCTTTCTTAGACATTTAAATTTTGGGGGGTCACAAACAATCCTTATAACGTGTTCAATATTGTCATCCATCACTGTTTAACTCTAGAATGACCAAAGAAGTAATATTTACTCTCAATTTTATTTTCTTGTGACTTTATATAATCCAATAAATTTTAAAACCTGAGAAATCTATTTAATTAGATTTCATTTTTTTCTTTATTCTACCTACTTATGCAAGTAAAATCAAACTCTGGCACTTATTTTACCTCGATTAACACAAAATATGTTCATACTATACTTATTATTTTTTTGTGTGTATTAAGCAAGGTAATTGTAATATGTTTGAGAGCAATTATCAGCACAAATTGAATTGTTTTGGGGGGGTTTTTTTAATGCTTTTCCTTTTTTCTACAGAAACTCAGCAAATTGGTATAAAAGAAATTTTAGTCTGAGATTTTATAACAAAATATCAAAACAAATCATTAACTTACCATAAATAAATTTCCCTTGTTTTAGGAATATGAAATCTCTCCATTAAAAACTGCATTGCAAACTTCACTCCAGGAGAATTCTTTACTGCTGATGAACAGCCCATCCCTCACAAAAGCAAGACATCCTTTCAATACATGATAAATAAACCTGCCTTAATTAGGAATAAATATATTAAATCACTGCAGGTCTCAATTCAAATTATTTTTACTGAATACTATGATAATTTGCATTTTAAAACACAAAAGAAAAAATTATTTCACAAAAAAGCCACCATGGAAAATCAAGGTTAACCACTGGCAAAGCTTTCCACTATCCACCAGAATCCAAAGTCAAACTAAGTATTGAAAGCTTCCCACACTTTTTCTATACAAAGAAGCGGCTACAAATAAAAACCTTAGATTAGTATATCTTGTCCAAGATGTTTTTAAAGAAAATCACATTTAAAAGTACAAAGAAGCCATTGTAAAGATTTTGAAAGAAATTCCACAACCTCAAAGTTACTTGATAGGTTCTAAAGGGAGGTGACTGGTGATGTCACTTTGACATACTGAGATAAAAACTATAAAATCTTCATTGTCACAAATTCCATGTATTGTGATATAGTGTTTAGAGAAAATAAAAAAAATATGTTTAATAATTCAAGTAATTTCAGTGTTTATATTTTGAAATTAATGGCTCATGATACACCATCAAGCTGTTTGCAAACATTTATTTTATTAGCCCATGCAGATATTTTGGATTTATAAGCATTTAAAGAGTAGTGGACAAAGAAATTTCTAGGGAAAAGAATAACAGGCAAATTATTTCTAGGCAAAATGTCATTTTAGAGTTAATAGAAGAACTTAGTGATACTATGTTTACTCACCTGGTAGGGCCACTCTCCATAACACGAGTTACTGACTGACAGAGCAGCCCAGAATTGGAAATAGAAAAGCTAGAGGGCCGGTATTATGTGTAATTCGAGGAGTTGGGCTCAGTTGTATGAAGAGAATCAATGAAGTACAAGTGGATATGATACAAGGCAGGTGGAGGTCTAAGGTTCAAAAGGACGGGGCCCAAGAAAATTAGTTAGCCTGGACTTGAAGGAGTTGATTAAAGGGGGTAAAAACAACTTCAGAAGGAAGTTGTTGGAAAGAAAAAAGAAAAATCAGTGTTCAGATTTTAAGTGATAATAGTTTGGTGTGTAACCATTTAAAATGGTTAGACAGTATCAAATCCTAATTTGCAACAAACAAAACAATATAGATTTTTTTAAGGAGTGATAAAGGAAAGTTGTTGAGGTTTGGAGCCACCTAAACAAAGTTATGAATTAAAAACATTTTACACTATACAGGACGAACTATTAACTTGCCTAATGCAAAATTGCAACATATAGAAAGAGATGTTAGAAGTTAGAGACTGATAAAGATTTGTTTTAACACATTTTCGAAATTGAATTTAAAAATGTGTTTTTCTTATGCAGTTTTATGTGTACTTTTCAGATCTGAGACTAGTTTTTCCCGAAAATGCATACTTTTCTCATAATCGACCGACATCCATACTAGGAAAAGTATGTAGGTATTTCCATCAAAAATGAGCTTCAGATCTGAAAAGTACACATAAAACTGCATAAGAAAAACACATTTTTCAATTCATTTTTAAGATCCAGACCAGACCTTGTAATTTAAGACAACGATATCGCCACTTACTTTAGGCTATTTCCGCCCCAAGGCGAAAGTTGAAGGAGCTAGGTCGAAAATAACAGAAAGATTCAAAGTTAGCATAATAGTTTCAAAAAGTGAATAACTACATTATTATTGATTTCCGGAGGTTAAAAATGGCATAAATAAGCACCATTTTTAAAATAAAAAACTTTTAGGTCTTTGAAGATTAAAAAATCAAAAATGTGTTAAAACGAATCTTTACCTAGAGACTTTTCAATCAAGGGTTATTGGACAATTTTCCCAGGCGTGTGCAAGATCCAATGCACGGTGAAGTAATTTTGGATATTAGAGAAACTAAACTCTGAGAAGCTATTAAATTTTAAGGGGAGAAATTGCATGAAATTTAGGGAAAAGTTTCAGCAAGTTCACTTGTAGTAGTTTTCATAATATAACAACAGCAGTTGATATGTGGGAGGAGTTTAGTTATTTTAGAAACTCTTCAATGAGACAAAGAAATTTGTTGAAAAAGCAAACAAAAATAACTAAGATTTTTAAAGAGAGTAATCGTTTTGCTGATCTTAGAAACTAGAGAATCATTAGAGATGACCTTAACAGACTAATTGGAGAGAAAAAGAGTAGAAATCAATTTAACGAAAAATCGTAATAAACATCAGGTAGTATTTTTTTTTTACCCTATAGAAAGAATAGAATGGGCCTCTTTGAAATTGATGGTAGAAAAATTGATAGAGATGAGGAAATGATCACTTTAGTTGTTTCTGTTGGTAATCAGTCTAGCATGGATGATGGGAGTTTTGAGATTATAATTCAAGTAATAGTTGAGAGTCACTTTTGATTTGGAGAAATTTGAAGAAGTTGTCATGGTTAAGAAACCTGATAAAATATATTCTAGAATTTTTCAGGAGTTATAGGAGTATTATTTTGAATAGTCAGTTTCATACTGCTAAGTACCAGAGGATTGGAATTTGATTAATGTGGCTCCATTTTTGAGGTGTAAAAGGATCATAATTTGATTAATGAGCCTCCCATTTTTAAGGTGTGATGTCAATAATTATCACGTTTTTTGACAGATTTTGCAGAAATTGATCAAGGCTCCATACCTAAGTTAATTGATTTCTTTGGGTGTAATTAGAGATAGAAAAATCGCTGTGTTTTTTGTCAGGGTAAATCATGTTTATCAAATTTGTTAGCTTCCTTGAATATGCGGTTTTAATGGTTGAGAATATCTTGGCAGGGAGTTAAACTAAATATGCTGCAGACATTCATATTTTCTAAGGAATATCAGCTTAATGAATAGTCAATATATAATATTGTATATGAAAATGAATTTTAATAATATAAATTGATTTTATTCATGAATCATTTTTTCCTTAACAATTCCTAACTTTTTTAGACAATAAGCAGTCCAAATTTAAATGTTTTCAAGCAGAGGTTAGAGGAGTATTGGAAAGGATAGGTTATCATGGTTTTTAAGTTGTATTGGGGCAAATTACATATTGCAATATCAATTTATGTATATATTATTGATATGTGTACATATTGTAATATCAATTTGTGTATATATTATTGATGTGTACATATTGTAATATCAATTTGTGTATATATTATTGATATGTATACATATTGTAATATCAATTTGTGTATATATTATTGATGTGTGTTGTAGATTAATGATTTAGTTTTTGACAAACCGGATGGTGATGATGCAGTTTAGACAATCCTGCAGTTTAGAGACCATCTTGTGGATGTAGTTTATGGGGTGGGTGTTGACTCAGATGACCTCTAATAGACCCTTGTGACTTTTGTCATCCTTTGAATTATGTTAAGGTATACTTTTAGTTATGCTAGTCATGATAAATAAATCAACACATTTTGTTGCAAAGACAGAACAATAAAAAGTAGCCGTTAGTTAAGTTTTTAAGATGTATTGGGGGCAAATTACATATTATAATTTTGAAATTGCTTTGTTGGTGATGTCTCTGAATGCATTCCTGTGGGTACAGATTTTGGAGGGAGAAGGGAAGATTTTTTTATTATTAATTATATACATATATTATTGATATTATGTATTGTAGCTGCATGATTTAATTTTTGTTAAGCCATGATGGTAATGCCTTTTTAAGCAGTTTTTATTTATGCAATCTTGCCGATGCAGTTTATGGGGCTGGGGTTACTTCAGATGACATCTGATAGGCCCTTGTAACTTTTGTCATCCATTGAATTAAGTTATATCTATTACAACTTTTATAATTATATAATGCTTACAGGAACGACGTTCTGGCCTTAGGTCTTGGTGAGGTCCTCTTGGGCCAGGTCATTTTGTTGAGCCTGGTTACTTATGTTCTTGATGGCAACTGAACTTTCCGAGAGAATTTGATTACTCCGTTTTCCCAATACTTGTCCAGTCGGCTCTCAAGATTTTAAAAAGTCCTGTTCTATTACTTTTTATTTTAGATTTATAGGTATGAATAAATACTAAGATCACCTCAAGATAAGCTACCCCAATACCTAAACGTGAAAATAAGCCACCCTAACTTTTTTAACCTGAAAACAAGCTACCCCAACTTTTCTCGGTAATACTTCAGTTTCGGGGCGCTGTTTCTGGGCTATAATTTTGGCGTCAAACGTCATAAGGTGAGGCCCCTCATTTCGAAAGTAACTAAAAATTATAATTTTTGGCGGAAATAACCTAAAGTAGGCGGCGCTATAGTCTTAATTATTTCGATAAACGTGCAGAGCCGATCGCACGTTTATCAAAATAACAAAGACAATAGCGTCACCTAATTTAGGCTATTGCCGCCAAAAATGTTAAAAAAATTAGTATACGAGTATATACTGGGGGGAGCTGTGCCCCCCAGACCCCCCCCCAATTGATTGAAACTCAGGATCATCATAGAGGGTTCCCCCGCAGTGATATCATCCCCACGAGCGGTCCCCTTGAATTTACTCAAAAAAGGTGAAACATATTGGAACATGGACGAAATATTATGCGGCCAGGACCGGGAAACAGCAGAGGCGAGCGCGTGACGCAGTTCTTCAGGTTTACCCTATCTCCAGCTTTCACTATTATAATTGAGCCGCGCTTATTTAAAATGAAGCATTTCCTAAATAATAAAGAAAGACAAAAACAAAATAACAAAACAAATACAACGCCGTGATTGGCCCCCTTTGAAGCTACCGTCTGACCTCATACGGCCTAGGTTGTAGCCGAGAATCAGCGCCCCTAAACTGAAGTGTTACCCTTTTCTCACCTGATGTGTCTTGTCTGCTGTTTCCAAAGTTCGTTCAGGTGTTTTTGGTTTATTGGTTGGTAAATTGAGACGACAGTGACGACCCATACCTTTAAATACCCGCTGTTTTTAAACTCTTAGTTTTCCTAATTCGAAGGCTTAGCATTAGACTTGAATACAAAGGCGGTTGCCAGATGCTTTTAGGGCTCTCTTTTTTTTATTAAACTAGCTATTTCCTTACCCCATGTTTTTTTAAAAAAGCATCCGTTTGCTCGGTACATAATTAACACAATCTTGAATTTTTAATTATTCCTAACAATGTTATTACCCGGAGTAAAAGGAATTGATGCCGGCAGGTCACTACTGCCTGATACTTCCCCAACTAAAAATCCAAGATTGGTAACCACCAGGTCCAGTATATTGTATTAGAACACAAACACCAAATTACCGACACTACAAAATAAGCTCATACTGGATTACTTTAATTTCTATACTGAGTTATTTGAATTTTTACGAATGCGCCATCTAGCCGGCAGAAACATATTAAAATGAACTGTTAAATTAATGGCATTTTAAGGTTTTATTCAATCAAACATAAATTAATAGTATTATCGAAATTACCTCACAAAAATTAAAAGCACTCTCCATATTTTTAATAAGTGTTGCTAATTAACTTCATTCACAAATTATGCGAAAAAATAATCTTAAGTAATCCAATCGATACAGGCAAAATGTTCAGAATACAGGTTTGAAACATGTATTGTCGAGCTTCAGTGCCATTGCTGAACATATTTCACTGATTGCTAGAATGGGAATGGTGAAAAAATCGTAAATGAAATCCCCTAAATAAGTAAACTTAATAAATGCCTCTCCCTTTAAAATTCGCATATTTCAAGTAGTCATATCTCATTAACAAGTTGGCTGATTTGGGTGATATTTTAAATGTCCAGAAATACGTTACCTAAAATGGTGAAAATTCGAAAATGATACCGTATATACTTTTCTCGCTTAGTAAAACAATAAAAGCGATAAAAATGAGACATAACATATTTTAGTATATGATCTATTGCACCACCATCATGTTGACAAAATAGATGCTTCGTTTAATTCTATCAATGCCAATTTGCAGTAGTTTCCTTTTTAATTATGTTCCGTGAATTAGTTGAAAAATGCAAACTTTCGGGGGGTCACCCGATATATCTCAAAATCCTGACATATATTTGTGGCTTAGCAATCACTCAGTATTAGCAATTAGAATAAGCGTAAGTATTATTAATACTTACGCTTTTGTTCTTCAATCATCAATAAGCGATATGTCGCGAAATGCTTTGAAATATCACCAAGAAAGTTTTACATTCGCTTGAAATAAATGACAAACCGCTAAATTGGCAACCTGAGAGTGAATTAAAAAAAATAGATAAAGCGAGACGTGAGAGAGGTATCGAACCAAAATATAAATAGTCATATGAACATCAGTGCTGATCCGGATCATGTGGCTATGCCATTAAATAAACATTTTTATGGCTGCTTTTACCGACAAAGACAAAATAACTTTCTTGTTGGGGATATTGCACTTCAAATATTGACATGCTCGAAAATAAAATGTTTTTATACTAATAAAATGAAAATTTCTAAAGCGAGTTCCCGATAAATGATCTCCGATCCACTTTAGAAAATTTTGAAGCCAACTGTTAAAATCACTTTGTAAAGTTTAAAAAAAAAAATCCATTAGTGAGGGAATAGTTCCAACCTAATGAGTTCAAAGCGGCAAATGTAACACTAATTTTCAAAAGAGGAAGACAGACTGATCCTGCAAACTATCGCCCTTATTTCGGTCGTTGGTGGTCGTGGCGCATCTGGAGGTAAATAAATTAATAGATGGCACATAACACGGCTTTGGACGCGGAACTAGGTACTAGGGTGGAATATTATAGTGAGGGTCCTAAATTGCAAACAGACTTGGATCGGTGGCGGATCCAGAAAAAGAGAAGGGGGGGGGGGGTTGCCAGGATTTTTAGGAGTGGAAATTTTTTAAAACTGCTTATTATGGCGCGTATATTTACGAGTAATACATGTATGATCGTACAAATAATCACGGCTGAATACATACGAATAAGTTATAGGCATAAATGATGAATATGTACATGTAGTGTAGACTATAATGATGTAGGCTACTTGCAAGTCATTTCGCTCACTTAAGTAACAAGGCACATAATAGAAAAAGTATTTTTATTTTCCAGGAGTAGGCTCTCTAAAATCGTAAGTCCATGCCCAATGTCTCCCTTCATTTGCCTAAGCGAAGAGGAGATGGCGGTTTTTCTCCGCAAACTTGTCAATCACTTGATCATTGGAAACCTGAATGTCATTGTGGACGGCGAGGCAGTTGAGGCGATCCTGGCCAATGGTGCTCCTCATGTACGTCTTTAGCCGTTTCAAGGCTGAGTATGAGCGTTCGGCCTCTGCATTTGAGACTGGCAGAGTCATTAAGATGATCAGGAGCTTCGCAATGTTCGGGAACATACGAGTCTCGGCGTACTCCTTTGCATTCTTGACAGTCCCGAAGAATGGAGCGGAATTTGTCCACCGCTGTCCCTCACCCTGCACTAGCACAAGTGACTCAACATCACTCTCATAGAGCTCACCGGCATTAAGGACAGCATCCACGTCTGCTTTTGAGCCCTTGAGAAGCTCCTTTAACCGGAGAGCAACTGGCAGGGTATCGTCTCAAATCTTCTCTTCAGCTCGGCGATCACTTGGTCAACGAACGGAATATAGACCAAACGTCGATAGTACTCCTCAGCAGTCCTGAATGGGATATTTGCACGCTGTGTCTGTCGTGCACAGACTCGGGGAACAGGGACGTCATCGTGAGCTGAGTCTACTTCAATCAGGAGATCCTTGGCTTTTGCAAATACAGTGTGGAAGTGTTCCTCGGCATTATTTCTGAACTTGGTGAAAACAGTCTCGATCTCAAAAATCAGTGCGTAAGCAGATGCCAAGTCACCGTCCTTCTCTTGCAGGGTCTTGCTCGACTCGAGTGTGTGGTGTGGGCCAAAACTGACTCCGCCGCAACCAACCCAATGAGAAAGCGAGGGTATCTAATCACGGCGATTAAGATGCCATCATTGCCATCCAGCTTCATTTCCTTTTCCATGAAGACCGTGATGTGAGGCAGAAACTCGATGAGCACGAGGACTTCATCATGCTGCTCAATCCATCTGGTGGGACACAAGGGCACCAACTTCTCCCGCTTAGCTGAGGAAAGCTTCATGATTTTGGAGAACCGGAGCGTCCGCATGTTGCCGCATAAATGAAGTTATGGACTACGTTGAGCGTCTGAAGGGCGAGTTTCACTTCTTTCACATCGCAGGCGTTGGTCAGCACCAGGTTCAGCCGGTGATTAAAGCAGGGGATCGGTTGGGTGTGTGTGTGTGGGGGGGGGGGAAGTATTGCTCATGATGATGGCGGAACAACCTCTGAACTTCCCCATCATGACAATCGCTCCGTCAAAGCCGAGGCCACAGCAGTTTGACATGTCCAAACCAAGGCCATGTACGATGCGAATGAGCAGTTGGCCCAGGCCTTCACTGGTGAGGTTCTCAGCATGAAAGAAAGTGAGAAAGTCCTCCTTGATGTCCTCTTCGACGTGTCGAAGGATAATGATGGCTTGCCTGAGATGTTCGTGGTCTCGTCCATTAGCACTGCGAATATCCTTGACACTCCGGTTAAAACCTCTTCCAGTACCAATCGACCTGTAAAGCGAAATATGATTAGAGTGACACCTGTTCATAATGTCAAAATAGCATGAATTCTACTTTTGGAATAAGAAACTTATTTTTTGGACAGAAGTTGCCGTGTCACCCACCTGTGATATCGATCAGCTCATCCTGAATGGTTTTGCTAATGAGGGTGGAGTTGGCTCAGCTTTCCAACTGGTAAGGAGGCAGTTGACGTCTGCATCTCCCCCCTGGACTCGATAACGCAGAAGCGCTCTGAAGTCTCGTCCCGTTTTGCTCGGAATAGATAGGTTCAATGAACCGTCATCTCGATGCTCACGGATAGGCAGCATATTTCGTCCGCAGAAGATGATGCTCTCAATGATCTGAACCAACAGGCGCCGGTTGGTCTCGATTTGCTCCTTCTTCACCTGTAGCATGGTGTCGACAGCCCTCTTTGGGTTTCGCAAAGTGTCGACAAGCCCCTGCACTTTCGCCATATCTGTCGCGTGATATCCGTGCTTATTGTAACTGCTGAGCAGTTCGGTGTTTTTTTTGTACATGAACGTCTGCTTTAACACCAAGGTGCTCAGCCTATGGTTTCAAACTCGGCCCGTATTTCCTCCGAACAGCACACATCCAACGCAGTATCCACCCTCGTTTAGCAACGAGTACTTCAACCAGGGGTATGTGATGCACCAGCTTGGTTGGAATCGCCTCTTATGGCCACCTTCCTCAATGAAGGTTAGTGATTCGACAGAAGGGGCAGTCTGGTTGATTAAGGCCACTTTTTTCGGAGTCTGGGGCCGTCTTGTTCCCAATGAAGTTGGCAACGTTCACTGGAGCTGCGGGGAGTGGAAGTGTGCCATGCGAAAAAAAAGTAAGTTCCTTGCCCTCCTGCCTCCCATGGTGAGACTCGGCTTCGCTGTCGGATCTACAAGCTGTCGATGTCGAAGTGCTTGATTGTTGATCCAGCTCATTGACATCACACTCGCAATCACCACTCGTCTTGGCCACTTTGGTCTTGAAGGACGAGGTGATCTTCATATCGCCGGCTCGCTTCAATGTACACGCCCTGTGAATGAGAGGGAACTAATGCATCAAATGGAAAAGCCCGGCCGCTCACATCACCTCATGTCCGAAACAATATATAATAAAAAAACACTTACCTTGCACTGCTGTGTTTCATAGAGAGGATGACGCGGAGATGATGTTGGTGTAGTTGCGAGGATAGAGAGAAAAGAGAGAGAGGACGCTGGAATTAGTTCCGAAAGCGAAAGATGCCAGCGAGCACATGCCCAGCACATGGCAGCTGACAAAGAGCGGAAGGGCCAGGCGTGTGAGTCAGGATGTGCGATCCGACTGGTCAGCGAGTCAAGCGCAAGCGCTGTTGTCCAAAATAACTTAAGACACGAGGTGTCGACTCGAAAAGCGATGCAAGACAGGCACCATGTGTGGAATTTCACCCTGCCACCCCATCCTCCTTCACTCGATCCACCCCTCACTTGGATAGAGTAATCAAATAATTAGAAAGATGACAAATGCAATTCAACGTGAACAAGTGTAAAGTAATGCAAATATGTGAGGATAATTTTCTGAAAATATTATAATATAGGGGTCTAATTTTAAACAATCAACATGAAAAATGATTTAGGTGTCTTAATTTCAATTGATTTAAAATTGTTAAAACAATGCACTGTAGCATCACAAAAGGCAAAAAGGGTTCTAGGATACTTTAACAGTGGTGGATCTAGGATAAAAAATTAAGGGAGGTTAACTTATATTCGTCCACAACATTGATAATAAATAATAGTATATCACACGGGAGTGAGCACTAACTCTCTTAAATCCGATTTGTTTCCACAGATTAAAAAATTATGAATTGTGGCTTGTTTATTGAAGTTGTTGGACGTCAGCTAATGTATAATACTGAATTTAATAATTATTTTTGAGATTTACCTGTATTTTAGACATGTATCATTTAAGATACGTTCGATCGCAACGGTTTAAAAAACTGTTATATATATATATATATATATATATATATATATATATATATATATATATATATATATATATATATATATATATATATATATATATATATATATATATATATATATATTGTGGAAGAAAAAGGAGAGAAAAAAGGAACTCTTTTTTTTCTCTTCCCGCCTCCTCCGGCACCTCAGTTATCCAGCATCTCCCCTTCCCCCTGACTTCCCCAGTTCGCCGTTGACCGTCTGCCCCAAGCAATTCACGCGAGGGCGAAACACCATTGTTGCAGACGAATTTAATCGGTCTCACGTCCAGTTCACATCGCTGCATTTATCTGCCCTATATACTGCGAAAATTAGAACAATGGAAAGACCATTAAGGGGGCATCACGACTTGCCGCTATGGACCCTTATCGCGACCCAAGGCAATTAAGGAAGTCTGTTGGCGATGAATTTCTCTCCTCGTCTAGATAAATTTGGAGTATATATTCGATACTTCTGAGTTCACAGGCAGATTGTGTCTGAAGCCGCCTTCCAGTACCTTAGCCGTTAACGTCTTCGTTAGTCGAGAGGGAATCGATTACATTCTCGCCTAGAGAAGAATTGAGTGATTTCGAAGAGCCAAGGAAGAGCTAGTCGTCACTCAGTGTTTTCGTGAAGATAGTTTTAGGCGCGCTTCAACCCTTTTCACCACGTCTTCGGATTTTAAGGATCGGAAAAGCCATCCCCGAAGCATCCTCCGTTTGTCTTCAATTTACCGAGATTGGATTGAGCGTCTCGTGAGACGCCCACAAGTTCAAGGTCGAACTTACCTCGCTAGTCCTACTTGCCGCGCATCAAGGTAAAAGGGATTTATCCCCTGCTGCGTCACGCTCCTCCCACCTTTACCGCGTCAAACCTCAAGGATCCCCTTTGCTCTAGAACTTGTATAATTGTAAGATCATTATTTAATTAATTATCACTCGGTTCAAACTTAATTAATAGTGTCAATCATCTTAGCCATGAACCGTCAATCTTTAATCTTTAGTCCTATTAAAGTATATTTTTGTAACCGCGTTTGAATATTCCTTGGCCGAGCAACTGTGTACTTAAAGCACTCTTAGAGCCATCCCCAGGTGGAGCCTTAATTCTGGTCGGCCAGTAGGCCAGTGTGCGTATAACAGTGTACACCTGGTCATACCACGACATATATATATATATATATATATATATATATATATATATATATATATATATATATATATATATTATTACATAAACGGATCTGAAATTTGGGAGGGCTTCATCCCCCTAGCCCCCTCCCTCCCCCCTCTGGATCCGCACCTGGATACATAGCTAGACATTTTGCATTTAAATCCAAAGATATTATTCTTCTCATATATAAAGCTTTTGTTAAATATCGTTTTGAGCATGCTGTACAATTCTGATCTTCCTACATGCAATAGGGCACTGTCAAATTGGAAAGCTCCATCGTCCAGCGGCGAGCGACCAAAGTAATTCCCGAAATTAGAAATAGATCGTATGAAGAAAGATTGCGGCGTCTCAATTTACTTTCACTGGAAGATCGGCATCTCTGTGTCCAAATTATTGAAACACTTAAAATACTAAATGGGTTTGCTACTATAAAGTAGGACTCAATATTCGAGGTAGATATCGGAAAGAATCTAGAAATAACGATTTCAAACTTTTAAACAAAAGATTTAAAGCTGTAATAGCACAAAAGTTCTTTCCTATAAAGCATTCAGACTCGGAATGGCTTGCCTCGGAATGTTGTTGAAAGCACTAGAGTAAATATGTTTACGAATAGAATTCCTAAATATTACTTTAGAATATGACCTTGCAGAAATAAGAGTTGTGAAATTATTTTTTTATCCATATCCTCTCTTCCTTTGCCTATCCTTCATCACTAACTTCCATCCTTTCCCCTCGCGTGGGTCTTAAGGCCTTCGTTAGCTCTTAATTCTCTTATGATGAAATCATGAGGTCTTGAATTTAAGAAGAAAAATTATTAGTTGCGTTCACGCGACTTTTATAAGTTTCTATGTCGGTCCGTAGGTCATCGGTCGGATGGAAACCATTTTACTTTTCGATGAATTTTTTAAAGTTTTGAAGGTAGTAAGGTTATTAATATGGTCATAAGTCAGAATAATTGGAAGCACGCTACTTGGGTTTGTTGACCTTGTATAAGTTAAGTATATTTTCAATTCGGAAAAGGAACCTTCGGGTAGACACGTTTGAGCCTTTCTGTCAAGAATTATGAACAATAAACTCATGGATACCAAACTAAGATAAAGAAAGAACTTATACAAATTAATATATGTAAATGATGGGTTGTGATCGGTTGTGGTTAATAGCACTTCATTCCTTTGATCTAAAAATTAACCTGACCAGACAAATATTTGAGTGATATTGAAATCGTTTAAATTAGTTTGACTTGTTTCTCTCCTGTAACACGGCAGCCTCTGGTGACATTTTGGGGAATATGGTCCCTGTCTCGAACTGAGGGATTCTGCGAAAGCGGTGCACGTTTGTACCCTAAATAACTTGGGCTAACTGAGGCAATATTTTAAATTTAATGAAGTGGATGACATAAAAATAGTTACATAATTCCCACTTGTAGCTCTGAGTTTCACGCTGGGTAATTGATCTATTTGGTCATTCCACTAAGGGGCTTTGAAACGGCGGAATTGAGAGCTACAGGGTCGATTGAAAGGTTTAGGGCATCAAGTGAAGGGGCTAAGATTATCAAAAAGTAAGCCAAAATGATTCATGTTGGTTCTGAATATGAAATTTATCGAAGGCTAGGTCGTCTTATTCGTTTAAAGCTGACATTCTTTAAGCAATCACATGTGTTATATTATTACCAATTTAGTTTTGCGGGAGTTGCTTTGTGCAAAGAGAGAAAACGGCTGGCCTGGGTTATATTGGGAAAACGAACAACTTGGTAGTAGTTTTGATAGTATTAAATCTCGTCAGCATTAACCTTCAGAAGCGGAAAACAAAGGCTATGTTGGTGGACAAACTACATAGAAGGGGAGTAATTTTGCAAGCCTTAATTCAGTTTGAGTTCATCGAATATGTCTTAAGATCGTGAGGGAAAAATAAATAGGGATGAGTGGGAAAAGTATATTGACCATTACTACTTTAGTTGACATTAGGGGTAGAAAATAAGTGTAATCTGTACACTTTATATGCTGAGTTGTCAAAAAGAGATATATTAAGCTCATTATATACCGAATAGACCTGGTTAAGATCACCAGTATTTGTTCCATTAAGGGTGAAAATAGGACTAAGGGTCAAGTTAGCCCAAGTTAAGGCGTGTTTATTTCTAATGGAGGAAAAGTAATACGATTTAGGGCCAAGTTGACACGTGTTAGTATCGAACCTCACCGTTGTTAGGGGCTAGTCACTAATGGGTTTGAAGAGGGTTTAGAGTAGTCAACATTATGATTGATTGTTTTGGGAAAAGTTAAATGCCTTCCAGAGATGTTTGAGACAAGTTGAGTACCAAATTCTCTCATTAGTTGGCAGGTAGTTGTAGGAAGGAAAGAAAGTTGACTTTTTGAATATTTGAAAATAAAGGTGTTAAGGTGTGATAATAAAAATGAATTTGAAAAGAGGATGCACCTTGCAGTCTGAAAAGAATTTGAATAGTTTGATAGTAGGTGCAAGAGAACCAAAGTTTTCTAGAACGCAAAATATTTGACAATAAATGGATACACCACTACAAAATAAAGAAACTAAATTAATATATTGTCGATATACACAAAGGAGCTATTTGAGGAAAGTAATTTCAAAGTGAATGCCTTCTATGGAAGTTTAGATGCCATCATAAATCAATCGAGAAACGGGTTTCGTGGCCTTATAGATATTTCAAAACATTTTAGCATTTTATATCCTGAAAATCTAGTGTCACCTTGCGACGAAGAGCATTTTGATTGAGCAAATAAATTAAGAACCTGATATAAAAAATAATATATTTGGGGATTCTGCAGGTCAAGTATACGCTGTTCGAGTCTGTTTCAAGTGGGGTTAAAAATGAGAATAGGTCATGATTTTTGTTCATTCTTAATTAAAGATAATTTTCCGTTCCAACTTTCCTGAAGTAACTGGCATAAGATTGTTCCTTACAATACGTGTCACAGTTTCAAGCGTCGAACGATCTTTTTTAAAACTCAAACAAACTAGAAACTATCTTCGAAATATTAGGTGTCAAGAAATTAATATCCGTCATTCATTCACTAATCACCCTTTCTTTGCAGGACATGATAGAAGCAACGCTGTGAATACAACTAGATCTCAATGAGAGCTCAAGCAAAGAATATATTGCGTCAAACATTACTACAAGACAGGCTCATTCAAGAAAGTGCAGGACACTTTCGTGAATCAGTTCGAATGTGAAAAAGCCCCCCCTCCCCGCAGAGCAGAATTCAGGACATGTGGACCACTTCGAGAACTATGGGACAGTGGAGAACCTCAATGTAGTCAGTGACAACTGTCCAAGCCATTCAGGACGACCCAGGAAGCTAAGCTATTCGAGAGCGTGAGAGAGTCAGTTCAGCAGAGTACAAAAACGCTCTGTGCACAAGCGAAGTCAGTCCCTCGGTATATCCGGTAAGACTTGCAGGGGAGTGCTAGTAATAGATGTAAAGTCCTACCCATACATAATATAGACGAAGCAGGCCCTTACAACCTCAGACAAGGAGCAGAGAAAGGCTATGGCGGTCAAAATACTGGAGAAAATTCAGGAGACCCCAACTTTCCTTAACCTCCTTTGGACCTCAGATGAAGCTCACTTCCATCTTGAAGGAAAGTTAAACTCGAAGACAAATGTATTCTGGGTAACCTTCAGACCAAATGAGGTAGCCACCAAGCTCCTACACTCCCCTAAGTGCACGGTATGTACTACAATCTCAGCCAGAGGCATCATCGGACCATTCTTCTTCCTGGAATCTGGCGCAATAGTGACAGTCACCAAGGAGCAGTATGTTGAGATCCTCAAAACCTTCAGGGTGGAGCTGCATATCCTGTTCCCGTCGCTTATGAAGAAGTTCTGGTTCTAGCAAAATGGAGCAAGCTCTCACACCTCAAATCTGTCCCGAGATTGGCTGAAAGAGAACTTTGGTGGCCGTGTGATCAGCTCAAGACTAATTTTGAGTGGGTACCTCACAGCCCAGATCTTACCCCCCCCAGATTTATTTCTCTGGGGCTACCTTATAGACAGAGTGTACGCAGGGAGACCCAGGACCATCACGGAACTCAAGGAAGCCATCAGGGCCATTAGTCGGTCGGTTTGTAAGGACGTCATGGGCAACTTTGTGCTACGCCTAAGAAATGCACGGAGCTAAATGGAGGTCATCTCTAACACGTGCTCTAGAATAAAGAAGAAAAGTCCAAAGACTCTCATGTTTTAATATGATGTTTTTAAACACAATAAACTAGTTATCACCAAAGTTTCATTCAATCCTTGAGAAAATTAAGAAATGAGGGGGGGGGGCACATGGAGGTCCCCCTGAGATGGACATGGTCCCTGAGGTGACCCAACTCCAGACGGCAGGATCTTGAATGGGGTTAAACCCGGCTCAGTGCCAAGCACAGAGCCCGAGTCCGCCCCTATGCAAGCTTCTCCTCAGACAACTCGGGCTCCCGATACATTACAAGGAGAAGAGGGATCTACTTCCCCGGCTGGTGCCACTGCCCATGTGACAGCCAACGCCTTCTCTATTTCAGAGAAGGATCTTGACGAGGCCGGTCGTCTGGCCTAGGGGCTCCTACCCGCGGAGGAGAGAAGCGGGTTCATTCCCCGCCCTCCTCTCCTAAGAAGTAAAGGCACAGAAAAACCCCAAAAAAAACTCAGGACGCATCTCCTTCCGGGAACGGAGGGGTCATCTGCCGTTTTGGTAAGCGAACAAGTCAAGATCGGCACGTCCGCCCCCGGTGCTTCCACGGGTGAGAGCTCCTGAATAAAACCAAAATTGCAGGTGCGCAGAGCGGAACCTCGATTACATTAGGGCCACTGGTTCAGAGGTTACCTGCCCTTTTCGAGCCAACTGGCTTCAAACGCTTCCTCGCTATTCGCTCCACTGATGCCAGATGATCCATCAAAGGAGAGCTCTGGCTAGCGTGATTGGTAGAGACCCGAAGGTGACCTGTTTCTCGGACGGCGGCATTATGTCGAATGCGTTGAATCCCTACGAGGCAGCCATGATTAGTGCACTTGGCATGCTTAGTGGCACGCCGGTGAGTGTGACGCCGCACTGTACAATAAACTTCGTGAAAGTGGTCGATGCGAGATAACTGGTGGAGTACCTCATAGATGACATCACCTTAGAGCTGTTTGACCATGGAGATGGCAGCATGAAGGGTTCACACCCAGCTCAAGATAAAACCAGGGCTCCCCCTCCTTCCCCCAGCGTGACCGTATCTCGTAAGCTGAAAAGCCTCCACAGAGTCGTTAGACTCACATAAGGTAACCCCCCCGAAGTTGGTCGTGAGGCCCTCTTCTGGGGTTCCTAAAGCTGCCAAGCAAAAGGAGCTTCAGCTCCTACGCCCACACCAAGTGCCTGGCTGGGTGACTCGAAGGCGGTGGATCCTCCAAAGGAGGGACCCCCCACTTCGAAGCCGCTTGCCTACATAAGGTTTCGAGGCGGAGGAAGGAAAAAGACTCGCATGGCGAACCCAACCGCCCCCGATAAGTCCTCGAAGGCGAAACCGCCTTCAGCGCATTGTCCGGCCAACAACGCCCGGAGTTCTGCCTCCGGGAAGTTTAGGGCCATTCCCGTGAGGATCTTCTCTTCGAAGAGGATCCCGGCATTTCCTCCGACGTAGGCCTGGAGGGCATATTCCTTCAATGGAATTTCCACGGACTTCATGCCAACTGGAAGGAGCTGCGGAGGCTCGTCTCCTCACGTTTTCCCTTAGCTATTTTTTTGCAGGAGGCCATGCTGGGCGCGTGCCCCCTGCCTAGCCACCTGGGGTTTAAGGGTTTTGCGACCCCACCACCGCGGGATGGGGGCTGGGCAGTAGAATGAACTATTTACACCCGGCACGATATCTCCGTTCATCTCTTTGCTTTAGATACCTCCTTTCAGGCAGTAACTATGCAGATGCAGTGAACCTGGATAGGAGGTATACTTGTATTTCTGCGTACATTCCACCGTCAGCTGACTTCGATGCTGGGGACGACCGCCACGTCCTCACACGGTTGCTGAAGCCCTTTCTCTTGCTCGGGGATTTTAACGGTACACACTTCCTGTGGGGAGATTACTCGATATATCCCAGGGATCAGGGCCCTGCTGACTTGATCGATGAGCTGTAAATAGGTGTTAAAAATGTAGATGAGTTTACGCATCACTGCCCGAGAAACGTTTCATTTTCCTGTCTCGATCTATCTTATTGCTCTCCGGATGCACAGCCTGATTTTGGGTGGGAGGTAGTCGATGACCTCCATGGTAGTGATCACTTTCCCATTCAAATATCATTTTGGGGCCGCTGCCTCCTAAGAGCCTGCCCCGGTTGTGTTTGGCGTGGGCGCGGTGGTCTGCATTTCATGAAATGACTGATTTCACTTATGCCTACGTGCGCTATAAGCGCCGCCCGAACGATTTCTCTGTCGGTGAATTTCGTTGAGTGAGGGCTCGGTTTCGGTATGTTTCGAAGCACGCCTGTAGCTCTTTCTAACGGGCATACGTGTCTTCACTTAACGGGAAGACCCCTCTAGCAGAGGTGTGGAAGTGAGTCAAAAGGATTCGGAGCAAGTTCTCGCAGGATTCCCCTCCCGTTCTCCAGGAGAATGGGACCGCAATCTCGGACCCCGCGTCCGTGGCGGAGTCCTTTTCAACCGCTTTCTCCGCATTCTCTAGCCAGGATTGTGCTCCACCAGCATTCACTGCGCGTCGTGATTTCGTGGAACGCCGCCGACTGGATTTTCCCTCCAAAGGCGGAGAACCCTTCAACAACAGGTTTACTCTGAGTCAGTTTCGTTCCACTCTCGCTTCGTGCACGGGCAGACACTGCCCCTGTCCGGAGGATGTCTTGTACGCCATGCTTCTACACCTGGGTTAGCGAGGCATGGCCTTTCTCTTAGATTTGTTCAACAGGATCTGGGTAGAGGGTATTCCCCAGACTCAGGGCGAATCGATACTGTGCTTGCTTTTCCCAAACCGTGAAGTGATCACTCTACCCAGGCCGGTTTCCGCCCAATTTCTCTAACCTCATGCATGTGCAAGTTGATGGAGAAATTAATAAATGTTAGATTAGCCTTTTCTATGTACAGCGAAGGCCATCTGTCTTCTGCACAGTGCGGCTTCCCCAAGTTCCACTCTACGTCGGATGCTCTGCTTCGACTGGAAAATGCCGTCTCCGAGGCCTTCCTTCGTAGACAGCACTATGCCACGGTGTTTTTCGATCTGGAGAAGGCCTATGATAACGCATAGCGATACGGTATCACGAAAACTCCCCACATGATGGGGGCGAGGGGACGCCTCTCAATTTTTATATCTGAATTTTTGCGAGATCGTCGATTCCACGTGTGGGTGGGGGGAGCCCTCTTTGACCCAATGGAACAAGAAGAGATTTTTTTGCAAAGAAGTGTCCTCAGTATCACACTCTTTGCCCTGAGCATCAAAGGCACCACCTCGGTGCTACTGAAAGATGTTTTCGCTACTCTCTACGTGGTCGACCTTTCGATCTTTTTTGGCGTGGCCCAGATGCCAACTCTGGAGAGTCGACTCCTACAGTCATTGAACTGCGTCCCTCGCTATGCCGAAGTGCACAGGCTTCAGTTTTCCTTGGCCAAGACTAAGGTGGTGCACTTCTTCCTCCATCCACGGCTACACCCTGACCCAAACTTATTTCCAAATGGGGTTCGCCTGGGAGTAGTGAACTTGCACCTTTTCCTTGGTCTTGTATCTGACTGATATCTCACCTGGGTGGCTCATATTCGCAGCTTTAGGGCTCTTGTACTCGCACCATTGATATTCTGGTTCCGTGACGTTCAGCGCCTCAGGCGCTGATAAGGCTAATGCCTTACTTTTTTATCGATCCTTTATCCGTTCGAAGCTCGAGTATGGATGCGAGTTTTATGCATCCGCCTCATAGCGTGTATTGCCGAAGGTGTACTCGATCCACCACACCAGCCTTCGCTTGACGATCGGTGTCTTCCACATGTTCCCCATTGAGAGCCTACTTGTTGGTGCTTGGGATATGCCACTCTCTATGCACTGTGCACAGTGGATTATTCGCCTTTACGCGCGAGCCTGGCGCAATTCTCAGTCCCCAACATCTCTTACTGCATCCGCAGCTGATCTCGACGGTGCCTATGCAGCCGAGAGACGCCACTCATACATTAAGCCCTTTGGGTTTAGGGTTGGGAAACTCCTTCGTGATCTCGGTATAGTTCTCGGGCCGGTGGTGACCCTTGTTCTGCCTAAGACGGCACCCTGGAGGGTACCACCTTTGACATTTTGTCGTCACGCCTGTGCTCCCAAACTTCTACAGTGCCTTGCGTTCGGCCTTTTTGGAGCACACTTCGGATCACGCTTGAACCGTGCCAGTGTATACGGATGTCTCTAAGTCCCAAGGGAGGGGCAGTTTCCACGTCGTATCCCCTCTGTTTGAAGTCAGCGGGGCTGTGCCAGGCGCTGCGTCTGTTTTCGTGGCCAAGCTGGTTGCAGTACACGGTTCGGTATGAAAGATAACGCGAAGTGGCCGTTTCAGAGACTAGATGGTGATTTATAGCGACTCACAAAGTGTCCTGAGCGCTATCGAGGCATTGGAATCTCGGTATCCCCCGGTTCACGATATCTGTGACGCCACGGTTTTAGCGAGCCGGGCGGATGTCGAGATTATCTTCTGCTTGGTTCCTGGACATGTAGGAATTGTTGGGAATGAGCGCGTCAATGAGGGCGTCTTAGAGTACGCGATTTCATGGCAGGAATATGGGCTGCGCTCCGGGTGGCTTGGCAAAGAAGATCGGACACAGTCTAGGGGAACTTAAAGTTACGTGATATTGTTGTGCCGCGAATGTCCCCATGGAACTAGTCCCGCCCCAATGTCGCGAAAGTTTCAGGTTGCTTTCTGTCATCTCTGAATTGGACACACTCGTGGGACGCACCGCCATTTGATGGAGCGCTCACCCACGCCTTATTGCGACGACTGCGTTATCCCCCAGACTATTCGGTACATTCTTGTTGAACGTCCCAGTCAGGGTGATCTTCGCGCACGTAACCTGTCCTGGTACTGGGACGAGTTGAGTCGCTGCCGCTTGTTCCTTGTACTCGGGACTGGTTTGTGCATACAAACTTGCGGACAATACGACTTTTTTCCTTTTTGTTTTATTTTGCCTTTGTGCTTTTTTATCGTTATTTGTTATTTACATATTGCTAGTAGTAGGCTGTGATCTGATTACGGCGACCTTTGCCCTATTAAGCAGTCGCCAGATGCCCCTCCCCCCTGAAAAAATTAATGCTGGCCTTTTTCTTCAGGTGCTTCATGTAAACGGTCCAACTGAGCACAGTAAACCTCTTTGGTGATGTTATGATTTGGGTTGAGAAGTTCAAAATGTATTAGTTCATTCATAACCCACCAAACGCACATGAGACTCGTGAATTAAGCCCCTGTTTCAGATAAGGTATTGGGGTTTCTTCCATTGTCTTATGTAATAATGCTAATTAAAAATGATTTGCTTTTTAGTCGAGAAAGGAAAGACGAACAAATTCTGATTCTTTGTTGCAAGTTTACCTCTGACAAGTCGTGGGGAATCCATTGCCCGAATCAGAAACCTTACCTATCCTCTTTAAATGACAATTTACAGTGGGATGAAATGAATGTAGTTTATTCAGCCGTTTGGTTAACAGTTACAATCGGATTTTCTTCTACCGTCATTTAAAAAAAATATTGACAAAATCCGCTAAGTTTTGTCCCGAACCTAATTCAAATTTGTGACTAACGTTTCCTGAGCAAAAATTCTGGCGCACACTAATTGTCCTTTCTCAATATACTTGACACAAACTTAATTTAGTATTGTTGATTACTCTCTCTCTACTCTCTTTTTCGCTATCTTTCTTCTTTGTCTATACTCACTTTCTCTCTCTCCTTTCTTTACTATCTCCCTACTCTTTCTATGCTCTCTTTCTTTCTTTCTTTCTTTCTTTCTTTCTTTCTTTCTCTCTCTCTCTCTCTCTCTCTCTCTCTCTCCATATATATATATATATATATATATATATATATATATATATATATATATATATATATATATATATATATATATATCGTTCTTCACCTCAAGGCTATGGTGTGGTTGGCCATAATTTCGTCCCCTGTAATACATTTTTATTATCCTTTTCCTTTCTTCTGTTTTTTAAATTTTTCTCATTCTTATTCCTTCTTTTCTCCTCACTGAATAAGTACTTTCTCATTGGTTACCATCACTTTCCATTTCTTCCACAATCCATTGCAAACGTGCAGCGATCATCACATCAACAGGGTGTACATATAAGATGAAACGGAGAAGGAAAATTAAATGCTACAAAACACTAGGGTCTGAGGAATTGTTTTCCTCTTTGTATCAGTGGAAAAAGTAGCTAAATTGTAAACTATAACGTAAACTTCTAAATTACTTCTTGTGAAGATTTTACTTAATCTTTCAAAATTGTACAAAAGTTGCGTCAAAGTTATTCGACCCGACTTTCAATGTTCCCGTTTCCCGTAATCATAAAGGCGATTGAATGCATTCCGCGATCGCATTTCGAGCAGCTGCGGAGAAATATAAGTTACTATAAATATCTGAGTAATGGATTAATTCTGTAGTAATTGTTAGTTTTAAAGGTTAGTTGTACGTTCTCCGATCGTTTTGTAAATTTCATGATTAATGCATTTTCTTACGCTGATTCCAAATATGCTTTTCTTTATTTTTGAAGAAATTAGAGTTTTGAATTTCTGTCAAGTAAGTTTAGGCTATCTTATTATATGTAAATAATTTTAGAGATTATAACATTTTATTCAAAATGACTTATAAAGATTTTATGTTAAATTATTAATTTAAAGCTTGAACTTCGAAATAGAGCGCAAAAATCTTCGTAAATAGGTCTGTATTTTATCCGCCATACGAATTCTCACATGATGTGGAGGACGCAAATTTATGGAATACAGATTTCTTGGACCAAAGTTTGCACTCAACTTGAGACATTATTCTAGAAGGGATTTGTGTCTTTTGTGTTTGTTGCACGTTCTCGGCTCTTATTTTAAACCAAGTCTAAATCCAGTCCATTCTTTCACATTTCACATACCGGATTTTGCACTTATGGAATATTATGATTTTTTTTTTTTAAATCATAAGTTGCAGAACATTTATAAAAAAAGATGGCGTTGGAAATCTTCTCCCAAACTTTTTTGGGGGCAAAAAATGTTATCTCTAGACTAGAAATCGAAAATGTGCCTTCCCGCTGCGCTGCCAGCTATTGATAATTTAATCACATTATAGATAAATAAATTAATTGAACTTCACTGGCATTTTTTTTGGGGGGGGGGGTAATTCTACAAATTAATATTCACGTAAGAGTGCAATCACCATTGTATCACAAATATAAGCCATTTTGAACTGAAACCTAATAAGGCTTGCCTTTAGGCCAGTGGTTCCCAACCTGTTTGAAATCGGGGCGCACTTGAGATCCTACGAAAAATTGCGGGCGCATTATACACACAATTCCGATAAATAGCTATGTTAAGTCAAATGATATAGGAAAGAAATAATGCAATTGAAAAAATAGAAAATGCTACATACTTTTATTCATTTTCGTGTTCATGAGAAACATGAGCCTGATGTGTCTTAGCGATTTCTTCCATGTTGGGGCGTATGTTTGATAAAAAACTCTCCTTTCCTCGTCTATATCCAGAAGAGTTCCTCTCTTTTTGCACTTAATGGTAGTGAGAGTGGAAAATCCTAACTCGCATAAATATGAGGTTGATAATTGTAGTAAGATATTCAAAGCCATTTTGGATATTGACACGTATTCTTCTTTTATAGAAATCCAAAATATTTCAAGAGGCAATTCCCTGTGTTTAATCATCAATCCACGATCAGTGGATATAGCTACCAGTTCTTCTTCTTCTATTAATGTTAAATCAAAATCACTTGAATTTTCAATTAAAGGGTTTCAAATCCAATCGTATTGTTCGGTATTAAGAGATGGAAAATAAGAACTCATTTTTTCTTCCAACCTTGTTAAATGTTCAACTATTATTGGAAGTGTCTTACTCTTCATATCAATACAAGTTTTACTTACCAAAGGAAACATTTAAAAATTTCCTTCGGTGCTTTTCTTTTCCAAATCTGTATTTTTTTCTGAAATGCTTTCATTTTGTCAGTGGATGTGAGAATATTTTCTTCTTTCCCTTGCATGCTACTCGTAGTATTCAAATTATTGAGCTGCTGAAACATATCAGTCAAATACTCTAACCTGGCAATCCAAAAATTGCACCGAAGGAGGTCACAAAAGTGTATTTGTTTCATTTCTTCAAAAAACGCAAGAAGTTCTTGTCGTCGTTCGTGTACACGGGCAAGTACTTTTCTCCTTGACAGCCACCTCACCTATGTGTGTAAAAGTAGGTGTCTATGTTGAGAATCAATATTGACACAAATCTGTTCGAATAAACGCGATTTGACAGGTCTTATTTTAATAAAGTTTACCATCTGAACAACTTGATTTATAACTTCTCTTAATTTAATTCCCAATGTTTTTGCCATTAAGGCTTCTCGATGAAGTAAGCAGTGAGTTATGATAATATTATCATTTTGATTTTTTACAAAAGATGTAAGGCCCTTAACACAGCCTATCATGGAAGGGGCTACATCTGTACAAATTCCGACAAACGATTTCCATGACAATTGCCATTTATCAAGGTAATTATTCAGAATATTAAAAACATCCTCACCTTTAGTAGTCACACATAATCCTTTGAAAAATGAAACTGATTTATTATTTGATCATCATCAATAAAACGAATGAATGCTAAGAGTTGGGCCTTGTTCATAATGTCTGTTGTCTCATCAATTTGCAATGCAAAATTAGAATACTGAAGTTTATTACTACATACATTTTTATCGACATCAGAAGACATTTCTATAATACGTCTGTGAACTGCATTGTTGGACAGAGGTACCTTACTTATTTTCATTGCTGCTTCATTTCCCAGCCAAATCTTAAATAACTTTCATCGTATTTACGAGTAGGCCAAGGCTTTGCTTTCTTACTGGTTCAGATTCCTACACTTAAGTTTTGCTCACTTTCGGGATCACATTCATCAAAATCACGCTTCCTTTTAAGAAATGTATTTATTTTGTATGGATGTATTTATGTGAAATTAAATAATAAGCACAAGAGTCAACGAGTCAACGTTCATTACTACTCAACACTGAATCAGAGTTGACAAATTAAAATTTTTATATAAAGCCAATTAATACTTTAAAAAGCTAGGAAAAAGCTGAACATTTTAGCATTTTTCAATAAACTGTTTAAGACTTCAAGTTAATTTTTGTGCATGGTTCTGGTTTTAAATCCAGGTCTAAACACTGTACAAAGCACTCCACTATAACAGTAATAATCAACTGAATGTAAAGCAACTGAAAAATTAGCCACGTTTGGCAAGCCTCTTACATGATGATGTTTGTTTCGTCACTTCAATACGATTTCAGACGTTTTGCTTTAGATTCGAGGTGTTTTGCTTCAGCTGCTGTTAACATTTACCATATATGGTCATAACGACGACTGAGGCAATGAGACTGAAATTACCATTGAACTAAAGTTACTAAACAATATAGTAATTGACACACATAAAAAATATATTTAAATCAAATAATAGATGGTTTTTATTCAGTTTTTTTATCGACAATTGAAAATTAATGAAAGATCCTTCGTTTTATAGTAAATAATTTCAATCACTAATAATGAACTTGTTTAATGAAGGGGTAGGTCTCGTAGTATTATTGTAATTGATGCCAAATCATACCTAGCCAAAATATCTTTTGTTTGAATCTCTCGTGAAATGATATAATGTAGTACTATATACTCATTTTTTATATCTGGACACATATAATTCTGTGATGCCCCAGGGCGCACCTAGGCATCTCCTGGGGCGCATAGTTTGGGAACCACTGATTTAGGCTCTGCCACGGCAAGTTCACTAGAATAGGATTCTTGTTTGGTTCCTCTCCGGCTGGGAAAAAGAAACACACGCAACATAACAGAAATTATTAAAACATACTAAACGAGCCCACAAAAAATAACCTAGCCTAAACATAAATTCAAAGCACTAGAAAAAACTAAGCTCCCCCACCTAACCCTAGCATTAATTTTTCGATTCACTACAATCAATTGCAAGATAGCTGCCAATCTATTTTTCGTCATAAAATAATGGGAAATTTATCCGCCTTAATTAGTGAAAATTCTATTAAAATAGAAACATTTATGACAAAGGACTTTCGATTGCGTTGGAGTTGAAAAGAAAAGTAATAATTACTTTCCAATCACTTTAATATATGAGGGAAGAATTTCGGATGTAATTTTGTAAGAATATTGTCCAAAATGAAAATTAAACCCTCTTGGTTCTAACCAAGAGGGTTAGAACCAACTCTGTCAATTTTCAATAAAAGACAAATAAAATAAATATGTATATACATAATTTTGAATTTCATTCCTATATATACACATATAATAAAACGTAAAACTAAAAAATATCTCTTAACTTAGTAAAATATTTTTATTTTTTTAAAATTATACTTGTTCTTTCTTTTTGCGGACTTGAGTAATTAATTGGGTGTAATCTTTTGTTATTTCAGCAAATTCTAGACAATTATCTTACAAGTTGAAGCATATGAAATGTTCATTAGTTCTACGGACCATCTATTTCTTTCATTTCGCTATTTAGATGACATTACACTAAAAATCCTTCCACAGTATGTTGATGTTACGGGAAATGAAAGCACAAATGAAATATTCTGAAAATATTCACACAAAATCACCACTTTTTAAAAGCAAGTTCCATTTGTGGCTTATTGTTTTGCATCTTGTAAAAGAGTTCAAAGGTTTGAATAGTGTCAAAGTTCTTTTGAATTAATGTCACTTCATCAAAGAGTTCATCCATATTCAAATTCAGCTTTTCTTTTAGCTTCAACTCATCAACAACTTCAACAAATTTCTGGTATTTTGAAGAGGAATTGTCTAAAACACTTAGATTTGATAATTTTCCAAATGTTTTTTTTTCCCCCAAATATGTAATTGCTGAAATAAGAAATAACTTAAAGTCTTCAATGATCTTTCGAACTTCAGCAGTATCTAAATTTTTCATAAGTTAGTGAAAAGGATAGCCAAAGAATTCCACAGCATATCGAGATTTTTACTTATTTTTTAAATTACCAAAATATTGAAAACATATTTTGCTGAAGGTTAATATTTCTCAAGTCCTTCAACAGATAGTTTAAATATCTTCATTGCATGTTACGAGAACAACAAATAAATTTCAATAATTTGGTGAATTTCTGTTGAATCATTATTAATTGAAAGAAGTTTGAGTAAATGTTTAGAGGAATCAGTTCGTCTGCTTAAGAAATAAGAACTTTAGGCTTTTTAAGAAAGTATAACTCTTTCAATGCATAGAGGCAGAGATAGCCACCTATTAGGTACATGCCGAAGAATTTCACTAAATTCTGTCTCTACAAACGAATGAAAATCTTTAAAAGTTTCACGTCTCTTTGCTGACGTTGAAAAATGGCTATAAATCTTTAGGACAATATTTTCTGTGTCCACATTCAAGTTTCCCAAAGCAAATTTTACTTCATTATGTAAAATGTGCGCATTGCAATTAGCTTTAACAACACCGTCATTCAGTGTGAGGATATTAATATATAAAAAATGCTTTATTGCAAAATTGCAATTTGCCTTATCTTAAAACAAGAAGCTCTTTTCCAATTAAGGGGCAAATTGTCAATAATGTTTCTCAAACATTTGAACATTCCATCTGCACTTTCATCAGCATTCTCGAAAAAATCAATTATATAATTCACTGTGCCAAATTCCATAATAAAATAGTGAGCCAATAATGGGAACATTTTCATGTTTTTGTGATTTGAAGCATCAATTTGAAGACAAAAATATAGAGCTGGATCATGTTTCAAATCGTTCAAAACTATTTCTAATGCCTCTTTACCGATTACATATGTAACAATTGCCTCTGATTTGGTTCGACCACAAGATATTTTTGCTACTAATTTTGAATCCTGGTAAAGTTTTGAGTTTAATTTCAAACTACAATCAACTACAATATCTTCTTCTTTAGAATTTGCTTTTACGATAAATTTATCACTTATAGAACTGGAAGATGAAACTGATTTTATTTTTATAACCATCTGAATTTTTATGTTGTGTTATTGCTAAAACACTTATCTATCCAATTTTAAAAACACTTTGGCAAATAATACTCTTTGCTTATCGTGAATTATTAGTTGCCACCAACCATTCATGATCATCTTCCCAATTTTGTTATATGAGCACAATCGTTTCTTTCTTTTTTTTTTCATTGAGGGTTCCACAATTAAAAAAAATCATCATAAAAAGTTTTAAGATTAGATATTAAAATTTAACAAATTGAGCTAGGTAATAAGAGTTTCAGTTATGTATTTACTCATGAAATTAATCGCCTTCAAAAAAATAATTTAAAAATTTGCACAGAGATAATAAAAATAAACACCGAGCCTAGGTAGGGCCTACATACGAGTACATAAGAACATAAGAAATTGATGCAGCAAGAAAAGACCACAATGAACCAGTCACCAACAAACCACAACCCAACTACCCCATACAAATTAATGCATATATACAGTGAATTAGGTAGATAAACCCCAAAGGACCCATATAAACTTCCCCAATTACAGATTTTACACATACATATATCCTCCCATTGAAAAAGGGATTTGTTATCATGCAACCTTAAATTTGTTTACATCCATTCATAAAGAAGGAATTGTCATTTGAAGGCAACTCTAGTATATATGTATATATATATATATATATATATATATATATATATATATATATATATATATATATATATATATATATACATGCTTAATATATACCCATATGGCCACATTCCTCAATCTCGGGTCCAATTTTGTCTTAAAACCAGAAAGAGTGGAACAATGAACCACACATGGAGGCAAATCATCCCAAGCATCAACCACCCAATTGCTAAAAAAGAATTTGCCTACATCTGTCCTACATCTGTCACTCAAGAAATTTTCAGGATTAATATGCTCCAATCCTGAAAAGATTTTAAATACATGAATCAGATCACCCTCAGCATTCTCTTCTTAACCGAAATCATATCCAGTTTTTTGTTGTTCTCATAGCTTAATTTTTGGAAGCCAGATATAAGCTTAGTAGCTCTTCCCTACACCCTACAACATTTCTAAATCTTGCTGATGTTGAGGTACCCATGCTTGGATACAGTATTCAATATGTGGTCTAACATAGGAATTATGCAGCTTTGTAATCACTTCCTTGCTTTTATAGCAAGGACATTTCTCTTAATTGTGCCCAGCATCCTACTGCCTTGTCCAGTGCTTCTAAGCATTGTCTGGAACTTTTTTTAAATTATTACTAATAATTACTTCTAAGTCTTTCTCTTGACTGACACAATCACGTCAATTGCCTTCCATCTCATACAAAACCTTTGTTATTCTTACCAATATCCAATGTCTTACACTTATTAAAATTAAAATCTTCCACTTATGACTTATCTGCCTATGCACCCTTCACCACCACAATCGTCTCTTTCATCCTATATACTTTGTCAAAATATATATTTAATATAAAAATATAAGGGCCTATATCACTTGCTTACAATTAAACAATAATCCTGGTACTCGCCAAAGTTACCAAGATAAAGTATAGTGCATGCCTTTTTGTTAATTGTCGGCCTAGACTAACCAGTGACCTAAGTTGGATCCAACATTTTGCCTTGTTATATTAATTAGGCACTCTTTTATATATTTATGATAGATAATGCGTGCCTGCCTTCCAAACAGGTATTCACAGTAAAACTTGCAACATAGTAACTAGGCTCAATCCTTTGTTTTGTTTACACTGCGCCTATTATTTATATTACGAAGATTAGTTACCCGATCAGTTAACTAACTTGCAACTGCACGGCCTACTATTTATTAACCCCCCTCCCTCCTGATATCATATAAATGGCTATAGAATTAATAAAAAAATAAGCATTCGAACTCAATTCACGACCAAAAGATGTACATATGATTTAGTTATCATTTGAAATCAGTTTTCTTTAGTTCCATTAAAAGTTATTTAATGGTGGACTTAAACATATATTTTTCGGACGAGGTCAACTATAGGCTTTGTTCTCAGTTGGAACGGGGGGTATTAGGTGAATAGTAGGGGGGTTCTGAATGCCCTGGAATTTAGTTCAATCTATGCTCGAATGATGCTAAAAATATAAACCAGTTCTTAGGCGCCGTTTTCTTTTAGCAAATATTTAAAATCACAAATCAACTTTAAAAAATCTACGAAGAATTTCCACGAATGTATAAAACTTTGCATTATCATAATTTTCACTATGTTCTAGTCATGTTGCTAAAATAAAATATATACTATAAAAAAGTGAATAAAATTTGCAATAGAATGATATAAAAATCAATGGTGTAGTTTTGTTTGTCTTTTTTCAAAAATTAACTTTAAATATCTAAGAAAAAATTTCCACGAATGTATACAATTTTGTATTATCTTAATTTTCACTATGTTCTAGTCATGTTGCTAAAAAAAAATTATACAATAAAAAAGTGCATAAAATTTGCAATAAAATGATATACAAAACCAAAAAATGCTAATTTTGAACGAAAGAATTTGAAAGGTGATTAATTAAAATATGTGGTATCCCCTTAAACCTAGAAATAAGCACACGAAAAGGCTTAGAAATTACAGGTAAAAAAAGCATGTTAGCACTGACACCGTTATTTCTAGTAGGATACAATCTACAAGTTACAACACATCATCAAGTTCTTCATCATGGTTCGGCACCCTCTATAACGCAAATTATAATATAATCAAACGAACAGCGAACTAAAACGTTTAGTTCTGTTTTTTTTTTGGGGGGGGGGTGATTCATGCTACCATGCATCATGATATAATATTAATTATATGTTATACATAGATATACTATAAAAGCAAAATAATTTCTAAACTAGATTTATATCCGTATAAAAAAAAATTCAGTACATTTGGCGTACTTTCCAAACTGAAAAAAAAGGACAAGGACAGAAAAGCTGAATAAAGGACTATTCTTTCCAATAAGGGAGAGTTGGCAATCCTATTCTTAGACCATCATACCAGCAGTGACTGATTGAAAGGTCGGACTTACAATAGTATCACTCTCATCTAGAAATTCTCCAAAGTAGAGGAAAATTGGGCCTTTTTGTTTTGTTTTTGTGTGGGGTTGGAGGAATCAACAAGAAACTAAGAATTGGGAAGAAGGGAGGTAGTGTAAGGTTCCTCAAAACCAGCAAGAGCAAAATTCCAATTAACTTAAGAACTATAGTATGAATCATAGGCCGGTGAATAACTTCCCCACGGCCGTATTTGGACTTGATCTAACCGCTTCATTATTTAATGATATTATTTTTTTCTCTTATAAAACCCGACCTTAAATATACTTTGGAGATATAAAACAATATTCTTTTATATACACTTTCTGCAATATGAGAAGTAATATTTTTGTTTTCTCGATATTTCTAGCGATATTGTTATTTGTAAACTGTAAATATAATATTATTGATATTGTGTCTTGTAAGTTGTAACTGCATGATTTAGTTTTCGACGAGTCATGATGATGAAGATGCCTTTTTAAAAGTAGTGTTTTAGACACAATCTTGTGGATGCAATTTGTCGGGCGAGTGCTGACTTGGATGACCTCTGATAGGCCCTTGCGGCTCGTGTCATCCGTTGAATTATGTTATTTTATATGCTAAGACTGGATGACAAATATGGATGGAAATGAAAAAAATCAAGTACTAATGCAATTTAGTCGCCAAACACAAGGAGCTATGACTAGTACTCAATTTTTGTTGTATTAAAAAACATCTCCTTTAGTTAATTATCAACTAAAATCCCCCTTTCAGTTCGCTATTAATAGATCCCTCTTCATCACCAATATTCCTGTTGGTCAGGCTTTCAGTCATAGTATTTACTGCCTATCCTTGTTGTTCTATAACGCAAAGGATGATAATTAGAATTAATAGTAATAATACTGATTATTTAAAGATTACATATGAGAAGTTGTCCATTTAGAAGACAAAGTTGGTTTCCACTTATTAAACAGATGAATCCAGATTTGGAATGGAGAGGGAGGATAAAGGAAACCACATGTAGTACAAGTTTCTGCTTAGTTCCTTGTTACTCTAAGGAAGTTCCAGAAGAGTGAAACGTCAGTAAAGAACAACCTTGTACCACGTGTGGTCTCTCTTATCCCCCCGTCTCCATTTATTATCGAAGACACTCATCAGAAATTTGGAATGGTAGGCACTACTCTAAATTCCTTGCTACTAGAGTTGGTGATTATTTTAGTGATTAAAGTATTGGGTGAGGAAGTATTTATATTCTTTTCGACGCTGAGAAGTAAGACTTTAGTTCTGATGTACTCAAGAAATGTGAAATACGATTGGACACTTCAGAAAGCACTGCATACGAGGCCTAATCCTTCCTTGTCTAATATCTTTTAAGAATTACTTTTCAAAAATATTTCCCAATGATCATTTGAAATACTTGAATTCAACAAAAAAGGAACTAACAAATATACTTTTGAACATACATAGAATTTATGACTTTGCACTTGAAAGATTTGAAAGTTTACGATCCCATATTTAATGTGAGATTATGAAGCAAGAGATATCTATATTGTGCAAAGTGTAAAGGCGTAGGGGTGGGGAGGGGCTGCTTCATCCAACAGCTACTTCCCTGGACACAAAATATTGCAGCATGGCTGCTCTGCTCCGGCGAGCAAGGTCGGTCTGATACGGTAAGGGGGAAATTGAAACCCATGAAGCGGAAGCCTATTTCAAATTTAATTGGGGGGGGGGGGAGATTTATTAAAAAAAAGAGAGAAAAAACAAAGAGGTCAGCTTTGCTTGAAAGCTTTTGAAGTTTGTGGTAAGAGTAAGCAAATTAGGTAGAAGGAAGAATGAAAATAAATGGAACAAATGAGTGCACCTAGTGGAAGAAATAAGATAGAAGACCTGTAATGGTAGAATGACGTTCTGCTCTGAAGCTCTCGCCTCTGAGAAGTCCTTGTCAACAACCTTCACGAGTAATTACGCAACGAGTAGCGTAATGGGAGTTCCTTGAGGCTTGTTAGAGCTATGGATATTCATGGACGCTGGTGTTTAAGTCCTTGTGGCGTTGCGGCAGAGTTTTCCTTACTACTACTAGTGGTCATCTACATTAAATTTTAACTAATTTCCCACATGCTTGGGTGGGTGGGTAACAATACCCTTAACAAATACCCACTCCCTCCCTCACGGTAGTCCCTATCAAATGCAAAGCTAACCATTATGCTTCCGCGAGATTTTGCCATTTAAGGTTCATTACCGGGCAGATAGAACGCTACATGCTGTAGCATCTCGTCCACTTAGAGTTCATTCCATGGAAAATGGGCTGCTATGTGCTCATCTGGTTCAGTGAGGGTTCATCCCTGGACAGAAGTGGCACCATTTATATCTTAAAATCCCATCATGTTGGTAACCAACGATTTCATTGCCACCCCAACGCCCAACAATTAATCTTTCAATTTATATCTAATCTAGGAAGAATCGTGGATCACTTGGATAAACATAATTTAGTTAAAGATAACTAACACGGATTCAGAAGACGTCCCTGGTGTTTAACGAATCTGTTAGTATTTTTGTTTCAGGTTATGACAAAAAAATGCAATCGTCATAAAGCGGTAGAATTATTTACCTTCATTTTAAAAGGGTGTTAGATTCGAATCCCCATAGCAGACTTTTAGAAAAGCTTAGAGCGTACGTGCTAATAGATAGCCAATTACGTTGGATAGAAAACTGCCTTATAACCCGTAGGTAGAGGTGGTGATAAATGGTGAATCGTCTGATTGGGCAAACTTCACTAGTGGAGTGCCTCGGCGGTCTGTCTTGGGTCCTGTATTATTTGTTATCTTGGTAAATCACTTAGATGCAAGACTACTAGGCAAGATTGCCAATTTCACGGACGATACTAAACTAGGTTTATAGTGAAATGACTCAGGTCGAGAGGAAATATAGCACGACCTAAATTAGATATTCGATTTGTCGCTTATATGACAGGTGAATTTTAATCTCAATAAGTGCAATGTAAGGTAAATCGGCTCTCGAAAATGAAAACTTTGATTATACGTTAGGTCGAAATCGATTAGAAAATATGTCAGAAGAACGTGATCTTGATGTATTAATTTCGAGGCACTTCTGGTTTTCAAAGCACAGTGTCCAAAAGGCTAAAAAGAAATTAGAACACTCGGTTTTATTACAAGAAATTTCGAATATAAGAGTAGAGAAATAGTTAGATTATTCAAATCACTCGTGCGTTCACAGTTGAAATAAGCAGCTCAATTCTGGTCTATATCTGGAAAGGGACACCGATTCACTGGAGAGAGTAAAGCAAAGGAAAAAAGCTTATTCCAGAGTTGCGAAAAAGACAAGGGTGGGAAGGGTAAGAAGTTAACACCACCTCCTGTACGCCTCAAACCAAATGCCATTCAGATAAAAAGTATGAGCAATACCCACGATAAACGTCTACCAAATAAAGAGCAGATTCAACTTGAGAATTGATATTCAAATTACCGCTCTGAAGAACTGCTGAGCTTCACCGCTCTGAGGACCGCAAGTCTGTCAAATCGAGCCATAGTGCCGGAGACAGTCAAGGTCAGGTTTGCCAAAATTGTAACTATAGTAACAAATTTGTCACATTTTATCTTCCTTGTATTTCTGTTACTACCTTAACAGAATTTGTTACCATTTTCTCATTTTTCATTGCTACTTTGAATAATTTTATAAATCCATACACTTCATTTTTATTCAGAGTAAATTTGAAGTAAAGGTATGGCAAAACAAGTTGTAAACATAAACCAGTTCCATTGAAGCACACGGATGTTCAGCGCTGTCAAAGCAGGTTATAAACATGTCTCGGTTCTGCAGAAGCACGCATTTAGACATCGCTGTTAGATGTCAGTCATTACAAGTGGAGACTGTAGATTGTTCATTAGTTATTATCGCCTTACATTTTGGTGTTATTTCTCATCTTCTCCGAGTTTAAATCCCAAATTCTGTTGCTTGAATCATTAGATCCTACGAACATTTCTTAATGCCCCCCTCTCCCCTCTGTCGATTATTCCACTATCTATAAAATTTGCGAATATTGCACATGAAAAAGAATACGAAAATATTAACATGGAATCGAGAGAATTAACCTTACAAAACTCCCTGATGTAGTAGACCCTAAAAACTAAAAGAAGATACTGTAAAGACCCTATGGAAAGAATCTTACAAGAATTGAAATTGCTCTCGCTTGAAGATTGGCGTCTTTGCGGCCAATTCATAGAAATCTTCAAAATTATGAATTTGTGGTTTAAAGCACATCTATAAACATGTTTAAAAATAAAGTGGATGACACACCTTTTTATTTATTAAGCAAATGAAATAAAACAATATTAATTTGTTTGTTTTAACTCCAAAGCTCTTCGCCAGACGTCGCTACCCTACCTTGCCCATTCTTTTACGACTAGCCACAGAGCTGATCTAGGGTCTTTCTTGTCTTGATTCTATAATTATATATCCACCAAAGATTAGGAAAATATTTGAACTAACAAACGGCAAAAACTCGAACAAAAATAAAATAAATAAACTATCATAAAAAAACCCTTTAGCACATCCTCCTCCTCCAAGTACTCGAGCTTAACGATGCATATGACTCATAAATAAGACATTCTTCACAGAAGTGTTCCCGGGATCTATCTATTCAATACCGAGGCCCTTCGCGGGTGTTTTGAATATGAAGGCAACAAAACGCATTTTAGAGCAACTGACCGGACACCATAAAGCCATTGTAAGGAAGAGGAAAATGTCAAATAGTTCGCGCCATTGGAACAGGGTCGCCATTGCATCAGTTTGCTCATTTCGCTACCGCATCTACATGTGCGGGGACCGAACAAAACACAATCATCACCACTAGCCATAGTAGATATGACCTTATGAATACTACTAATGAAAGAACTCTTACGCAATGACTGAATCACAAAACTGACTCCAGAATGACCACAATGTGAAATCCCTGGACCGAAACGTACATCACAACTAGCCCGTTCGTATAAGATGAAGGCAGCATCCGAAAGAGGCCTTCCAACTTTATACTTGGAGAGACGGCAGAGAATCCGAAGCCTCTTTTTGAATTGGAGTTATTCATATATACTGGCACGGTTCAAGTATGACACGAAGTGTGCTTTAAGAAAAACCAATGCAGTGCCCTCGATGATGTAAACATTTGGGAACAGAACGGGGTGACAAATATCCAATGGTGAGTTCCTTTGGGGCAGTGTTTTGGGTAGAACCATCGATGCTACGGGCACGAGAGTTACTTCAAACCTTTGAAAGTGTTGCTTCGTCGTTGGAGAGTCTATGCACCATTAAGGTTGGCTGCGAATGAAATAGTAGACGTCGAGGGTACAGGCAGATGCCAGACTCGCGTATACAACCAAATCGTGCACAAATATGACGTCAAGCAGATTTTCAATCTGGAAACTATGGAAAGCACTAGTCGTAATACCGAGACCAATTTGGTGGATTGAGTCCGCCATCCACAGTAGACGTACGGATACATGGAAGTATACCTCGCAACTATAGTCTAATTTTGACTAAAGGGAACGGTAGAAAAAATATGGTAGCCTATCAGCACCCTAGGTACGGAATGCTTTGGAATGAAAGATTTCAATTTCGCGGGTTTTAAGACCCTAGAGTTCGAATGTGTGACTCTCCTGTCGAGCACCGATTGAAAACGAGGCCAAGGAAAACTATGGCTCTACCACAATCGTCGAGCCTCGTTTAGAAAAAGGTTTAGGTGGAGATAATGCCAACGATGGTGGCGGAAATGCATCGCCTATGTATTAGGCAGGGTAACGTGAAACCAGTTGGTCTCGGTCACATAGAGCGCAACAAGAAAATCTACAGGTAGTGCCGAGGTGATACCGTTTATGCTCACCTCACGACAAAAAGGATAACACTGACAGCTTTTCCTTGCCGCATACCCCTTTCTTTCTTTACAGGTCCAAAAGAGCTCTCTTTGCCCGTAGGAGAGATTCCATAAAATCGCGTCACCGAACAGTATCATAGGTCTTCTCCAAATCAATAACTAGGGCGGAGAAATACTAACTACGAAGGAAGGCTTCGCAAATGATACTTTTTAGCCGGATGGGAGCATCTGACGCGGAATTGAACTTACGGAAACCATACTAAACCGAAAAAGTGTGTGATCCGCTGTCCAAGAAATAAGTTAACCTAAAATTTACCATTTTTTCCTTCAACGGACACACTTAGGAGGTTATCAAAATTGTGCAGAAGCCAACCAGGATGGAATGCTCCCTCTCAGGCTTGCAAAAATAGCGCATGGTAGCAATTCGATAGGAATATAATAAGATACCATTCAACCAGTTCATATTGACCAAAGTTAAGATAAAGGTCATGCCTTGTTAACACGAATGTCACAACATGTACGGGATATTGAATGGATGGGGAGCGGTATCCTCGCATAATGCCAGAGCGTAACGCGACTTGCTTATGTAAGCAGGTCGTTGACAGCTTCCCTGCTTCTTGGGGTGAAGTGCTGTTGGGGGATTTCAGTAACCATGCGTCGAGCTTTGAATACTGGTAGAGCAGCATTATGGCTAGAGAATGCTGAAATAGCGGCCGTGAAGGATTGCGCCAGTGATCGGAGTTTGAGATGAAGATTCTATTTTGCTAGAGAGTGGGAAGGAGAAAGGAGGATCGAATCTACCCCAAATCCTTTTGATACGTTTCCACAACTTTAAAATTATATTATTCCCGTTGACTGGAGAGACGCAATTCCGTTAAAAAAACAAAACCCGACGAACAAGATTCGGTAATAAAACGAAATCGAGCCCTGGGTAGGCAAAATAATTCACGGAATGTTGAATCGCACAAACGGTGCTCGTACCATTTAGGGGCTTAAGGTTTAGCTTCTCTTTGAGGGTCATATCACACTCTGGAAACTACCATGGAAGCGGTTTTCATGCAAAAGTGCCAGTACATTTGAGGAATTGAGGCGATATCTGGGAAGATAAAGGTACTGGATAACTCAACGTCCTCATCTACCGACTTAAACTTGACTCAAATATAAAATACACTCATTGCCTCAAATGTGAACCAGTGTACCAGATTTAAATGCCATCGAAGCAGATGGTCAAAAGTAAGGTCAAAAGTAAGGTGAATAGGAAAGTAATTCCATCACATCTGAAGTTCGTTTACGCATCAGTAAAGCACAGACAAATCAAAACAACAGTTCGTGTACTTATTGGCGTGATCTCTTCCAAGTTAAGGATTGCTAACTTAAACTTGTCAACTGGATCCTCACTGCCCTGCATCTAGTATTGACCGTTTATTCACCCTAGATGGGGCGCCTACACTACAAATCCCAGAGAAGGAGAAGTGCATTGTCATTAGACAATTCGGTAGAGCTCTGGCGGATCGAAATCGACCCTTCATTTGTTATTTCATGCTATGGTATTTTGGGTTATGTTACTTCATGTTATGCTATTTCATGTTATTAATTTAGTTTAATTTGATTTTGTGGTATGTTATTTCATGGTATGCCCCGAATTACCGATTTAAAAAAAATGAATCCAGAATCGACTCGGCAAAGAATAAAAACAATCCTCATAAATTTTTAGGCCACAATGGAAACACTTATTCGTTTCCTCTCAGATTGCAATAAACCTTTGAGTTTTTTTCAAATACGAAAGTTTGTTTTTAGTCCGAGTTAAAAGCAGCGCAGCAATCCTTTATGAGATTACATTAAGGGATATAATATTTTAAAGGATAGCGAAAGGTTTTGTGCTATCAGATTGTCTAGAAGTGTTTACTAACTCTAATCAACTCGTTTAAGTTCGAAAAGACATACTAATAGGCTTGAGGCTACCCATCAACCATGAGTGTTTTCCAAAACTAACGAACCCGTTCAAGTGTGGAAAGAAAAGGAGAACATACCCTAATATCTTGGGTATTTTCCATCTCTCAGGAGACTGTCCAAATTGAGAAAGGAAAATGAGATGACTGTCTTGACCGCGTCCCAACACTCAGATATCTGTCCATTTTCGAATAGGAAACTATGAAATTTGATGCTACCAGGCTATTCAACGTGCTTTTCTATTATTTTTCGTGAACTTCTCCAAGTTTGGAATGGAAAGGTAAGGGTCTAATGGTACTAGGTTGCCTAGAGAGTTTTCCAACTGTCATGAACCAGTTCAAGTTGCGACAGTAAAGGAAAAGCCCTTATGTTACCCGACTGTATTAAGTGTTTGTCAGAGGTCATGAACATGTCCAGGTTTGTAGAGGAAACAAAGAGGCCGAAGCTACCCGTCTGTCTAGAATGTCTAGGGGAGTAAAGTGAACTCCCACCCTTTAAAGAAACTCAGTGGCCTGATGCTACCCGTCTGCCCAAATTATTGACATTAGTCCATCTATCCTTTTAAGGATATTCAGCGAACTCGTTCGCTTCAAGGAAACAGAGCGGCCTGATGCTACCTGTCTGCCCATAATATTGGCCTTAAGGCTTATACCCATTAATCCATTAAATGAAGTTCAGCGAACTCATTCTCTTGAAGGAAACGGCGTGGGCTGATGCCAACGGTCCATCATTACTTCTAAATAAATTCATTGATCTCATTTTCTTGAAGGAAACGGACTGGACCGGTGCGACCCTTCTCTCCAAAAGGTTTTCCCTGGGTCCATCAATCCTTTTAAGGAAATTCAGCGAACTCCTACCTATCAAGGAAACTCACTGGCTCGATACTACTAGTCTTTCTAAAAGGTTTTCTTTAGGTCCATCAATCTTTTTAAAGAAATTGAGCGAACTCCTAACTATCAAGGAAACTCACTGGCTTGATACTACTAGTCTCTCTAAAAGGTTTTCTTTAGGTCCATCAATCTTTTTAAAGAAATTGAGCGAACTCTTACCTATCAAGGAAACTCACTGGCTTGATACTACTAGTCTCTCTAAAAGGTTTTCTTTAGGTCCATCGATCTTTTTAAAGAAATTCAGCAAACTCCTAACTATCAAGGAAACTCACTGGCTTGATACTACTAGTCTCTCTAAAAGGTTTTCTTTAGGCCCATCAATCTTTTTTAAGAAATTCAGCCAACTCTTACCTTTTAAGGAAACTCAGTGGCCTAATGCTACCCGTCTCTCTAGAATGTTTACCTTAGGGACATCAGGCCTTATAAGGAATGAACTTCAGCGAACTCTATCCCTTTAAGAAAACTCAGTGGCCTAATACCACCCTTCTCTCCAAAAGGCTTTCTTTGGGTCCCACAATCCTTTTAAGGAAATTCAGCGAACTCCTTCCCATCCTCACCTTTTGATCCTTTCTCTTAAGTTGGAGGCTTTTAGAATAATTTTGGCTCAGATCGCGCCATCCATTGAGTTGACCTTACACAGTAAATTTGTCATCCGATATTTCTCTCGTCATTTCCTTAACCATATTGGTTGTCTTTGCTCCAAATGACCGGGGTTTGTCGGGGGGCGGAGGGCGCTATCCCTCGACGGTAAAGATAAACATACAACTCCTCATCTGTGGGAGTATTTGAGTGGAAGCTTCCCTCTCGATTTCATCCCTCGCGAAGGGAGTTAATCGTTCCGCACTAAGATTTCTAAGATTTAATGCAGTATTCACAAACAAAAGATGTCCGATAAGGGTACGTTTTCTACATTTATTGAATCTCTATTGGACACCCCTCCCATAAAAACTCATTTCTCATCTATTTAACAAAGAAAATCAACGGGAGAGGCTAGTAAAAAAAAGGATGTCAGGGGAAATGGAGATGTGCGATTGGTGGTGCATTTCCAAATCTCAGGGAACAATTTAGTTCAAGAACACTAAAAAATGCGAACGCCCTCTTGCGTGAAGATGGAGGAGGATTTCTCAAAATATATTTCCCATAGTTGCATCATAAAGCAAAATTTGCATGATAATAATGATGCTATAAATCCAATTATTTCCACCATACCATAGCACTAATGACGTGAGAGCCTTGCAACTGAAAGCTTAGCACATTTGCACACGAAATCGAACGCCCGCTGATGTAAACAGAAAATGAAACGTCATTTTAAAAAGCTGTTTATTCTCTTAATTGATCTTTAGAACCTATTTATCGAATTTATGGTATCAGTAAACAATGATATTTGCACAAATAGTCATATAAACAAAAAAAAAATAGGCAAACCATGAGTCACACTTGGCCTTGGCTGAATTTCGTGATGACAGCAGACACAAGAGTGAATAATAAATAGCTCCTACCGAATTGGGTATGCGTGCTTATGTTTAGGAAGATGGGAGGGGGGGGGGATTGTTAAATAGGATGGGAAGTATTAGGACGGTTTGTGGAGAGAACAAAGACATGGCCCATGGGAATTCAATGGGATTTTAATGGTAGCCACCACCGTGTTTACCACCGTGGGATGGGAAATGGGCCTTGCCGGAGTAAGAGACGATGGGGTGGTAACCCCATTTGTCCACATGGTAGCTGACTTTCTGGATCCTGCCGTCAGGAAGATGCACGTAGTATTCTCCCTTCGTGTTGTACCCATCACGGGTTTCGGCGTGACCGAAGTTAGGCCCGTAATGGTCTTCGACACCATATGCAAACGAGTATTTGGCGGGGGCCTGGAACAAAACAAAAGAACTTCATTAAAATAACAGCCGTGGAACTAGTTAAACGCAGGTAACCAGGTGTCCGGTATTTTTAAGGACAGTGTGTCATTACCCTGAGCAGTTCATCCTTTGAACAGTCTTCCTAAGCTATCTCTTGAACAGTCTTTCTAAGCTATCTCTTGAAGAGTTTTCCTCTGCTATCTCTTGAACAGTCTCCCTACGTTATCTCTGGCCGGGCCTATTTTTTTCCTTCTATCAATGCCTAACTAAAAATCTTATTTAAATTACTCTCCCCAATGATATGGTCAACTCTCTCAGTGGGGTGATTTTCAAAAAGCGGGTGAATGCTTTCCTTCTCGCTTAACTTTTCCCTATTCCTTACACTTTCAATGTAATGCCGGGGCCCTTTTGGGATTATTATACTTTTGGTGCTTTTCAACTGGTCGCCTTCATTGATTTTTTTCTAATAATAATAATAATCTATTGAAATCCGTGTAGCCTGAACGCCACACCAGCCATTGGCAACATTGCCGACGATCTGTATATCATTGGATCGGTAAAAGAAAGAAGGGTGTGACAGAATCATGAAATTGCTAAGATTTGGCTAGATTTATAAAGGCCGAACCTCATCACCCTAGAATTTGCATTGAATTTGGGGTGAATGAAATAATTAAATGTTTGAATATGTGATTGTGTTTGGAAATCTGGTGTGGACTCCCTAAACATGGAGACTATTGGTTTTATCTGTCGGTTCACGTGAAGTTCCTCCCCCCTCCCAAAGAACATTAGGGGGAGATTAACTTAAAGGGGGGTTGATAGCTCTAATTTAGCATCCTACAAACACACACACACTCTTTAGTGAACGGTCTACAGCAGACCCTACTCACCCCGTAAGGGGTTATCTGTAACATATGCTAACATGCTGCAGCTGACATCTGCAGGATTGCGTGCCTTTCCATTTCCAATGTCTGAATGAGGACTTGAAGATATATATCTTCCATCGCTTATTTACTTCCATCTTTCCCCCTTTTCTTCACAGATTTCTTCCTACAAACCTTTTGCGGGAGTTTCCCTCGTTGGTTTTCGCCTGACTAACCTAGGTTAGGTTGATAACTTGGAACCCTCCGCCCCCTTCAGCAAGCTTTAGGAGCGACGAAGTTTAGTAGCAATAATTTGAACGAAGGGGGGGGGGGGCAAAGCTAGTGTCTATGGGGGAAGAATGTTGTAGTGATGGAAGAATATAAATAAAAAGAACGAGTAACAAAAGAGGGCATTTTAACTCATTGGAAAAAAGAATGGGGTTAAGGATAGACGATGAAGGAAGGGGAATGTTAATAGGAATGCGAACAGGGAATAAAGGTGAATACAGAATTTGGGTCAATAGCGAATAAAGGTGAATAGAGGTGAACAGAGAATAGAGGTGAATAGAGAATAAATATGAATAGAGAGTTGGGTGAAAAAACGAGGTGAATAGAGACTAGAAATAGGTGGAAAATAGAGGTAGAATGGGAATATAAGTGAATAGGAAATGGAGGTGAATAGAGAATAGAGGTGAATATTGAATAAATAATAGTGAATAGAGGTGAAAACAAAATATAAGTGAATAGCGAATAGAAGAAATAGAGAATATGGATGAATATAGAATAGAGGTGAACAGAGAAGGGCGGAAGAGCAAATCACAGGGGAACACGGACTTGAAATCTCCATGAACACGTTCGTAAATAAACGAACACATGACCAAAGAATGAACGTAGGCTCCAAAATGCGAATAGGGAGAACAAATACACTCAACCCCAAGCTACGGACATTAACTCAAAATTACGAACAACGAGACTTCGAAGTAGGAACACGCACCTTAACGTACGAACAAACACTCGGATGCAAGAAAAATCCATCCTACGTACGAAAAAACAAACTAAGAACGATCGCTTCAAAGTATGAACAGTTGGCATAGAAAGTGCGAAAACTTACCTCCACCCCAACATATCTTCACTGGGTTGCTTAACCTGGCAAATGAGCAGTACTGCCCCCCTCCCCCGAAACGTCAAAGTGGTGGCATTGGGAAAAGTGTAAAATGTGTGGGAGGAACAATACACACTCGAGTAGCCAAAAGAGGAGACTACCTGGAGAGGTAAGGAACCTCTTGGAAAGGGCAACTCTCTCCCTCCCCGATCCCGAAATGAACGTAGGTGCAAGGAGACTCGGGGTGAAAGATGGTGTTACACCATATGAAGTGGTGAAAGTGGCCCCGGATTCATGCTCATACTTACGTGGTGGTAGTGGTTATCCCCGTGGCCACCCCCGTAGCCTCCTCTGTGGCCATAGTCAGGGTCGCTGAGGGCGATGGCCAAAATGGCTGCCAAAAGGAACTGAAGTGAAGAAAATGAGATCAGTATTGCGCTCACTATCGGGGCAATGTCGCTCAGTGGGTGGGAATGAAAATGTCAACTAGCGCCTATCGGTAGCACTACTTAGTCCTCAACCTTCCCGGAAAGAGGTAAGTTTTCCCAAAGAAGCTCAATGACCTCCGAGATACGAACTACCTATTCAGAAGGGGGAGGGGGGCAAGATACATTACACAGGAAGAAGGCTGATCAGTGGTCCAGGGACTCAAAATCAGAAAGGATTTAACGCCCTCCTTCACCCGTATTCAGGTCTAATGAAGAATAGGGAAGGCCCGAAGGGAAAACTGTAGTAGTTAATGCGAACCAACGAGACTCGTATAGTTGAGTAATTAACCAGAATTACTGGGGCGGGAAGGGCGCATTTGAAACCCCCAGCAACAGATATGTACCGAGGTCCCCCAAGTACATATTCCTCCTCCCTTAGGGGGTACTTACTTCTCTGAGCATCTTTTGGCGAACTGAGTGAGAGCCGATACTAAACCGAGCGATGACGCCTTCGAACTGAGCTCGTCTGAACGAGGGCGGCTTTTATATGGGGCGTTGAAGGAGATCGAATCCATACAGCGTGAACCGCTCCGCTCCCCTTTGCTAAATTGCTCACCTTTTACCTTAATTACACAAAGGTACTTATGGTGAGGATTTTACCACCAATTTTGCACAGGTTGACGCCTATCTCACTCGGAACTTACTTCAAAGTGGGGTCTGAAATACGGATCGCTACAACATAGTCGACACGAAACAAACCCCCATTTAGCAACTAATCAAATGCGATGTGGCTTAGCTTCAATCAACTTGTGCAATGATGAGGTTTCTAGTGAAGGTGAATTTGATAGGTTGTGGTGGCGAAATTGCCCACATTTGTGGCATACAGTTTAAAAGAGCTTAGAATGCTGTTTTCAGCACCATTAAGCCTTTTTGTAGAAAATCCCTGAACATTATGAAGCTATTTTTAAATTTATAAGTTCAACTGTTAGTTTTTTATAGAGAAAAAACAAGAAAAAAATGTCCATATATATATATATATATATATATATATATATATATATATATATATATATATATATATATATATATATATACATATATATATATATATATATATATATATATATATATACATATATATATATATATATATATATATATATATATATATATATATATATATATATATATATATATATATAAGGGTTTAAGATAAGGAACCAGTGGGTTGCTGCCCAATCCAAGTGGATTCTCTATGGTAGCTAGGATAAAACGAGGCAAATCACTATAAAAGGTGGAGGAGATCACTTTGTGACAAAAATTAAAAAAAACGACGGGTTAAAAGATTCCTCGGCCAATATGAATCGAAGACGGGTGTGTTGAGGAATAGTTAAAAGGGTCGACAAACAGGACAACCGGAGAATGGCGAAATGGCTACAAAACAATAAAAGGTGAGCAACCGATTAGTCTCCACCGCAAAAACGACAGCAAAGGCTGATATGAACATCACCCGAAACAAGATGACCGCGAGTAAGTCTCGTGTAGCCAATACGAACTCGGCAAAGGGCCACCTCCAACGACCGCATTCTATCACGGTTTGAGGGCCAAAAGTGAATAAATTTTTTTTGTATAGTTTCGATGATGAACAGTCATCCCATTCATTCTGCCACAGTTGAAAAATATATTTTCTTATTGAAGGAAAGTAGTCCCTAAAAGGCAGAGCCGAGTTCTCAGGGGACACAGAATGTACTGAGCGGGCCAGCCGATCAGCCCTCTCGTTGCCCAGGACCCCCACATGCCTTGGGACCCAGCAAAAAATAATTCTATATCGGGACGAATTTGGATCAGCCAGTTGCAAATTTCTGTGGCTAAGGGATGGGACGCATTAAAAGATTTAATTGACTGTAAAACACTCCTTGTGTCAGAAAAAATGACAAAATCACTAAAAGGTAAAATTTGGATGTTTCTAAAGGCTAAAAGGATTGCTGAAAGTTCAGCGGTAAAAATAGATGCTGCTGGCGGCAAAGATAAAGTTAGGAATTCTCCTCCTGAGTAGATGACTGCAGCGCCCACGCCACCGTCCAACTTAGAGCCATCCGTGTATAATGGGCAGCATTGTTTGTGCGAGATCGAATGCTCTAAGAACAGGCTCTTAATGATGCGAGGGTCCATGGAAGACTTCTCCAGGCTCCATATGTTGGTACACACTGTGGGGAGAGGAGCACGCCAACTAGGGGTCAGTAAGGATGGAAGGGTAAGGACCCTTGGAGCACCCAGGTTAGAGAGATGATCTCGTATGCGAAGGTTCAAGGGGCGGGGTAAAGATGGCAACTTATCATATGCCGCCGTTGATTCGGCAGCATTCAGGCATCTGTAGACCTCTGATACAAGGGCTTGTTGTACTCGACAGAGGTATCGCATGCAGATTTGAAGTCTATGGTAGGGCAAAGGGAGTACCCCTCTCTCGCAGTAAAGGCTGTTGACAGGAGAAGTACGGAAGGCTCCACTGGAAAGGCGAACTCCGAGGTTTCGAATGGGGTTCAGCATTTTAAGGGCTGAAGGGGAAGCCGATGAGTAAATTTGACAGCGATAATCAAATTTGGATTGGACGAGGGCCGTGTATAATGTCCACAATGTTTTTCGGTCTCTGTCCCACGAAGTGTGTGAGAGGACTTTCAAAATGTATAGAGCCCGCAGACAGCCTGTTCAAAGTCGGCGTAGGTGTGGTAACCAGGATAACTTTGGTTATCCGGGACTCGGAGACAAACTCTATATCTTCGCCTTGTAGAGAGATAGATGGCGGAACAAGAACCCCTCTGCCTCGTTGGAAATACATTGGTTTGGTTTTGTTCTTGGAAAAGCGGAATCCCTTAAGTTGTGCTCTTTTGGATACAGCATCGACCGCCAGTTGTAGCCGACGCGGTGCTGATGGAAGGCAAGGTGAGGAATAGTATAGTGCTAAATCATCGACAAACAGAGTTGCCGATACATCCTCTGGGAGAGACGAAATAATATCATTGATGGTAATTATAAAACGTAAGACACTTATAACACTACCCTGAGGAACTCTCTCCTCTTGGGGTTGCAGGCCAGAGTATGCGTCTCCAACACGCACTTTGAAGGATCGAGATGCTAAAAAGCTCTGAATAAGGGACGGCAAAAGGCCTCTCATCCCCCAGACGTATAGCTGCTTCAAGATGTCGTATCTCCATGTTGTGCCGTAGGCTTTCTCAATATCGAAAAATATGGCCAGGACTCGATGCTTTAATGAGAAAGCTTTCTGGACCGATTCCTCGACATGGGAAGATGCCTCAACGCGGATAGCGAATGTCCTGAAAGGTACAAAAAAAGTGTAATCGGCTCATACATCCGCCAAACAGATAAATTCTTCTCCACGTGGGAACTGTTCCATCAAGAGATCTCCCGCATGAAACAAACCCTCGTGAACAACAGTTTCCCGAAAAGCATTATTGAAAAACAACTTCAATCATTTTTAAGAAGGCAATTCACAGACACGGATGAAACAGGAAGTAACCAGGAAGCAGTAAATAACATCAAACTGTAATATAAAAATCAGATGTCATCAGCCTACAAAATAGACGAAAAAAACATCAAGGAGATTGTTAACCGTAACATCAAAGTTAAGAAGCAAACGGACAAGATTCAGATGATCATATATTATAAAACGACAAAAGTTAACAATCTCATTATGAAAAATAACATCTTCCAAAACTCCTTGATCCTGAAGTCTACGAACATAGTTTACGAGTTTACCTGCCCGAATGAAAACTGCAAGCTTCATAACAACTCAAAATGCACCTACAACGAAAAGTTATATAATTTTAGATTGCATATTGGTGACGTGAAGATTACCCGAATAGGCAATCAATTCACGTCAAATGTTTACCGAAAACCCACTTTTCAAACCTTGGTTTAATTTTTTTTTAGCTTCTGTGATTTTAAATATAAAATTAATGCCATTCTTACTCTCCTCCATAGAGCCTATAACTTGTGTTCAACTTTTCCAGCCCTACATTTAGAATTCGAATTCTTAACAAAATTCTTTACCTCCAAATCACTATTTCTGAGACAAATTAGTCTGTTTCTCAATAAAAAATACTCGACTTTGCATCCACTACAAACTGTCAATAAATTAAAGATCTTCCTTTCCTTACCATACTTTGGTTACCAATCCGAAAAACTTAAAAAAGAGTTGTTAAAACTGTTAAATTCAGCCTATCCTCAATTATTACCATCTATTGTTCTCATTAATGACTTCAGACTGAAATCATTACTTAAGTTCAAAGATCAACCACCCACTAATATGCAATCTAAAATTATATACGTTTTTCGTTGTACTCGTACGTGCAGTAGCACTGTATCATATGTGGGGGCAACAAGGCGTACGCTTTACTCCCGCTTCATGCAGCATATGGGTAGATCTGAAAGAACTGGACTACACCTTTCAAAACCTGATCCATCCCCAATTCGAAACCATCTGTCACAATGTGGCTCTTTGGTTACACTAGAGAACTTCACGATACTTAATGCGGTAAGAAACATCTCGGACCTTTACCTGCTAGTCAATTTATATTACAAAACTTCAACCCAGTCTAAATAATAACTCATTATCTGTCCCATTAAATATAGTGACTCATTAAAAAACAGGCTAATTTGTTAAATTTCACATTAGTTTTTTTTGTCAATTATTTTCCTTCCTATTTTTAGAAATATTCTTGCTGGTTTAGTTTGTTTTTTCCTTCATATTTCTAATGTAATCAATTAGTCTCAAATTTAATATTCAGGTTTCACAATTTTATTACATATGTTAACTTTTTATGTTTACATTTAACTCTGTATTTTGTATTCTTTCTCTAGCACTGATGATGGGATTAGTTATAATCCTGAAACGTTTGAAATAAATGTTACGAGGCATCTACGGCTCTGTCCTGGTCATCCTGTTTATACTTCGTTTGAAGTTTGCGTTCATCAATTCGTTTGCCACTTATATATATATATATATATATATATATATATATATATATATATATATATATATATATGCAGATTGTGGTAAAGACCATAGTATATTTCGCCAAGGCTATATATATATATATATATATATATATATATATATATATATATAGCCTTGGCCAAAATTATGGGGCAAGTATGAAAAAGTGAAGATTATAATTGAAACTCATTTATTTCATACCTGACATAATACAAATAAACATTTTTTCCTATATTTTATCAATAATTAATATTTGACTTTTGCTTTTATAATCGCTTTTATGCATTTTTGCAGACTTGAGACTAAGTTGGCACAGTTGGTTGGTTCAATTATCTGACACTCTTCATGAATTTTTGAGGAACATTTGTGCACCTTCACTTTTGTGCCCAAGTATGACCAGAAATGTTCAAAGGGGATAAGGTATAGAGGGCATTCCATCAACGTCAATCCATTCTTTTCAAACCAACCCTCTGAGTCTATAGATGTGTGGTATGGAGCATTGTCTTGTTGGAAGATTACACCATCTGGTATGTCATCATAGAAATATTTACCTAAGGAAGGTTGATAAACGTGGTCTAACATGCTGGTGTAAGTGTTGGAGTTCATTCTGCCCTCAGAAGTGAACAACTATCCTGGACCTGAAGACGACGTGCAGCCCCAAACCATTACACTGCCACCTCCAAATTTGACAGTTGGGACAACACATCTCGGATCTAAAACTTCCCCAACTCTTCAACGAACATAAACAGCTCCAGGGGTTCCAAAGATCTGAGGAGAAATACAAATTTTACTGATAATTTTTGGTATCGGAGCCTTCGAAGCCTTCGGCGGTCAGAACCACGAAAAATAATGGAGATGTTCTGGACTAGCATTTCTCTTGTGAGTGATGTATTATGCGTTGTAACGTGGCCCTTAATAGCCCCACCCTGGAGGTGCATTGTCAATGTGCGTGACAAGGTTGTGAAAGTCATCCGTTATTCTGACTGCCAAAGGCTCCGAATAGCTGAGGCGATTATGATCTCCCAACGCAGACCTTTAATCAACATACAACTTCAGCCTGAAACTGTCCTCCCAACGAGTCGCCGCCAGAATCTGCAACGCCCCCTCAGTGAACCAGAAATCACCTAATTATTAGCATCCTTTTGTATATTGTTAAGATTACAAAACTCAACTTTTTTGTTTTCGAGTTAAGTTAAGTTAATGAAAGTGATGAAATGTGTGGGTAGGTTTCATAGGTATGAAGTGGTTTTTTAGGTTGCTCTGGTGCTGAGGGCATCACTAACAATTTAATTAAAAAATGCAGCACTGCTGTGGAATTTAATGAATCCTGAATAAAAAAATGGCCTACCTCCAATATATATATATATATATATATATATATATATATATATATATATATACTTCTTTTGTACTTATTTTAACACCCCAACCCCTTACTGAAAGAAGTTTTGTGACACATCGTGGCAGTACCAATGTAGGATTGTGACAATTCCTTGATTTTTGCTGAATAAAACCAAACTCGTATTAGTCATTCTATAAGTTAACGTTTGGTTATTATTGGTACTCAGTTTATTTCACCTTTGATTTGAGCCCACAAGCTTTAAATGAGATTCATTAGAGGTTAATATCGATCAGAAGGTACCAACTGAATATCATTTTTGCCTGCAACATGCTTTGACATTCTGTTGAAAATCTCAAGATCTTTCTTTCTACCATTCGCTTGTTTGTTGCATCTGACGAGTTTCTAAAAGTTTTCTGTAGCTATTTTGGTACATGATACCATTAACCCTCCCCAAATGTTGACTCTTCTGTGGAAATTGAAAAAGGAAACCATTAGTAGTGAACAGAAGAAGGGAAATAAATTTGGTGACACCAAGCGGCGTAATATCTAAGATTTGTCATGAGGTATTATTTTATGTGTGATGTTGTTTAATACTAGTAAATTTCATATAATTTATTTTAATAGCTGATATTCACACTATAAAATAGTAAGACTTCTTACCATTTTCCATTTATACGAGTATGAAGTCAAATCATCATGTTGCTTTGCCCATTCCTAAAGGGATTAAGTGCATCATGGTGTTCTTAAGCCATGATTTCTTCGTAAGATATGCTTGCAACCGAACTTCCAGAACTTGTAATTCACTCCTCTTGGTTGCAGATTTACTTCTTCAGTCTACTAGCTTGCAATATTTCTGCATGATAGTCTTCTCTTCTGTTCTATACTATCCCCTTTTGGTGCATTTTTTTCTGCCACATTTTCCTCTTCTTTTTGAGTTCAAATCTATAAAATTTCTTCCCTTTTTCTTAATAACCCTGACGGTTTGTGGTTAAATGTTCAGTTTGGGGGCAATTTCTTTGTGTTTCATACATGTTTGCTGCAATAAAACCTTGATTTGTCAAGTTTTCTCGGACTCAAATCTTTACTCTTTCTCACTTCAAATAATGGATAAAAATAGACATTTAAAATCGAAAACAAGAAAAATTTGCCTAGTAATTTAAAAATGTGAAATAATTAAACATACAAAGAATTGTTGGAAACTATTAGAAACAAGAAGCACACACCATCACTACACAAACTACTTAGCAGCACTCAGTGCTCAGAATCAGACTAATTCAAATATGTGTACTCTGACATATATGTGTTGCCCCACAAGGTTAAATTCTCATCAAAACCTAAAAGATATATATATATATATATATATATGCGGTTAAAAGGCTATTTTTGGCAAACACAGTCTTCCTCAATGTCCTCGGAAGGAGCTTTTCTCATATACACAAGAAGGTAACGGAGAGAACGCTTATTTTAAGTGTTACCTTCTCGTGTATGTGAGAAGAGCTCCTTTCGAGGGTATTGAAGAAGACTGTGTTTGCCAAAAATAGCCTTTTAACCACATAATTAATTGCGTTACTGCAATAATTTTTCTCAATATATATATATATATATATATATATATATATATATATATATATATATATATATATATATATATATATATATATATATATATATATATATAAAAGTGAAAGAACTCAATAGCAAGTTATGGTGGATAATAGTGAAACCATTGGATAGGAGCATAAAATTTATTTACGAGACTAGTTTCGGTATGAAGTTTACCATACCCTCTTCAGTCGTATATACGACTGAAGAGGGTCTAGTAAACTTCAAAGGTTATGCCGGGAAATATTAAATGACTGAAATTATTACTGGTTGAATACTTTTGTTATCAGCTAAATAATTTTGTTTATTGGCAATTGTTGTTATGTAGGGTCAGGTGGACACAGATCGTAGTGCTAGTGGTTTTTGGTCATCAAACTAAAGTTTTAAAGTTAGCAGAAATCCAAAGTGCCCGTTTGGAAAAAGTGTTTTTGTACGGATCGTCACCATGTAAGACACGCTCCGTACGCCCTTATGTGTGTGGCTTATTTTCACTGTTGTCAAATAATCTCTCTTCAAGTTGACCCATGTAGTAATTGGCGAAGGTCGGCCACAAGTCACGACACCAACGTACCGTTTAGCTAAAACCTTAAATGAAGTAATAAAACCGTACATCCCTTCGAAATATAGCATAAAGTCTACGGAGGAATTTATCGATATACTTCACTCTAAAAGACCTGCAGGACTAATAGCATCCCTCGATGCGGAAAGCCTGTTTATGAACATGCCTATCGCTCAGACCATTGACATCATTACACAAAACTTGTACCACCATCTTACAACGTCTTCTCTAAATCTTGACCCAAACATCTTAAGGAACATGTTACGTTCATGCACATGAGATGCTCCGTTCAGGACACCGGACGGTAATCTATACATGCAAGTGGACTGAGTGGCTATAGGGTCGCCATTGTGGCCGACCTTCGCCAATTAATATATGAGTCAACTTGAAGAGAGATTATTTGACAACAGTAAAAATAAGCCATACACATATTGCCATACGTAGACGACATCTACATCAACGTCCAAAACGAAGAACATCTGATAAACATCAAACAACAATTTGAGGAGAATTCTGTGTTAAAATTCACTTATGAATTGAGCACGGGCAATAAACTCCATATTTTTGGACGTTAAGGTACAAAACATCAATGGTAGCTATATCACAAAAGTATATAGAAAAAGTACGAACATGGGAAGATGCCTCAATGCGGATAGTGAATGCCCTGAAAGGTATAAAATAAGTGTAATCGGCTCATACATCCACTGAGCATATAAATGCTGCTCTACTTGGGAACCTTTCTACCAAGAGATCTCACGCGCAAAACAAACCCTCGTTAACAACGGTTTATCTAACAGTATGATTGAAAAACAACTCCAATCATTTTTAAATAATCATTTCAAAGATACGGATAAAACAAAAAGTGATCAGGGAGCAGTAAACAACATCAAACTGTATTACAGAAATCAGATGTCCACGGCCTATAAAATAGCTGAAAAAAACATCAAGGAGATTATTAACCGTAACATCAAGGTTAAGAATGAAATGGACAAAATTCAACTTATTATATACTATAAAACGACAAAAGCCAACAATCTCCTCATGAAGAACATAGTTTACGAGTTCATCTGCCCTAATAAAGAGTAAGCTTTATAATAACTCAAAATATATTGGCATGACAACTACCACCCTTTCGATACGTTTAACCATGCATCTGCAAAGCGGAGGGCCTAAAAATCATATCGAGAGCGCACACAACATCAACCTAACGAGAGATATTCTAGTTGACAACACCGTAATTAAAAGAAAAGAGAAAAATAAAGTTAGACTGAACATCTTAGAAGCCATCTTAATAAAGGAAGAAAAGCCGGCCATCAATTTTCAAGCGGTAAGCTGGAATCGAACATTGAAGTTGTTTTAAAATTCCACTCACCGGAATAAAGGAAGAAAAGCCGGCCATCAATTTTCAAGCGGTAAGCTGGAATCGAACATTGAAGTTGTTTTAAAATTCCACTCACCGGATTGGCTCGTTTTTTTTTACGTAGCGTTCAAGCCAGGTGGAATAAATATCCCCTAAAAAACCGTTTTCTTTTCATTAGAGAAGGCTCAGTTCATCTGACTACTCACAGTGACCTACGCACTGCCAAGTTACGACAACTATTTGTCTTGAATAACTTTGTGAAACAAGAATCATTTTTCTACATACGACTTCCTATCCATAAAAAAGAGGCAGAAGAGAAAAGAAATATATGCGCGAGCCGGACTGATTGGAGAGATCTCCTGTTTCCGATTCGCGGGACATCACCACAAAGCGGTGATTTCCTCAATTTTCTGCCTCTTACTATCACTGTCCTCAGCCTTTTTTTCTTAAACTGTACTTCTGCCTAGCACAGTATAACTCGACCACCAGTAATATCCCAGAAACAGTCGGTAGTAGGATATAGTGAACTCCGGAAGGAGACCCCGTTAGGGGGTCAGACAAGGAGCCCGGTTAGCGCTGACGAGCCCAAATCCGACTGTAGGATCGCTTATACGGCTAGGCTATCTAGGTAGGGTGGTCGGGGAGTGCGCGTCCCAAGAAAGGTAGGATGCTTAGAAATAGGTTTATATAGGGGGCTTCTCCCACTAGTGGAGCGGGAATAATATTTCTCCAGGTTTTACTTTTCAGAAGGACGTCCCACTCGGAAGGGGGTATGAGTTAAGATAATGGACCCGCCGGATTTCACCAAGAGTCTGCCCCTCCTAGTTATACCGAACGGAAATAAAAGGAAACCCCAAGAAGTCGCCCAAGGCCTGTTCAAAGGTTTACAAATTGCACTTATCAAATGCCTCGAGACGCCCAATGGATTCGTGGTAATTTGTGCTGATAACAATGGCGTCGAACAGATAATCACGAATCGAAGTATCGTCTGCAGAAAAATCGAGTCTTGGATTGGAGAACATACACCTGAGGAATTAAAGCAAGAGATACAATAGCAATAACCATGGCTGAAGGTTCACGACATAATTAAAATCGTGTGCGAGTCTACAGAGATTGCCACAAAAGCATTACAAAAGGGACTTCTTGCATACAGTATGAGAATACCCGCCAGCAATATTCAACGAGATCAGGTGTTATAAGATGGAAGATCACATAACTGCCAATTGCCCCCAAAAGGAAGAGATATGCTTGGAGTGCAGCGGCCCCAATTCATGGAGGAAGCCATAGAACAATGTATATGTCATGCCCGGAGAGAAAAGAAATTATAAGGAGAAAAGAAACTGAAATCCACCAACGAAAGGATGCTTTACGGAATTCCACATATGCATCAGCGACAGCTAAGCCTAACAGCCAAACCACTCAAGTTACAATCGACGGGACTCCAAACGTAAAAATACTGACGTGTATTCTCCACTCACACGTCATGAATATCGCACAGCCAGAAACATATGCCACAACGTTGAACTCAATGCTCAAGGAAAACGGGCTAAACCAATGAAATTTTCTAAGGACATTGATGAACGCGAGATTGAAAAATTGTTCAGGAAACACTGGAAAGGAGTGTTCAACATCGGCGAAGAAGAAAACGAAAACTACGATATAGACTTCTAAAACCAGATAATTGATGAACTAAATGAACGGATTGAGAGGACTTTCTCATATCACTACGTAGAAGAGGAACGGTATGCGAACGATGGATTTAACGCCAAAATCACATTCGAGGAATTAAAGAATACCATCTCAAATTTTAAACAAAAGGCCCCTGGAAAATCGGGCCTCACCAGAAAAAAAAACTATATAGAAGAACCGGATAATATACTCGAAGGGATAAGGAACGTGTTTAACGCCTGTATAAACATGGGATACTTCCCCGATAAGTTAAAAATAGCCAGAATTATATTCATACCAAAGCCGGGAAAACCACCTTCGGAGGTCGAAAACTTCAGACCTATATCCCTTCTCGACTTCATCGGGAAGGTGTTTGAAAAGATCCTGAACACAAGATTAAATGAATATCTCACAGAAAACAATCTTTCGAACAATCAACAATTCGGCTTCAGAAAGAACAGGAATACGGGGATGGCCCTCAGCGTGATTACAGAAAAAATAAGCAAAGTGAAAGGAGAGAAATGCAGTTTGGACAGTGTATGCCAGAACGTAGCAAAGGCATTCGATAAAGTGTAGCAAAGAGGCATATAACATAAAATTCTAAATCTGGAGATGAACAACTATTTGGAAAGAATTTTATACGACTACGTCATGGAAAGATATGCATACGTAGACACGGAGAATTACCAAGGTGAAAGATTCAAGCTTAATGCGGGGCTCGCTATACTCAGTGTATACCTCGGACATTTCCCCACCCAGGAACGAGGGCTGTGTGAACATACAATACGCAAATGATTTCACCCAATTAATTCCCTGTGTTTATCGGAACCCTCAGATGCAAGCCAGAGTAACGGCAACAGAAATATAAAATCTAAATGAGTATGAACGCAAATGGAAAATTAAAACGAATAAAGATAAATTTAAAATTATACCTATGTATCGCAAAAAACTGTCCGACGTTTACGTAAGTGGAGAGCGATACAGGTGAAGGCAAGATTTTAGGTCTAACTATTACCAAAAATGGTTACAAGAATCACGTGACCGAAAGAATAAACAAAGCCCGAGTCAGGCTAACTTTACTCTACAGATTAAGAAATCTTAACATGAAAAATACGAAGATCTACCAGGCCATGATACAGCCTACTTTGATATATCCAACAATTGCCATGTATACGGTTTCAAGAAGCAATCTAATAAGAATGCAACTTATACAGAATAAGGCAGTATACATTATTACGAACACGCGACGATTAGAGAGGAAAAAACAAAGAGACTTACACATCGAAGCGAAAATAAAACCATTAAACAAAATAAGTGAAAAAAGAGCAAAAAAATCATAGAAAAAACAAGAAATAGGAGAGGAACTAAATAATCAAATAGCACGAGGGGCAGGATGGAGACAACATATGCTGTTTCCTAGTGCTAAAAACAAAGCGGACCAAAGGGAAGAGGGGGAGATTTACGTGTAAACCAAATAAAGAAACCCGATTGTGACAAATATTTCCCGAATAATAACAAACTCACCGGATTGGACTTGATACCCACAAGGAATGACAAAACTAACCAAAAAGTGCAAATGAACGAAAAGGGAAAAACAACATGAATAAAGAAGAGAAAATAAACAAATAAATAACCAAGGGACATGAATCCACACAACAGATACAGATATGAGAATTATGCTACAAAAATCACAGAAACTCGAGTTAGTAACATAGCAGGAAAACAAATAACACTAACAACGGTTTGAACGCCTATCTCATACACACATAACATAATAAAAAAACAACCACATAAATAAACAAACAGACACACTTTCACTCTAACTTATTTCGAACTTAACTCTAAAATTAGTTTATAATACAGAGATTAGCGTGACCTCCACGCAACTTGAACCTCTCTGCAAACCTCCAACTTCCTTCCGCTTCAATCATCTTCCCGCTTTACCGCCTTCCAAAGATGGGCCAAACAGTAACACCAGGGACAGGTTCAGCAAATTGTAACAATTAAAAGCTAGGAAAACATAAAAAGACCGCGGTCCGGTTCCCACGTTAAGCAGGTCCACAGATCAACTTGGCCAACTTTCAAGCCTTTGACTTTATTTCAGTCTGTCCTATCCTTACTTCTTTCTTCTTCCCCTCCCTCTCCTTCCCTCTCCGGAGCTCTTTTCCCTCGGTGCATTCAGGCCCAGAGGGAGGAGGGCGCTGGAAAAACGCGGGAGAACCGCCCGCCCCACCGACCGGGTCCCTCCACCGGGAGGGACTGGTTGGGGGGTGGCGGAGGGTCACGGGGATCTAAATCTTTTTCTCTCACTTTCCCTTTCATTTCATTCCATTTCTTTTCATTCAGTCCGATTCTGACTCCACACACTTCATCGGTAAAGGAGGAAAGAATACCTAAAGACGCTCCGAAGATGATCGAATAAGATCGAAAGCTCAGCAATTTAGTTTGGTTTTTACCAAACCCATTCATTAAAAAGAGAGATGAATATAGGACAAGTGATCTACCACCTACAAGATGGAGTAAAAAAAGAAAGTTAGAAGAATAGAAAGTTGCTCAAGGAAATTGACTAAGGCGTATATATATATATATATATATATATAGAGAGAGAGAGAGAGAGAGAGAGAGAGAGAGAGAGAGAGAGAGAAAGAGAGATAATATAAAAATATAAAATACAAATATACATAAAAGTCATTTTAAAAGATAAATAAAACCAAAGAAAGGCATGTCTGAAAGTCATGTTTTATGAGGTGTGTGGTGAAATTGTTGAAGTTAGGGTGAGGGAAAATGCGTGGAGGAAACATAACTCGAGAACAAAGAAGACCCCGGAGAGTGGTAGAGGTAATTGGGGCGGGGGAGGGTCTCTTGATTCTGCTTTTACCTGAACCCGTCTTTGTATTTTGAGTTACCCATGTCGATTTTGTTCTTTCATTTTTTGGTAATTTTTCTGACATACAATCGGCTGCGTCACTTTCCTCATGGGATTATACAGGTTTTGTTGACATAGCAACAATCGGCCGATGCGACAGAAAAACGGATCCTGGTGATCTTCTTAATACCTCCGCCTACACTCCTCCCCCCCTCCTTCCTCCTGCACAGAAGATGCTGATTTGATCAGGGAAGGTTTCTATGAGAGTTGCGCGTCCTTTGTGTCCCGAGAAGACCACCAGTAGTTTCCTCTTCCATCGGCTCTGTACTTTCCATGCATTTGTCTCTCGGAGGAGCCATAAATGTTCAAGTCAAATTTCTTAAATCCCCCAATACTCCGTCCAGGGTTTCCAGCTCAAATTGTCCTCCCATTTCATACATGAGCGCAACTATATTGTTGCCTTCTACGACGCGCAACAAACACCTGATTGATAGGATTCATTTTTTTTTCCACCCGGATGGCGGAATGGAAGTGGCTAAGATACACTAGAGGCTAGTGTAAGAAATAAACGAAAGCGATGGAAATCAGAGGTGGAGTGGTAAAAGAAAGAGAGGATATGGATAAATAAAAGGAAGAGAGGATATGGATAAATAAAAGGAAGATAGGATATGGATAGATAAAAGGAAGAAAGAATATTGGGCAAAAATTAATTCCACAATTCTATTTCTGTTAAGTTCTATTTTAAAGTGATTTATCTATTCTATTCTTACATATTTACTGTAGTGATTTTAACGTCCTTCCAAGACAAGTTATTCTAAATTTGTGTATTTTATAAGAAATTTGTGCTATCGTAGTGTTAAATCTTTTGTTTACAAGCTTGAAACAGTTATTTCTAGTTTCCGCTTAGTTATCTACCTCAATTTATAGTAAAGAATCTGTTTAGTAGTTTAAAATCTTCAATATGTTGGACATGTTTATAACAATATTCTACCGAAAGTAAAGTGAGGTGCCTCAGTGTCTTTTCGTACCATCTATTTTTAAGCTTAAAAATTAATTTCGTCGCTCGACGCTGAACGCGAGCCAATACTTCAATGTCCTTTCTCAAATAAGGAGACCAAAATTGCACCGCATACTCCAAATGAGGTTTTATAAGCGATTTATACAAAGTGTGATGTGAGGAGAGTAATAGTAGTTCCCAAGGGGCTTAAATCAACTCCTTACTCTCTTACCTGAGTCTTTCCTTGAATACCCACTCTTAATCAGGCCACGTGGTCTAGGGCAGCGATTCCCAACCTGGGGCCATATGGCCGTGTAGGGGAATCGTCCCTCTCCCGTTCTCTCCCAGTGGAGACACGGGACGTTGACTGCAAAAACATACGGGCCCGGAACCGCGGGTCAAGCTCGTAACCACAGCCCCTCGCCACTCGTCTCTATGAAAAGCCGTACGGGCTTAAACGGCAAGATCTCCACTACGAGGTATATTCAATTTCATCTCAAGTACGAAATTGGAGACGCGTTTCTCTCAAGCTCGAAGGCCAGCTGGAGCAGAGGTAGGACTTGATGAGAAAAACCGTTGGAGTAAGAACCCTCCTGCGGCCCGTCCACAAGTCCCCCCCCCCTCCTACCCCTAAACCCAGTGGGGTGACGAGGTATAAATACCAGGCTCTTGGGAAAAACGAGGTAGAATACGTGAGTCGCCAGGCTACAAAGTCCCCGGGCTACCAAGACTGGAACTAAGAAGAAGCTCATCCTCGAGCTAGTTCCAGGTTATCAAACCGAACTTTAAGTTAACTTGTTCAAGTTCAACTTACTCTCGTCAGAGAGACTCCTCCTATCCGGGTGCATCTTAAAGCCCAGGGATAGTCCTCGCCCTTGAGGAATTACGTAACGAAGAAGAAAAAGCTCCTCCTCGAGCCCGTTACCAGGTAGTCACACCGAACTCTAAGTTAACTTGGTTTAAGAACCAAGTTCAACTTACTCTCGCCAGAGAGACTCCGCCTAGCCTGGTGCCTCCTAAAGCACCGTGATAGTTCTCCTCACCCTTGAAGAAGACCCCTTCCCCTGAAACCGGGTGGACCCCCATCTGCTACACTCGCTAAAGTACCTTGTGACTGCCAAGTCATCCTGTCCACCTCCAACAATCTGGTCGAAGCACGCGTCAGAGGACCCACCAGATTCCTGTGGTTTTTGGGATCATTGAGTTCAAGGTAAAACTCAAACCCGCCGCCAGAGTAACTAAGCTATTTAAACTCCAGTAGAGACAATTAGCCTATTTCTTTTATTTAGAAGTGAGCATCGAGTTAGCCAATACTAAAGGGTCAAGTTAATTGAAGTCATTATTGTGTTTTTTAAATTCGTAGTATTTCTGTGGTTCATGTTTTTTGGGGTAGTAAATTATTAAATTTAAAATATATGTTTATTTTGGGATAATTCCTGTGCGTTTCTCTATATCCTTCCTTAAACACAACAAAATTAGCACTCTTAGATAAAAGCATACTTCAAAAAAGAAGTATATCACGACGAAAAGGTATACTTCGACAAAAGTATCATGCGATCAAAAAAAGTATTCTACGACAGGTCCTAAAGGAGCCATAGCAAATTTCTGGTGCGCCACAGAAAATTTGGGGGAATGAGGGGGCCTCAGGTCCAATGAATGGGGCCACAGAGCTTCATTTTCTTATAAAATTATTTTAGTAATTCGAAAATTATCTAATTATCTGCCTTTTGACACTATGGCATATTTGACTATATGTAGAGTAGTTCTTCATAATCTGTTAATTTTGTGACAAGCAACTATTTGCGGTTACTAATCATAAAACAGTGAGGTCCTTGTTTTTTCGATATAGAACAACGTTGTAATGATTTATTAGTTATACGTTTGGCAACGTCGTATCTATGTTCCACACCCACGGCACCAATACTCGTTGCAGTTGCTAACTCACTCAGTCAGTCAGTATCCATTTTCCGAGTTGTACCATCATTTCTGCTCCGTGACAATCTTTTTTGTGTGCAGTATATTTTTTTATTTTGGTGAGTATCTTTTCAATCATCAAAAAATAACTAATATTATATAGGGACTCTAAACACAATATTTCTAAAATATATGCTATCAATAAAGATATTTTTATGTGCACTCTTTACTCTGTCGTATTTTTAGTAGATATAACATCTCTAACGATTACGTTATTTCTTTTTAAATTAATTGCTAATGACAACATCATCGAGCGCTTGCATTGCAGCGGCGCGGCGTTTTATAATACGAAATATTTATTGTTTCAATAAATATTACGTTTTCTGGTGGTAATATTTGCTTACATTTATGTGCATTATGTGCTTAAATGGTGTCATAAGCATAATGCCAAATGTGAATACCAACATTCATAAACTCTAAAAGTTATTAACTGCTGTTTCTTAGGGCGAATTGGAACACCTCCGCCCTGCAGCTTTGCGATCTAAAATTGAGTGGCATCAAATAAGGTTAAAATTATTATGTAGTGGTTAACCGTTGTAGACTGTTTACCTAGTAAATAAATAATATCATATTTTATATACTCTTGGAAATATATATTCGTACAGTATATACAATTTAGTTCAATATGAATTACATACAAATGTACAAACATTTGCGTTTTCATCTTCTCAATAATTATTTTATTTTAATTCCACAGATTATCCATGGCTGATAAGGTGAAGAAGAAATGTCGACAATACTAAGCGAGTTTTTAGCATACGGTTTGATACAGTCTCCAAACAATATAATAAAGCCAATGTGTCTTATATGTATGACAGAGCTTTCCAGTGAAAGCATGCGCCCAAGTAAGCTTCTAATACATCTGGCGAATAAGCACAAAGATAAGAAAGACAAACCCTTAGATTATTTTAAGAAGTTTCATGATGCTTTCCAAGGAAGAAACACCATTGATTCTATGCCTAGCCAAGGAACGGCCAAATTATATAAAGATTTAATTGCATCTTACGAGATTTCCAAGCTAATAGCAAAAACTGGAAAACCCAATACTATTGGTGAAGATATGATTTTGCCCGCAGTATCTGTGGTAATTTCTACTGTTATGCAACAGAATTCCAACAAATTACGGAGGTATTCCCGTTGCAAATTGATGAAGCATCTGTAAATGTTAATCAAACCCTTCTTATGGCGTATGTTATATTTTTGGATGATAATAGTGAACTCAGAGAGGAAATGCTTTTTGCCTGCAGTCTTGTGACAGATAATAAAGGGAAAACAATTTTCCAAGAAGTATTGGCCAATACCCTCCCCCCCCCCTAATATTCCAATTGGTAACATTATAGCTTGCGCAACTAATACTGCCGCTGCTATGGTAGGTAGATACAGGGGTTTCATTGCATATGTAAAACAAACTGTGCCTATAGTTTTTTGCATACACTGCCTGGTTCATTTTCAACATTTGATTGCAAAGAATTTGGGAGGACGTCTAAAAGATGCTCTTGATAGTGTAATCAGGCTACCAACCCTATCAAGTCAAATCCACTTTAAGAACTTCTTTTCCAATAACTCTGTGCAGTGCAAACAATGAAGAAGTATTTCAACGTTTACTTTTGCATACAGAGGTGAGATGGCTTTCTAAGGGTAACTGCCTGCGTCGCTTCGTTGAGCTCTGGGAGAGTGTTGTACCATTTTTGAATGGTAAGGCGCTTGGAGAAGAAATCATAGCTGCTAAGTGTGACATATTCTACCTTTTAGATATATTTGACAAGCTAACCATGCTGAACAAACAGCTACAAAATAAAAATACAAATCTTTTAACTTCCAAAGAGGCAATCAACTCTTTCCTTGAAAAACTTAATCTGTTTAGGATTAATATTGGGAGTAAGAAATTGTTACATTTTCCAACCCTCGCCACTATTGAAGAGGAGCTGCATGATCATGATATTTTAGTGTACATTGATCACTTGAAAAAATTGCACAATGATATGGAAATTAGGTTCAAAGATCTCTTGGAAATAAACATTCCAAGTTGGGTGTTAGATCCTGTAGGGAAATCGATATCCCACCCTCAAAACAGAGGCCCAGTTCGGTAACCGCAACTTCCTGGCATTTGGCGGAGTAACCCTATTACTTAACCCCTCCCCTCTATCTTCCCTCGCCTCGATTCCCACCCGAAAGGCCTTCACCCAACCACGACCTGCACTAATCATCACATTTCGGGCCCGGCGAACCTAACATGGTTAAACTGGCAATATTTCCCCTAAGAGTTGGTATTTAATTTCACTTCATATACGAAATTAGAGGAGCCTCGACCAAAGGCCAGAAGGTGCCTTTAGGGCTAAGTGAAAGGCGCTCGAAGAAGCACCGTGAGAGGAGGAGGCTTAATTCCGAAGACCTCATATACACCCCCCCCCTCCTCCATCTACCCCCAATGGGGTGGGGAAGTATATATGCTGATAACTACGAAAGGAACACAGAAGAAGCTCAGGCTGAGCCAGTTTCTGGTGGTCACACCGAACTTTAAGTTAGCTTGTATTGAGAAACAAGTTCAACTATCTCTCATCAGAGAAACCCCCTATCCTGGCTTACACCAAAACCCAGAGATAGTCCTCGCCATTAAGGAATACCCCAAAATGAACTTCCTCAGATACTCCCAATTCGTCAAAGGATTCACTCGTTTTCTCATCGCTCGTCAGTGCGAATTATTCCAAGATTACCCAGAAGATTGGCAGAAGCATACTTTCCCTGTCCCGTTGGTGAAATCATCTTACCAAGACAACGTGCGTAACGCTATCCGTCGCCCGCATCGAATTCATCTGTGGCTTTAAAACTATCCCAGCGCCAGACAAACATATGGAGTGTCTGTGAATACGTCCACGTGCTTACCCGCCAAAACAACATTCTTGCGTCTCCATAAAAATTGAGGCCAAGTCAGTCTCCATCCAGATTCCCTTGTGGTTGTGTTTTTAAAGGTAAATAGATTCCACTATCTTTTTTTTTGAAGGTCAATTAGCATTCAATATTAAAGTGAGCTTTGGGTCGACCATTACTCTATATTCATTTATGTAATTTAGCAAGTCTCGCTTAAACTCGTTTAATTCATAACTGTGTAGTTTGTTTGGTTAGATTTCATTTCTTCTTCATGTTTTAATTAAAAGTCTATTTTCTTAGAAGTATTTAATTCAATCCTCGAAACGCTGAGCATGGCACTAGAAACCCTCAAAGATTAAAAATAACGGAATAATAAAAAATTATAGCACTCTTAGAGAAAACTTAATCAAAGAGTTTTTGAAGTACATAACAAGCCTATACGTACGTACACCACCACTCGGTCCTTGCAATACCACGACAGACCCATTTAAGACAAATACCACTGATGTTGACATCACACTGCAAGAAAGTTTCATTGAGTTGCAAAGTAATCAAACTGCTCTAGCTAAATTTAAACATGGCTTCAATAACTTATGGAAAAGTAGTGAAATTGCAATTAAATTCCCATTGCTTTGGCAGGAAGTAAAATTATATTTCATTGCCTTTTTAACGTCCTACCTAGTTGAGTCAGGTTTTAGCTGAGTTTCTTACCTATTATCTAAAGCTCGCACCCGCTTAGAAATTGTAATTAGAGGTGATCTTAGTCTGTCTCTAACAACCATGGACCCTGACATTGAAAAACTTGCGCAACTACATCAGCCGCAAGGATCTCACTGAAAAAAAAAACACACAAAGAAAGCTAATATGATACATTTAGTTTTATTTTGCTAAAGGATTCTATTTTTTGAAGTCAAAAGATAATCATTTTTTAAAGTTTACCTATTTTCTCGGTGTCCATGGAAGTTTTTCGTTTTTCTGCTCTATCAAAGAAATAATGTATGATCTTAAATGGTTATTTTATTAAACCCACAAAATATTTTTTTCTGTTTAGGTTAGTGAAATAGAATAAAGGAGAATATATATACAATTAATGGACACTGACATTTTTATAGAAGGTATTATAATATGGAAGTACTATTTGTCTGCTAATAATGCCAAGGGGGCCACAGAAATATTAAAGATCTCAAGGGGGGCCCTGAACTAAAAAAGGTTGGAAACCACTGGTAGCAACCTAATGAGGGAAGCAAAATTCTTTGGGTACAGGAATAAATTTTACAACATAACGAAGAAAAACACTTTCAGAAAGAAAAATAAGTTAAGAAGGACATATTTTAAAACAGGCAAAAGTGGATGTTGCTTTGTTTACGTTACCATAGAAAACAATTGACAATTAATGAGACTGCTTACTCCAGTCCCTGGTCATCATCCAAAACACTACACTAGGTAATACAAATCTCATTAACAGTTTTGAGAGAAGTGCTTAAAGCTCAGAATAGATGTGGGGCGCTCACTTGGAGAAGAAATATTTTCTCAAAACGGGGTCATTTTTAAAGTCTCCATCTTTCGAAAGTTCCCCCGAAGAAAGTGTCCAGTAAAAGACCTAGGACAGACCCCCTCCCCCTTGCTCAATTCGTCCAAATAATGGCTCACAGGATCCCTTGATTAGCTTAGGGCATTTCATTACCCCTTGCCGCAACGCGTAGCTTGCCCGCACCCCCTACAGACGTTCCTCGTCCCTCCATCCCTCGCTAAACCACAAAACTTGGGCTTGTCTACCATAACACTCGAAAACAAGAGCCTTCATTTCACATAATTCATCATCATAACCCGCTGACAGCTCTGCTATCAAGGCATACCAATGGGAAAAGCTATGAAAATAAAATCAAATTCTTCGTACCCAGAGGCAATAAAAAAAACTGGAAAGAAATAAATGACTTGCCCTCGAATGAAAATGAAAATAACTCTCCAATGAAAATTACTCACCTCCTCCTTGGCAAAGGGAGTATTAATAGCTTTTGATATAAACGCAAAATGTCTGTATATGTAGCAGATAACCCTATTTGCCTGTTGTGAAGCTACACTTGAGATTAAGAAAACTAAATCCTTTTCTACGTTGGCTGTGTTTAAAATTTTACCACCCATATTGTAATCGCATGGCCTATGTATGTTCATTACCTTACACTTTCCTACGTTGAATTTCTTCTGCATTTTTACCTACCAATTGACTACTCTTGACAAGTCTTTTTGCAAGTCTTCACAGTCACTATGCTATTTTGCCTCCGTACTTAATTTTGTATCATCGGCAAATTTTTAAATTTTAAACAAGAGATTTATGTGAAGGTCGTTTAAATATATTAAAAAAAAATACTACCAATGCTCACGAAAAATTATTTTCATTGACAACAACTCTTCCTCCAGTTTTTCACCCAATCTTAAATATATTTTAGTAAGCTACCTCCTATTCTGTTCACTTTTGGCTTTATCAAGTCTTTTATGATGAACGGTGTCAACATATCTTTTAGAAATCGATATAAATTATATTTAAAGCTTTATCTGGGTCAGATGTCAAGATTATTTCAGGAAAGCTTTCTAGCAAATTACTCAGACATGAGAGTCCACGTCTAAAACCGTGCTGCAATTTGTTTATTAAACTATTTTTCTCCAAGTGCTCTACGATCCTGTTCTAACAATGCGCTCCCAAAATTTACCAACAATAGAAGTAAAGGAATTGGGGCGATAATTTTCAGGATCAGTTTTTATGCCATTTTAGTAAATTAGTGACACAATATGCCTCTTTGAAAGCCCTAGAATCTAGCTGTGGCTATTTTTTCTAATTGTAAAAAGGATTTTAATATTTCCCTTTCTAATTCCTTAAAGTCGATGGTTAGATTTTATCGGGCCCCATCATTTTGGAAATTTTTATTTTCTTAATGTAAACCCTTTTTATTTTCGGTTATGTCAATATTTTTAAGGGTAGCGTCTTCGTGAAAATTTATTAGATCTTATATTGTAGGTAAGTTATTTGTATCTTCGATGACAAAAACGTTCGCTAAATGTTCATATAATGTTTTAACCAGGTGGTGCCGATTGTTACTAAGGACCCTTTGGGAATCTGAAGGCTTTCAAATTAGCTTACGATTATTTACATATAAATTCACTTAAGATCATTTTTTGACAAGGAAACTTGTGCTCGTTCGTATTTTTTTGCTGTTCTTATTGACATACAGCCAAATAAATAGTAAATGATTATACTTCTATAAAATAACCAAAGAGGTTGTTAGTTGGTTGATAAATGGGCTGGTAGAGGGTTTGTTACTTATTATCATGAGGCCTCTAGGCAAACCCTACCTCGAGGGATCTGGGGCGTTTCACCTGGGCACCATAATTATTAAGGATCCTCACGGGAGGTTTGTCAGATCAGGATTTTTCCCCTCAAAACTGAAAGCCAGAACCAACGAAGGCATTTCCAGAAGAAGGTTTGTAAGGTGAAATTTGTAAATAAAGAGATGATGATAAAGGAAGCTAAAATGTGTAGAATATACATACATAACCACCAATCTTCCTACAGGCATTGGGCCGAGATGGCATAAAACTACGGGCATTGGGGTTTAGAAGCAAGCGAATTCTCCAGATGTCAGCCACAGCATGTTTTTCATGCTACACCTGACACCTCCCTTGTGGGGGATAATAATATAAAAGAAAAATTAGGGCAATTCAAAGGGGTAAAGGAGGAATAGGGCAGGCATGGTAACCAACAACCCAACACCGGAGTCGGGCGGGGCGTTCCCCCCATCCTTCCCTTATTACCCGGAACAGGGATGAGTGGATGAAAGATGGTCGGCGACTAGCCTGAGAAATGGAATGTTTAGAATGAACAAAATCAAGGTAGTTTCAATCTAGTTTGAAACTGGATTGGGCACTGAGTCCAGAAGGGCGTACTACTAATCCAGGTGACAAGTATGACAGTCTACATGGGGCACCCCATTTGGAGGAGGGATGAGTGAGTCATGGGGGGAAGTAGTTGGGGGAATAAACAGCCAACGCTCGTGTCAGCTGCTTTCCATCGAGTCCCACTTCAAGAGGAAGATCTTCCCTACACTGTACCTGTAGCGTTCTACTTGGAACCGACATCTCTACAAGAAGAGGCAAAAGTTATCATTCGAACAAAACTCATAAAATACAGGGTGTTTCTAAAACAAGGTCAGCTGAACAAAAGTCGCGTGCTCTCACTGATTCTGATTTATGACATTACGACCTTCAAAACTTTCAATAATTCTTGGACTAACCTTGGGAGGACTTTGGGAAGTATATCATTTGAGAGAGAATATAAAACAACATAAGGGTTTCAAATTTCGTTAGAATCAGGCGAATAGTTATGATGTTATTGCCAAACAATATAATTCGCGGGCTAACCTTAGAAGGAACTTGGCAATTATATCTTTCGAAAGAGAATGTAAAATAACATAAAGGTTTCAAATTTCGTTAGAATCGGCTGAATAGTTACAATGTTATTACCAAAATAATAAAAAAGCAGAACGGGGACTGACGGACAAACGGACGGACCAACTGACATAGTGAAATATAAGGTCGCCCGCGACTAGACTCGCACGTGACTGAAAAATGATATTTCGCCGATTCTCGTCCAATTGGCATAATATTTTAACAGCCTGTGACGAAACGTGTCAAAATTTAATGTTGTGTTTTTTGTTTTTATCTTTCCAGGTGTATAAATGGCATCAATGGAAAATAAAATGTGATTTGTGATTTAGAGTATGCTCGAACACAGTCGAACAAATTGCGCAGTCTGCATTTGTAAGAGAATTCTCTATAAATGCAACAACAACAACAATTCATATTTAGATATGACACAAAATGTTCAAAGATAAAGGCTGTCTGTGTAGATCAAAAGGATCTGGACGATCACCTGGATCTGAGGAGACAGTCGAAGAAAAACTCTTACGAAGACCCTGTGGAAACGTTTGCGAATGAAATCCTCCTACAAGCTGCAGTTCGTTCAGCCTTTAAAGGCAGATGACAAGCGAAAGCGCAAACAATGTTGTGTTGATATGCAAGAGAAACTTGAAGCAAATCAGTTCCATGAACGTCTTGTTTTGAGTGATGGGACCACATTTCATACGAATGGCAAAGTAAACAAGCATAATGTTTGCATTTGGGGCGAAGAAAATCCCCATAGATAGTTAGGCACGAAAGGGACTCTTCAAAAGCGAATGTGTTCTGCACCAACTCCATCATCTGTATGGTCCGTTTTTCTTTGAGGGAAATGTGACCAGCCAGAAAAGTTTATCTGCAAATGTTTCAGAAACTGCTACAGAGATGTATCGGTGTGCTAGTGAAAAAGTCATTGTGCTGTTGAAATGGCCTCCACGTTCACCTGGCCTGGAACTTTGCAATTTTCTGGAGTTATCAATCAATCAATGTGTATAGGAAGAACAGAGAAGGATCACTGTGAAAGACAACAGAAAATCATATAGTCGTAGAGGAAAGGGTTCGGAATAAACTTAGGAGGAGATAGGGAGAGTTAGTAGGTCGGTGACTAGATACCGAGGCCTGGTGTTTTGTTATGGTATTAGTTCGAATGGAACGGCGAGAAGAAAAGTGGAGGAAGAAGAGATACGTGCGATTTCTGAAACGTCGCTCGTGTTGCTGTTATTTTATGTATGTAGGTGTGTGGTATATTGGTGTACATGTCTTGTGGGTATACATGGCAAATAGGTGTTGTTAGATATGACCCCAATTATTTTGTGTGTGTCTACGTGTAGGTCGTGTGGACTGGGTAGTTGTGTCTGGTGTATGTAAATTGTCAATTGTGGCGCACTACACAGGCCTAAAGGCCCGGAACGGAGTGCACGTACTGCAGTCTTGGACTTGGAAGATTTTCGTTCCTTGATCTCCTGTCATTGCACCAAGAGATCGGGTGGCGATGCTTTATCCTTCACTGGTGTAGGTGGAAGAGTGGTGGATGGTGTCTGTGCGGTAAGTCAGTTTATGGGTACTGCCAAAGGAGTTGTAGTGGGTTGGAATGAGGAGGCCCGAGCGTGGGTGGTGAGGGAGGTAGGATGAAGGATGGCTAATGTGGAAGGAAAGGTGCGGGTATTGGGAACAGAGGTGCGGGCATCGGGATCAGGAGTGCGGGCAGTGGAAGCAGAGGTGAGGACTACGGACGGTAGAATGGGGACAGTGGATAGAAGGGCAAGGACGAGAGGAAGGGTAGGGACTACGGGAGGAAGAGTAGGGACTACGGGAGGAAAGGTGGGGACTGTGGGAGGGAGCAGTGTGAATCGGATTGGGGATATTGGGAGAAAGGTTAAGGGTATAGAAGAATTTGGGGCCCGGAGGCGAGTGAGTGGGAAGAGTAGGAGAGACGGGGGTAGTGGTGGAAAAGATGGATTAGGAAGGGATGGTGTGGGTAGGGGCAACTGTGTGAATTTTGGTGTGGGGAAAAGCGGCGGTCGTGCGTTTTACTGTTTTATATTCTAGCGAATACTCTCTCGGTAAGACAATTTACCATGATCCGTTCGTTGCATAAAGCAGATTGAGCATTTTGGCGTATAATTGGGGGTCACCCCCAGACATATCTTTTAGCCACCGCGGAGATCACGGTAGCCAGTTGTGCCATGGAGTTACTATGAGGAATAAAAGGTAGTTGATAGTGTGTGGGTGTGTGTATCGGTGTGGTGAGTTGGGTACTCCCGCAAGCGCCGGCAGCAGCTGCGTATGTTCTTGTGAGAGGGGGTGGGGTAGGGTGGAGTTAGTTTTGGAGTATTGGGGGCGTATGTGGAAGTTGTGGTATATTGTGGTCTCCGTAGCTCCTAGATGGTACCCGCACGCTTCTTCATGAGGTACGGACACCTCATGCTCACAGCAACGTGGCTACCATCGCAGTTTACACAGCGTAAGGTGTTGTGCATTCGGTGAAATAGTGTCCCTTTAAACTTCATTTTTAGTAGACAGGGTCCGCTTTACAAGTGCTTGTCTAGTAACCAGGCCTGAAACAGCGCAGGAACTGATGTGAACATAAATTGTGTTATTGTTTTATTTGATATGGGCGTGTGAGGGTACAGAGGACCTTAATTCTCTGTACTTGCAGTGTTTTTGTGTACTTGTATTCGGATAGTGTTGCAAATGCACAGTTTTTGGCGCAGTTGTAGTAAAGGTCTTGGATTGCACCATCACTGCACTCATTTTTGAGTTACGTGAGGATTCTTGAGTGGTAAACTCCAGTCCGACAGGGCTGCTACGCCTTATTCGTATTTGATGTCGTTTAGTAATGGCATCTGACATTATGGTGTGGTGTTCTTTGTCTGCCAGAGCACCTAGATAGGCACCTGTAAATTAGTGACTGCCTAGTGTGTTTGTTAATGAAGTTGGTGATAGGGGTGTTAAGTGTACATGAGAGTCTTGATGTTTCGGCGCGTGGTAGTGTGCATATTGTCTCTTTGTTGTATCAAAGGTGTAAAGTGGTTTCACTACCCATTGCGTGTAGGTTTATACACGAGAACGTAAATTTAGCCTTAACTAGCTTGATTTTACTCTTTCAATTGTGCGGGTGCAATTCTTGATTGCTGGTAGAAAATAGAACCTATACTGAAGTAAATAGATTTTATTCAGTCAATATTTATATATATATTAAATATTTTTTGTGTGTGACCGTAAGCTTTCCCCTTTCCTAAAGCATCTTCTTGGGATTGGTCCAAGCAGATTTCTTGTTAGGCTTTTCAGGCTCTTTGCCACCTTTTCCAGGTATATGTCGACGTTCCGAATTATGTGAGGATAATGCCCGGATTGGATTATGTACTCAATATCAGAAGAAGGTTTGGATAGTGGTAGATGAAAGAGGGGTGAAAATTTAAGAGATGGAGGGATGTTTTGCCCTAGTAGGGAGGGCATCACTTTCCTTTATTTATTTTTACGTTTGCTTTTGTTTTATTCTTCGATTAAATGTTTTTCTCCTGTTTTTTCTTATCTTCATATGCTTTAGCGTTCTTCTTATTGCTTGTGTTAATGATTTGGTGTACTTATTTTTGGTATAATTTTTGAGCATTCAAGCCTTTATTAGTTGTTTTGTCCAACAATTTACCTTGTGCTTTTCGTTTAGTGTAATGTAGTTTGTACTCATTTGATTCTTCTATGTTGTATTTGATTATTGTGTTTCATCTATGTATATATTGGCGAAATTTATTCTTGTGGGCATAGTTTGGTGTTTGGGAACTGACGTCGGCGTGAGACTTTTACCCGTAATCTTGCAGGTATCTTAACCCTGCCGCCTGTTCCCTGTAGCTCCGGAATGACACCATTCTCTAGGGTAGACCAGACCTTTCTTCCCAGTTTTTGGGTGGCGAGATTGATGGGTTTTAATCATTTGCTCCTGTGTAGATCCCTTTGCCAAAGGTGATCACGCCTTCTGACTTTATTAATAAGTAGGAATGCAGTGTTCTGGACACGTTAAAGTCTTCTCATTGAGGATTTGCTGGCCGCTTGAGTTACCACTGCGGGGTAGATGAGCTTAGCCCGGACGTACATCAGATATATTTTCCTGATGTTGGCCGAACTAAGATCTCTAAACCTGTATAGCTGGGAGATTTCTCTCCTTGCTATGTTCCGCCTCTCCTCGTGGTGTCTCGAGTATACATGGTCGGAGAGCTTTAGGCTCAGATGGTGCATTCGGCGGAGTAGCAGTATCTCATCCCTTCTATGATGATAGGCTATGCCAACTTTCGTCTCAGCGGGGCGATTTTAAATTTGTCCCTGTTGGTCCTGACTTTCCATCGTCTTTCGTACTGGTTGATGTTATTGATTTCCGTTATCGTGCGAGCTGCCTGTGCTGTTGTTTTCCTCTCTGAGCATGGGGCGATTTGCATGGTGTCATCTGGGAATTGCAGATACATCGTGTCCATGTGCACCGGAGTTGGGAGGTCGATGGTGAAGACCAGGAAGGGCAGTGGGCTCAGGCAGCTTCCCTGGGGAACACCCGCCTTACTTCGAATTCAGGTCCTCTGTAGCCCTCAATCATGAGACATGCTCTTCTGTCCATGAAAAAGTCACAGATGATCCTTTCCAGGATTGGGTCTAACTGGAGGTTCAGGATCTTGTATTGAAGTACTTCTAGCCAGACTTTATCGAAGGCCTTTTGCACGTCCCCCAGCACAATGCCTACATAGCATCCGTTCGCTTGGGAATATGCTTCTTTCTCTGTCAGGAGCGCCAGGGCCGTATCAGTGCCCCCTTTTCTACGGAACCCATGTTGTTGGGACTTGTGCGCTCGTAACTCGCCCAGTTGAGCTTGTAGCCTGTCTGCTATAATCTTTTCAAAGATCTTTTCTTGCATCTCAAGAAGCGAGATCGGGCGATAGTTAGCTAACTGGTCTGGGGGATTGTTTTCCTTCGGGATGAAGATGATTTTGACTATCTTGTACCCCTCAGGGAAGTAGCCTGTATTCAGGGCAGCGTTCATTGTGTTCGTCAAGCCCTGAATAATTTGCCTTGGGGCATTTACGAGGTTGTTTTCCGTGATCCCATACCAGCCTGGTGCCCTCTGCTTGAAGGACTTTATGGTGTTTAAGGTCTCTTCGAGAATTACTGGGCGTCCGTGGCTAACCATCTCTTTTTTGAGATACTTGAGGGTATGGGTGGGTTCTATCTATCACTGTGCCGAGGACATCAAGCAATTGGTCTTCGAAGTCCTGGTCGAAGTCATCGTTCTTCTCAGAGGATATAGCGAAAATCTCTTGCCAGTGCGTTCTAAATTTTCTCGAGACAGACTATGAGTCCTCAATGATGTCTCCATCCTTGATTTGAGTTATGAGTCTAGCAGGCAATCTCCTAAGTCTTCGGATGTTGTTCCAAAATCTTACAGGATTGCCCTCCATGTCTAGCCTCCCAATGATGTCATTCCAGATTGCTCTTTGCTTTTCAATTAGTATGTTCTTTATTTCCTCTCCTAGTTGTCTCATTCTGGCTGTCCTTTCCCGATTAGTGCCTATCCTGCTGATCGCTTCATATATTTCTCTATGTGCCCGGCCGATTTCTCTCATTTCGTTCGTCCACCTAGGTTGTAGGAGCATTTTATAGGAGATTCTGGGGACGCATCTCTAGTCGGCTTGTATCAGAAGATTGGTGATCTTATATCTCCTCATCAATCTCTTCGAGATTAGCGTCTCCTAAGTAAGCTGGTTGGTATTCACTGAGTATCTCTCTATATAGCTTCCAATTAGCTTTAGCATAACTTTTTCTAAATGGGACGGGCTTGAGTAGTGGGGCTAGCGATATTGTGGTGATAATCGGAAAGTGATCGCTGGGTGCTACTGGTCCGGGCTCATTGCTAATACTGAAGGGGAAGTTTTTGCTCGTTAATACCACGTGCGGTTTAATTGCCGAACAATATGTTAAGAAGATCGGGAAATCCCGCCTGATACTCTGGAGTTTGTCTCTTTCTAGTAGTAACTCCAGGTTTCTTTCCCTTTGGTCGGTGCTTCCGTATCCTGACGCTCTGCATCTGGCGTTTATATCACCGCCAAGAAATGTTAGTTTCCCGCGATCGAAAAGAGTGTAAAAGTTGGTAATCGGCAGGTATTTGCAACGTGGTGGTTGATCGGCAGCCGACACGGTGAGGTTTCCCACCAGGGTTGGTATTTCAACAGCCACAAATGGACAAATGACTCTTCTAGGTTTGGAAGTGTTCTGTATGTAATGTTTTTTTTCTGATCGCGATGGTTGCGCCGTCGTAGCGATTATGTGTGTGGTTTTTATTTATAACGATGTAATTTAGTATCTTTATTCTGTTTATATTCATGTTAACACTGTACGGAATATGTTTCCGTAGGGAATGTGTTTCCCTTACCATCTATTAACGTTAATTGTATGTATTTTTAATGTTTTTTTGTTTTCCATGTTTGTGTTGTCTAGTGCCTGTGTCTTTTATGTGTGTGTGTGTCTTCTTCTACTGCTTTTTATTACGTCTCTTTTTCCCGTTCGATTTCGAAAAATTCTGCTGTACTTATGTCGAGGCAAGAGTCCTTATGTATTTTTATTTCTGCCGTCATGAGTGCTTCGTCAATTAGCGCTTCTTGGATCGGCGCATCGTACGTCCATTTCAATAAGCCTGGTTTGATTCCTTCAATGATCTCCCCGCTGTTGGTATCCTCTGGGAAGGCAGTTTCATCCTTCCTATAAAATTGGATTTTAATCTCTTCTCCATCAAACTTTTTGGTTTGACGATAACTCTTCCCTTTACTCTTGCTCCTTGATCTTTCATCGACCTCAGGAGGCTGGGAGCACTCTTGTTCTTCTTCAGAGCAGGAAGCAGAACCTGAGAGGTTACCCTCAGTCTGTTTGATCTTTCTGACTGCTCTTTTTGCACTCTTTTTCAGTTTCCTTCTTGCCTCATTTCTGGGGTCCCTGTTTGTGGACCTTTGAAGAGCTGAGGTGGGTTCCAGGATCGTGCTGTTTTCCGTTTTTTCTTCTTTTATTGGGAAGGCAGTCGCTCGTGCCTCTTCCTCTGCCTGGAACTGCAGCTGCAGAACTTCCCCTGATGGGTTTTTTTCTGGGAACCACATTTCTGCTAAGCCATTATTCTTGAGCATAGTATTTAGCTCTTTAGCGAAGCAGCCTGGGTTCGTCAGATTCCTCACGTGGGCATATAGTATACACGTGAGGATTTTCTTCGAGTTTTCGTTGTGGATCTTCAGATAGGTTTTTGTGGTACGTTCTCGACATTTCCAGCGGGAGCGGTTTTTGCCGCTTGGGCGTAGGAGGTGTTCACCCTCCTGATTCCTTTTGCTTTTTTCTCTTCCGCCTTTCTCTTCAGGATCTCTTTATTTTGGGGACAGGACATCGCCATTGCCCCGTGTTTTTGTCCACAGTTTGGGCATTTTTCTTCTGCTGCTGCACTATCGCGCCAGCCATGTCCTTTTTGGCTTTATCTGGAACAGGTCGATTCCTGTTCCTTGCAATCCTTCGTGATGTGGTGCTCGAGTCTAAAGCATCTAAAGCATCTAAAGCAAATCTGCACTGGGGTGAATTCCTCCCGTTCAATTTGCTCATCGCTTATTTTTTCATTGGAGAGAAGTAGAACTTTCTATTTCATCTTTGTCTCCATTTGCATATCTAAAAAGACTATTTTAAACACCTGATGATATTCCGTGCTGTCTCTTCTGTTTCTAAATTTGATTATTTCAATAATCCTTGCCTAGTACTGGTTCCTTTGTATTTCATCTTTGATTTCTTCTTTAGTGTGCTAGCCGATCTAGGGATTCAGCCTTCTGCACACCACGCTTCTGTGTGCTTGGATCGAAGGAGGGGTGCTTGGCTTTTACCCCTCTCTCCTTTGTCAGTATCTCTATGACTTCCTCTTTTTCGCATATTGCGACAAATCCTGTCGGGGTGTCTAGTAGTCGAAGGATTGCGATGTTTAATTTACGAATAGGGTTTCAAACACCTTCCCCTTGTCCGGTTTTTCAAGGCTGCTTAGGGATCTCAATGGGACCCTCGCGGCATTTTGGGTCTCCATTCTGGTGGTGAGCACCCCTTGAAGAGAGGAGTGCACTTTGTTCTAGTCCTGGTCTTTTTCTAGTATATAGGGACTCACTAGTGTGTATGTTTAAGAGTTTTTGGTTGTTTCTTAAAAAAATTTGGGGATAATTTGTCTTTGAGAGAAGAAGACCCCCCTTCCCTCGCTAAACCGCCACCTGGATGAAAAGGAAAATTGCCTTTGAGATGAGTGAGATGAATCCGGGAAGAGGGGGGATCCTCTCGGGGGGGGGGGGTGATTGTATGGCGGACTTATTGACAATGCCGCCCATCCCCCAAGGGTATTTTAATCGCGACCGCATCCCAACTTACCATAGAGACGGTTGCATATCCTCTATGGTCCTGGAAGGGGCCCCTGCTGGGAAGAGCAGCGGAGATTGCAGTCCGTCCCTTGTCCGGAATGGTTTCTGACATTGCTATCGGCTGTGGGCTACTCCTTAAACCAGCTTCATCCAATGCCTCCAATTATGCATTAGCAACTGCCTGGCATATTTGGAACGAAACATGAATGGCAATCCCCTCCCATCCGTCAGTAGTTCACGTAGGGGGGCGGAGCTGGGGACTTAAGCAGTCATCTGCCTAAGTGGTGCCGCTAAAAAGAAAGATGAAGATTAGTAATGATGATGAATAGTGATATGAGTACAACGTATAGCTCTCTTTCGTAATAGTGGTTTCTATTAATAGAAACCAATTATCGGAGGCGTCTTTCGAACTTCCAAAAACGTTACCTCCTTTACCGAATTTGCGAGGTAAATTGTCGGAGTACTTCAACTATGAATTCTACGCAGTCGGATAGGGTTGTCATAAATGGTGCTATGTTTATAAAGTGGGAGGGTTAAATTTAGAAAAAAGTGTATTTCAGAAGATGACGAAAGTTATCCAGGAGTGCCTCTCACCGAAAGAACCGAAGTCCTTGAAAAAGGGCTTTTCTTCGACGGAGAGGAACTCAAACTGAAAATCTTCGGTAGCATCAACCGACGTCCTGAAAAAGGTAATCAACTAAAGATAGTACATGGAATTCGTAACGGAGACTTTAAGTGGACCTTCGAGGGGCCTTGGTCCCCAAGAGAAATCAGAGGTCTAATGTGTAGCGGAACCGTTTACATTCCAGACACAAGCCTTCACACGGTGAACGCGGCGACCTTCAAACGCATAAAAAACGGAATGAAAACGACGGACATTGTGTAAAAAGTGACAAACAATAAAAAGTGAGAGTCGAAAGATTAAAACTAATATATATTTAATACGTAAATTATTACACAAAGTGAATAAGTAAAAAGTGTCAATCAATAAAAAGTGAGAGTCGAAAGATTAAAATTAATATATATTTAATACGTAAATTAATACACAAAGTGAATAAGTAAATAATAATAATAAAGTCAAAAACGGTGCATAAGCAAATAAATAAAAAGTGTCAATCAATAAAAAGTGAGAATCGAAAGATTAAAATTAATTTATATTTAATACGTAAATTAATACACAAACTGAATAAGTAAATAATAATAAAGTCAAAAACGGTGCATAAGCAGATAAATATAAATATAGTTACTTATATAACCAATTTATATGTGATTTAAAAAGTGTACAATTCTAAACATAAGCAACTAAGTTGTGAGTGGCCAAGAACAAAACAAATGATTAAATGTAAATACACTATTAATAAGTTAACGAATCAATTAGTAATAAGTGAAATATAAAACAAACATTGTAATAGAAAAAAAAAATAAATAAATAATAATTAGATTATACAAACTAAACCCTATTATGGGGTAATATATAAAATGTTAATCATTAAAATATAAAAAGTTGAACTCCTGTGTAAAATGCTCCAGGAGAACCCCTCTATATGTACCTTTGCCTTCTACTAAAATCCTTCTCCTTCTCAGCGATGTATTTTTTTCTTTTCATCACTATTACTAATACATTATTTATATTAATCTATAATAATGTCTTGTACTTTTTCAAATAAATATATCCGAAGTTTAAATAAAAGAAGGCAGCATAATTTCACTTGAAAAGTCGACGCTGAGAAGATCTCATTTTTGGAAAAGGAGGAAAAGTCGGAGGCAAGGGAGGCTCAAAACGCCATTTTTTGGAGCCTCATCATCCTTACGGGGAGAATTCCTTAACGAATTTTACACCGGCACCTAGAAGACTAGATGTCGTGCTAACCCCCCCCCCCCCTCCCTCTACGGAGTCGCGACGCTGAAATGAACTGAACTGCCACTCATCTAGTCTCGCCACAACTATGTCGGTCCAATTTGATAGACATAATTGGGGACGTAAAGGAAAGCAGGTTTGAGGATTAGCCCACTGTGGAACTCTACGGAAGAGACCGCCCGGTTACGAGGCGATGCTGAAAGCTTTGGGGAAGAGTTCGCTCTAATCTCTAAGGGTAACTTCCGGCCAGGACCACAGGGGGACACACAACCGTCCCTGTGTAAGTTGGAAACAGCATCGATATCCAAACCCCAGATGGGGCGGCACCCCGGGTGGTGGTAGTTGATTCTAACACCACCCATCATCAAGTCCGCCACTCATCACCCATCTGAGGGGCCTCGCCCGGGTTCACCCTCCATCATTCATCCCCCCCATTTGGCAATAAAGTTCACGTAAGCTTAGAGGCGAAGTAGAGGGAGCCCCCCCCCAAATAAACCAACACAGAAGAACACGTAGAAGAAGAGGTGCACCATACTGATCAACAACAAGTTCCCCCACAACGAGAGCATCTGGTGCAACCAATCATCAACGCTAAGGGGCCACTCTCTAGAAGAGATGGCCCAAGATCACACGACCCGGATTTCTCTGCGGGTTGTCGAAGGGCAACCCAAGCCCAGCAGGGAATCCACCTTCGAGGCCGTGTATGGTAAACTGGGAATAGCCATGGTGAGACTCCTGGACATTCCGTCGGGCTATATCGCAATATGCGAAACCGAAAAGGATATAGAAGATATTGCCAAGGAGAAGGCAGTCGAAGCCCTTCGGGCCATAGGACTGCAGCCTGCAGTGCCACCCCAGATCCTGGCGCACAGGAGTGTTGTATGCCGCCGGATCGATCCGTGGATTGGGCAGCATACAGCAAGCGAGATGAGAGAGGAGATAGAGCTACGGCAGGCCTGGGCTAAGGTAGCCGAAATTATAAAATTCAAGAATCGGAGGGACGGCAGCGATTACTCGCACGTGTTTAAGGTAGTCTTCACGGAGACTACCATGGCACAGAAGGCGAAGGAGCAGGGTCTCCTCATGTTTAACGCCAAAATTAGCGGTGAGCAGGTGGAAAAGGGTGAGTTCACCCCGGTCCAATACTGCTTCAAGTGCTATAAGATGGAGACCCACGCCACCAAGGACTGCAAGGAGCCACAGGAGACCTGCTCCAAATGCAGCCAGCTTGGCCACAATTGGCGGAATTGTGTCAGCACAACAGAAAAATGCGTGAGTTGCGGGCAGGGCCACCGAACGATGGCCATGTCTTGTCCCGCCAAGAAAGAAGTTATGAGGAATAAGCAGGAGGCAAAGAGGAATGAGGTCACACGTAGGGCGAACACGTCCTACGCACAAGCGGCAAAGGCAGCCATCTCAGAGGTGGATGCCAGAAGAACATACCTCAAAATTGAAAATGAGGGATCTACGAAAATCATGACGTGCATACTTCATGCGCACGTCATGAATCTGGCTCGCCCAGGCACATTCGCCACCGTGTTGAACCAGATGTTGGCCAAAAACGGGATGGAACAAATGTGGTTCCCGGATAACCCCCCTTCTGGGGACGTACTGCATTTGCAGATGACCCCAAAAGCCCAGCAGACTAAGGTGCAAGCTAACCCAAGTAAACAACAACCCGAAAAAACGAATAACGTAGCAGTCGAGACGAAAACTCCTGCTCCCACCCAATCTATGACAAGCACGGCGAAACAAGCGAGCTCGGTAACGAGCAGCTCATCAGAGTCTTCGGACTCCTCAGACGCGGAAGCATCCAAACCCCTGGAAAAGAAGGGTAAAAAGAAGAAATCCAAGAGATTGCGGGCGAACTACATCAACCTGAGGGTTTACGCCTGCGATCAATTCCCCTTCCCAGAGGAAATGAAGCCTAGTCGTATTTTCCAAGGGATTAAAGCAAAAATCTATAAATGGGAGTACGACTCTGAGATAGACCCTGGTACAGTGGAAGAGGCCCTGCTCGCACAGAATGTGATCCTTCATCAGAACACATGCGAGCAACTCTCTAACGCTGAATTCAGGAAGAAGAAGAATGGGAGGAGGAAGAACGTCACCCAAAAACACTAGGTGACTCAAGATGGAAAGAGTAAGCAATAAAATGAGGATTCTGACACTCAATGTGAATGGTTGGGAGGATAAGGCCACGGCATATGGTAACATATTCCGTGTGCTCGACCCCGACATCATTCTCATCACAGAGCACGGTATCGACACAACAGCTGGTCGCATAAAAATACCGGGCTACAGAGTGCTCATGAAGAATCATTCCCAGGAAAGGTTTGATGGTGCTGCAATAGCTGTCAAGAGGAACATCTCCTTCAAACAACTGCCAGAACTCGATGAGTCCTTTGTGGCAATCGAGGTTCACACCCTGGTCGGAGACCTCGTGATAGCTGCGGCATATCAACCCCCTCGACGAGCATATCTCCCGTTATGTAATTTTTATACACTGTTTGAGCACCGCAGAATGGCATTCTTAGGGGGAGACCTCAATGCCAGATGCCGAACGGCGGGCTATGGTAGCACCAACGATAGAGGCCGAAACTTGGAATTGATTATGGGAAGAAAAAACATCCAAAGGATAGGGCCGGATTTTCCGACCTATATCACTTCCCGGTCAGCCACTAAACCTGACATAATCTTGACAAGTGAAGGCTTCCCCTTCAACTACCATAGCGAGCCAGGCCAAACAGTCCCTAGTGATCACATCGCGATTCTCACAACAATATCTCTCGCACCAATCCAGCTCCCAGCCCCTCTCCGGAAAAACTACGCCATGGCCAACTGGGATCGCTACAAGCAGCGACTCAGCGACTATGCGCCAGCTGACCTCAGCACGGCGTCGTTAGAGGAGATTGACAGGGAGTTGGAAAGGATAACAACGTCCATACTAAACGCGGACCGCGAGAGCATACCCGTAACAGGGTATAAAACACCTCCTCAGCCCAGATGGACCGAGGAGATGAGAGATATCGCTCGTGCTCACAGGGAAGTGTATGAGGATGTAAGACGGGAGGGTCCCAGCCGGGAAAGGAGCTTGCTGCTTCGACGCCTAAGTTCAGAGCTTAGAGAGGCTATCAACCTCCAACAGGAGGACATATGGAATACCTTGATAGCCAAAATCGACAGCGAGCTTAGCCCGGCTAAGTTCTGGCGCCAAGTCAGGAACTTAAAGGGACTTACTCCAAGACCCAAAGCTCGGATAAAGGAGAACGATGACTACATAGAGAACCCGGTGGTTCTCGAGGATAGGTTCAGGAACTTCTGGAAAAGCGTTTTCAGGATTACCCCCGAGGAAAACGCTGAGTTCGACCAGGAATTCGAAGGTCAACTGATTGAACAACTAAATCAGGAAATACATCGCACGCATCCACTACAGCAAGCCAACGAGGGCAGGGAGATGGCGGGTCATGGACGCCCCATAACATCAGAGGACGTCATGGCCACTGTGAAAGCCTTTCGCCAAAAGGCACCAGGCTGGACGGGTATCACCAGAAATAACTTGGTTAACGCCCCACATCAGATCATTCAGGGTATCGTTAACGTCTACAACGCTTCCCTGAATACGGGCTACTTCCCGGAAGGTTTGAAGATTGCGAAGATGATCTTCATACCCAAGGGAGGTAAACCCCCTGATCAACTGGTAAACTACAGGCCCATCGCCCTGCTGGAATTCGTTGCGAAAATCTACCAGAGACTCCTAGCTAACAGGCTCCAAGAACAACTTGCCGAGCTGGGAGTCCACAACCCTCAGCAGCACGGGTTCCGCAAGGGACGTGGAACGGAAACGGCCCTCGCCCTCCTTGCGGAGAAACTCGCCTGCAGTAAAGCTGAGAGGCGGTATGTAGACGTAGTGCTGCGTGATGTAAAGAAGGCCTTCGATAAGGTTTGGCTGAGAGGACTACAATACAAGATCCTTAACCTCCAGCTTAACCCACTCCTGGAAAGGATCCTTTGCAATTATATCTCCGATAGGAGAGCCCGAATTTCAATCGAGGGCTGCAAAGGACCCGAATTCGAACTCGAGGCGGGAGTTCCACAAGGCAGCTGTCTCAGTCCTCTGCTGTACCTAGTGTACACTATAGACCTACCTGCTCCAGTGAGGTTCGATTCGATGTATCTGCAATATGCAGACGACATCACCCAAATCGTCCTAAGTCCATTTCGGAACTCTGGTAGTCAGGCGAGGGCGACAGCTGTCGAAATTGATAATATCAACAGATATGAAAGAAAGTGGAAGATCAAAACCAACCGCCAGAAGTTCACGATCATTCCGATGAACCGCCGGAAAGTTGATGACGTCATCGTCGACAATGAACACTACCCATACTCCAATGAAGGTAATGTCCTGGGATTGCGACTCTACAAATCTGGATATTCGACTCATATGAAAACCAGAGTCTCCCTAGCCAAACGAGAGCTGAAGAAACTTTACCGTTTCCGAGGCCTCAGCGTGCCTAATATCAAAAAACTGTACATGGCCTTGGTACGCTCAGTCCTGGTGTACCCGGCCGTGATCACGCAGATGGCAAGCTGTACATCTCTCAGAACTTTGCAGAGAGTACAGAACAGTGCCACGCTGCTGATAACAGGCACGCGTAGGATCGACCGTATTCGGCAATCGATTCTACACCAGAGAATCGACCTAAAGCCGATCAACACGGAGATCCAACGGCTAGGGAGAAAAACTTGGGACAAGATAGACGAGACTATACTCCCAAACATAAACCTAAACATCAATATACGTGCCAACCGGAGACGCGCTATAGGTAGAACTGCTCTGTTCCCGAGCAGTAGAACCTGCGCGAGAGAAGCGGTACTACCCATGTTTACATAGGGTTAGTCCACTCCTCTAATAGGTCCACGACTCAAGAACCTAAAAGTTGACAAGCAGTCCAACAGTGGTATCGATTCTTACAATTTTTAACAACCAATTGAAAAAGAGGCGAAGTGCCCACATTAAAGTCCCCTCCCCCCCCCCTATAGTTACATAGCAAGTATTAATAAAATAATACCAAAATTAAATATAAAAGAGGCGAAGTGCCCACACCTAAAAGTCAAAAGTAAAGAATTAAAAGAGGCGAAGTGCCCAACTCCCCAACACCCATGTTACAATTAATTAGTTGAAAGTCAAGAATTAAAAGAGGCGAAGTGCCCAACTCCCCAATTCCCATTTGTCAAAAGTCAAGAATTAAAAGAGGCGAAGTGCCCAACTCCCCAATACCCATTGTCAACAAATACCCAACAAGTCAACGAATACCAAACTAAGACAAGGGCTAAATGCCCACATTACAAGGAATTGAAGAACAATCAACACTGAGATCATTCAGCTAGAAAAGTCAACCTTGAAAGGCTTGAATGCTTCGAAGGTGGAAATACTTATTACACAGAGATTTATTTATATATATTTATACGGAGGAAACTGACTGTCAATGACAGTCAGCTACTTTTTTGACGGAGGAATTTTTTTTTTAGTTAACCACGACATGAAGAATGCTAGTGATGCCCTAACACCAGGGCAAACTAGAAAACTTATTCACACCTTTATATACCTACCACACAATTTCACCACTTTAACTTAAAGTAAAGTAAAGTAAAATAAATAAAATATGGGCCAGGTTACCTGACAAACCGTCGTTTCTTTAGTTTGCTGCATTTTTATATTTAGTTTATTTGTTTGCTTATACCATTTTTACTTTTTGCGTCTTGCTGATTTCTTTGTTGCTCTTCTGTCGCTTTAATTTTTTGCTTAGTTGTGTGTTTTTACTTAGTTGTATTTGTTATCCTCTTAGATCTTCGTGGCTTTATTTGTCCTATCTTAGTTCAAGGTTTGAGTGTATCACATTTCTGTTGCTTTTGACTCTATGTAGGTATTTAATTTGTTTTAATTCTCTTCTTTTGTTGAGATACATAGTACTTATTATTTGTTATGTGAGTGGTTCTTCGATTTTGCCCCAGATTTTTATTGCCCGTTCGGGAAGAACCTGGTTTATCGGATTGAACCGAGTTCTTTGGTGCAGTTCTCTGCTTTCGATACGTTCGTGATAAATCATGTTATTCGGTTCTGAACTGTTTGGGTTAGAGTAGCTTGTATTTTCTTTAGTAGTTGGGGTGGTATTATGGGGTAGAATATTAGTTGGAAACAAGCCCGAGGTATACTTTGTGTCGGTGCTTTGTCTACTTTTTTCGGCATTGTGTGCGATGTATCCATTTGTTGCTAACTTGAGGCCGAGTACCCGTCCTTCTGTAGGGTACGGATCCTCGGCGTCAATGGTTATCTGTCGAGTTTTCCTTCTTTTTGTGCGAATTACACTGAATTGGATTTTGTTTGTTTTCATTTTGTTCTTTTTTCTTAGTTTTAATGCTTTTATTTATCTTGCAAATCTCACTGCAATGTCTCGGGTTGCCCTAGTTGCCATATCTGAAAGATGTCGCCAATCAGTTGTATGTAATTCTCGTGTTTATTGGTTGATTGTGGAAGGTCGTCCCCGTAGACGGTTGGAATTTCCTGCACTCCCACCTTCCACCCCTGGGGAACACCGAAGTTCAGATAAAATGTCTCTCCTGTGGTTATTTAGGCAAATAATAGCTTTCTTTTCATCAAGATCCACAGGATTCTTGCGATGTTATTTTTCATGTTTAGGTGCGCTATTTTCAGTCTCAGCCCAAGCACCCAGACTTTATCGAAGGCGTTGGCGACTTCGCGGAACACTATATCCACTCTGTTGCATCTAAACATTTGTGTTACAATCTATTTCTTTAGGATTGTTAGTGCTGTCTCTGACCCAATGTTAGCTTATGAACCCGTGCCATTGTGCATTTTGCAGCTTGTTTTCTTCAAGTTAATTACGCAATCTGCCATTCAAAAGTTGCTCGAAGAGATTCCTGATAAACTGCAATGACGAAATGGGACGATAACTTTCCAGCGGGCGTTTTGGTTTTCAGGGCTTTAGGAGCGAGATCATCTTCTCTGCCTTGAACGCAGTTGATAAGTATCATACTCTCAGACTCTCTTTGACGATCTGTAGAATCGCTTCGTGGATGTTATTTGAAGTATTTATTATGTATCATTTGGTTATACAGCTTGTTTCTGGGGCCTTCTTTTTAAAGGATTTTAGGGCTCTGTATAATTCTTCGGGCGTAAAAGGCTTTACCTCACGTTTTGGTATACGGCCTTCTTCATCAACCGGTGGGTGGGTTCAGTCTCTCGTATTTCTAGATGTTGTAGTACGTTTTGGTTATGTTCCAACTCGAAATGTTGGTTATCTTCAAGTGTGAAAGAGAAATTCTTCTCCAGTGTCTTCGGGATTGATGTTCTATCATATCATCAGTTATATTGTTTTTTTTCTACTGAAAATAATATAAATCTGGCTATTCACTCCTTGAGTCGCTTAAATTGATTCCCCCAAATTTGGCATCTGCTTCTATATCCACGTTGGCAATTAAATCGTTCCAGATCTCCTTTGTTTGTTTGTTTTTTTTAATTAATTTTTCCATTTGCATTCTTATGTTCCTTATATGGGTATATATTTCCCTATTATCCCAACACTTTAACTCTTCGATGGTATACTTAACTCACTCATTTCTTTCTCTTCGAAGTCTTTTGGTGGTGCTTATATAGACAGGTGGTTTCAGTTATGTTCAGATCTCCAACGGAAGAGGTGGAGAATTTGATCTGAGTTTGTGCGTTGAGTTGAACTCAGGTTTCCTCTCTTTGATGAGAAAGGCTTCCAGGATCTTTAAGTAACGGATATCCGAGCTTTCTGAAGATGATGGTGTTTTCCACGAGTATTTTTATTGTCATTTGTCGTCCTTGTTCTGTGTCATAATGAAGTTTAATGACACCTTGAAGGGGCATTGTCAATCTTCGGCCTGGAGTTGTTGCGGACATAACAATGCAAAAATGATTAAGATGAAGGTTATAAGCGTCGTGAAGGTATTGCAATTTGTAAATCACATTGGTAGACTTCAAATTCGATTGCTCAGCTGTGATTTTGTTTTTCGTTAAATATATTGTTTATTTTAAGGCTTTTGTAGTATATTCTTAATAAGAGTTTGATGTTGTTTTGAGGTGGTATTGTTTTCTATTATGTTTCGTAGCATTCGTTCATCGGTTCTGTAAGTGTCTGTCATTTGATTATTATAGAAGAGAACTTGTAATCTCTCATACTGCTTTGCCTCTTTTACCTCTATGTTAGTATAACCATTGCTAATGAGAATTTGTTTAGTTATTGTTAGTTCTTGATGGAAGGCGTCTTATATTGAACAGTTCCTAATGGCCCAGCATAAGTAGGAGCTTATAAATGGATTTAAATACTTATACATAAATACACAGATATCACTGATCAATTAGTAAGTGGGGAGTGATGTGAGTCATAATTGCTACAACCAAGCTCGTCAAATTTGGCGAACTCAAAATTTCAAATCAGATCTTAAGATTCGGCGCAAGTTCTCACATTTCAAACATTATATTATGTTTAGAAACGGCATACGGAATGGCACAGAGTTTTGAGACTACTATATTTTTCAATATAAGAAAATTAATACAACTAATCAAATATTGCATTTTGTTTTTGTATGTTTTCATTATAATTTGAAAGTAAGATATAAAAAAAATTAGAGCGCAAACCCATTTTATTCATAAATAGTCAATTGATGCGGGTAGTCAATATTTACAATGATGTCCCTTGTTCTTCAGGACTGCTCTAATTCATTTTTGCATGATGGAGATCAAATTTTTCATGATATATTGACTGATAGTGCTCCATTTTTATTCAATAATACCCGCAACTGCTTACAATTAGATAGCTTCTGTTTATCAACCCCCAGTTTGATTATCACCCACAAATTCTCTCTTGGGTACAATTCTGGCGAATTCCTGGGTCAAGGTCCCAAAGGTCCGATGTTATTTTCAGCCAAGGACTTTGTTATTGCTTTTGCTTTATGTAAAGGTGCACAATCACGCTCAAAAATACAGCTAAGATCCCCAAATTGGTCTTGAACGGTTGGGAAAAGATACCGATGAAGCAGGTTTTGGTACCATTTTGAGTTAATGGCAGCTTTCTTGGGTAAAATTGTTACTACTCCAGTCCCTTTAGATAAGTAGCAGCCCCAGACAAGCAGTGTCTGAATGCTTCATCGGGGAACACGACGCAGGACTCATGAGAGCGCTATCCTTTTCTCCCCCTAGCAAGGGATCTTCCAGAAGATCCGAACAAGCGGAAGGAAACTTCATCAAGAGAATATCACTTTGCCTCAGTCTTCAACCGTATTTTTTTTTTTTTAAATGTGCAAAAGTAAAGCCTATATGTAAAGTTCTTGTTGGTGATATGAGTATTTTCGCAGCCTTTCTCAACTTGAGACCTTTGTTGAAAAGCAACCACTTCTATGCGCGCTGAAGGGTTCACACCTGCTTCTTTCCAATCTTGAGAAAGCTTGGCACTGAAGGCAACCCGATCCTTCAGCTGGAACCTTACCAGAAGGCGAATTTATCCTTAATTTGAAGTTCTTCGGCGTCCAGAAGACTTCTTCAAAGGAATGTAACAAGTCTTTTTAAACTCATTAATGATCCTAAAGATGGCGCTCTTTGGTGCAATACCCTTAGTAACTATCTCCTTGAATTTCAGGCTACTATGGTGCCGAGCAACAATGGTTGCACGCTATTCTTTGGAAAGAACCATTTCTGGAATTGAAAAATATTCAAACATTTATTTTTACAAAAAAATATTACGAAATAGATTAGAATTACACATTTTACCCTTTTGATCGAATAGCATAGCTCCAGGGACTGAAACTCCTCTCATACATAAAAATATATATTAATCTCCATACTTTTGGCAATGGTTGTACACTACAGTTGCTTGTGAAGGAGATATTTTGTGCCTAACCCATCAAACCTAATAGTGTGGTTTGGGTTTTCATGAAAGTTTGACGTGGTCAAAAAATGGTTATTAACGATGAGTTGATACACTATTTTCTTATCCTCTGTATACATTATCTGCCAAAAGGTATTTAAGAGCGCGTAGAAATTTAATGAAGTTTATGGTGGCAATTCATAATTGCATGAAGTGTTCCGAAATGGCTCGGACGAATCAAGGAAAAGCAAATAAATATTTATAACAATATCCGCCGCAGACGACAAGCGAGGGTTAACGACACTGTTTTAAATGATCTTGTAGCGACAGAACCATATATTTGAGGTGAGCACATTGACTTAATTCATCTCGTGGTACCATGCACCGGAAGATTAGCAAAGAGGTATCAAACCAAGTACAGTGAGCTCCCACAGCAATTGTTGGCAGGTAAGCGCCCAGAACGAATAAAAATAATATGCTCTCCATCTTCTAACCTGCTATAAACTGGAACAGTTTCTTAAAATAAGAGTAACACTCGTTTGAAAATGAACACCACAATGGCAAGGAAAAGCAGAAACAACCGATGGATAAGTGTAAACAAAGAGATCATTGCATTGTTTGTTTTTCTGCGATTCACTGGCTGCCATTTTGAGTTGTGGAACCTAATCAGCCTCTGAACGTGGAATTTCACCATCAACTATTTACCAGGACTCAAGAAATACATAGCTTCAAGGTTTATCGACATAACTTTACTTTCACCAAGAGAACGTTAAACCGCATACTGCACGCGCAATATTGCGGTCAATTCATTTAGATTGAAAACCAATGCTTCACTCTCTCCACTCACTACAACTCTCTCCGAGTACCTTGGTTTTGGAGATAGCGGAAGTTTATATCGGGTAAATAATTCAAGAGATGCGATAAAACTTAAATATGAATATTTTCTGCAATAAATACATTACAATTAAGATTATTAAAAGGTTGGGTGGAAAGGTAGCAAGCAGCCCATGGAGACATCAACATCTTCGCCACTTTCAGAAAAAGTACACTTCCCAACTCAACTCTTTATATTTTGCCAAGACCAAGCCTGTCCATCGTTTCTTACATCTCATTGGTTTTTCATAGTGATGGGACGCATGATGCTGTAGCATCAGGTCCAATCATGGTTCAACCAAAGGTTGTCAGTTCCCTCTGTTTCAAACACAACCATATAAGCAAACCATCCTTTACAAGAGTTTCCAACTATTCGCGCTTCATCACCCTCATATATTTTCTCCCATTCTTCTTACATGCCTATACACTCAAAATATTATGATACAACTTCATTCACATCTTTCTTCTCACCATATACATCTCTTGCTTATTCCTTCCTTACGATGCCCAACTTTTTTCTTCCATATCATAGTCTCATACATGGAATGTGAGTAAGCTTTTAGATGGTAGATGGTGTGAATTTTTTTTTTTTAAGTGGGAAGTAATACGTTTGTTAAAGTTGGAGATAGCTGGAGGGAGTATTTAATAATCCCGGAGGGGTGAGGTTACGGGTGTAAAATGTTATATAGATTATATATCTCTCATGAACGCGAGAAAATGATAAGGTGAATCACTAATACCACAAAGAAACAGAAGATAAAGAGAATAATTTCATTTATTCAGAAAAGTAGATTTTCCAAATTGCAAAAAATCCGTGCTATGGGCGAGAATCGAACCAAGCACACTGAGGCAGCGGGCACCGCTTTGATCACAGTTAAAGCAACCGCATGACTCATTTCGTTGCTAGGGGCGAGGATTGAACCATGCACACTGCGGCAGCGGGCACTGCTTTGATCTCAGTTAAAGCAAGGATATAATTCATTCCGTTACTAAAGACAAGGATCAAACCAAGCACATTGAGGCGGCGGGCACCGCTTCGATCTCAGTTAAAACAACGGTAAAACTCATTCTGTTGCTATGGGCAAGGATCGAATCAAGCACACTGAGGCAGCTGGTACCGACCGCATTGATCTCAGTTGAAGCAACGGTATGACTCATTCAATTTCTAGGGGCAAGGATCAAACCAGGCACACTGAGGCAGCGGGCACCGCTTCGATCTCAATTAAAGCAACGATATGATTTCATTCCGCCCTATAGTGTTTTTTTATCTTTTTGATTGAGTCATGAAATAAGTAAAGTGGGAGTAAAGGTCAGGGGTTTGAGATTGATATAGAATATTGAGGGGTGAGTGATTTCAATGGTGGTGTATGATGTGAATGGTTTTAGTAATTAAGATTGAGAAAGGTTAAGAGTAGATGCAGAAGGTGATGTGCTTGAGAGTGTAAATGAAGTGGGGACTTTTATAGTTCGCGGTGTACTCATTAAGTAAATGGAATATTTGATGTATTTAGGGTGCATCGTGAATTGTACTGGTAGAGATGAAGATGTGAAGTAAAGTTGTACCGAGAATGCTTTCGAACGTTATTGGTACCTAAAAAGAATCGTTTTGAAAAGTTTTGTTGAAGGAATTTGCGAGAGTGAGTGTAATGACGTGCAAAGGGTTGGAAACACGTAAAATTTGAATTGATTGTGTGAATGAGTGTTTGAGAGAAAGAGTGTGTATGAGGTGGTGTGTTTGAGACCTACCCCAGGATAAACCCTTTCTGAATGAGATGCTACAGCAAATACCACTCCTATGAAAGGCTATTCGGTCTGGACGAAATAATGGTTGTCTTTATGCTTATAGGGTATGAGGATAATTTTCAGGGCATTGATGCATGCAGACCTCATTTATTTTATAGAATGGGCATTAAGTTCGTGGCGTACATAAATTTAACTCCGCAAATAAACTTCCGACTGTTATAGTCTCGTGTCCCTCCCTCGGTGCCTTCAAGGGCGCTTAGAAGCCCCACCTCTTCCCTGAAGCCCTAGCTCAGTGTGGATAAGCGCTCTGCGAGGGCATAAGTCTCTGAATTCCTCCCTTTATATTATATTAGTATTATTATTATTTAAATAATAATAATGATTTCTTTGAAAACCTTTTGCAAGTATAGTGGAAATGCCCCCTCCCCGTTGGTTTGCGCTTCGGTAAAGCGAAAACCAAAAAGTGGAAATGACGCCGCCAGACTGAGCCAACTTATGTTACATTGGGTATGGTTAGTGAAGGGATGAGAGTTTCCCATTTCGAGACCACTTTGTTGAAAAGAGGCATGGTTTGAATCTTGCGTTAGGTCATTGGTTGTCACTCCTTCTGGCTCAATAATATTGGATACCGAGCAACCTAGTTACTCGTAAGTTCCCATTATTTATTTTCCCTAGCTCCCCTATCCCCCCCCTCCATCACCGCCAACGCAATCACGTCCAGTTCGGATCAGTCGCTGAGAAAACAAGTCGATTTCAGTTTGTTGCGTACAATTACTTATTTTCAATTGCAATCTTCTCTGGCGCCTTGATTTTTTGAAGGGGCTTAAAAGGCCTACTTGAAAATGCGAGGGCGCATACGCGAAACTCAGACGTCGATTTCTCAGTCACGGAGTTTGGGATCTGTGGAAATCCCTTCTTTCATCACGCCCCCACCTTCTCTCCCAAGTCATTAAACGCCAGCGCGTGTTCAAATAGCCACTTCCACCCACTAATAGTTTCAGACGTTTCCAATGTAGAACGGAGAGAAAAATTACACATAAGAACACATAAATCTTCAATTAACCTTATTATCCCCAAACATTAACCAACATTAGGAATAAGTACGATACATAGCGGAACTGATTGCATTTATTTGAAAAATACAACAGATATTAACGAGGTCATTTCCTAGAAAGATTCCGGAAAAAAAGTTAGTTGAAGTACAGGGTGGTCCGAAAGTCTTGTCACCCCCTAGTGTTATGGCTAATTTGTTGACGAATGTTGACAACGATTTCAAATGAAGATCCTTTGTCATGTATGTTAACATTGTGGTTTTGGAATTCTTAGCTCGGAAGACCGTTTTCGCAGTGACTTCGAGTGTGATCGTAGCACAGATGCCTCCGCCTCTGTACATGTGTCCCTGTGCGTTGTGGTTCGTCCTGTCCTCGGTTTGTCCTTAATTGATCAGGTCAGAAACAGTTCATGTTCCCAACGCAGTATCGTCCTCTTCGGAGGGGCTAGTCGGCAGAATTTTGCGGTGATATCATGTCGTACATCCTCCATGCTCTTACCCGAAGGCACACGATCATGTGCCAATACACTTACACTCAGCCTCTCTTCCAAAGTGTAGGAGCTCGTATCAGCCATCTGAAATAGAAAATTAAAACAATATTAACAGGGGGTGACAAGACTTTCGGTCATCTGAAATATAAAATTAAAAATAATATTTGAAATAAAAAATTGAAACAATATTTACAGGGGATGACAAGACTTTCGGACCACCCTGTACTATTGTTAGGGATTGTGAACACATGTAGAAGCACAATCCAAGTATAAAGCATGGGATGCTAATGACATGAATGTTACTTTTTCATTTTGTTTTTAATTTAAGTTCTCTTTTCACGGCTGACAGGGCTATTAATGGTATGCAAGTCTGCTAAACCTGCACTAGACAGGTAGGTGGTGTTACTTCGGAGAACTGGCGTTTTAGAAGAGGCAGGATAGAAAAGACAATCATCGCCACGGCAGGCGATGATTTAAGCTGCATCGCATTAGAGCGAAACTTTTCCAGCGTGAGAGACACTTGGTAATAATAAATGGATCGTAGTGTAGGAGTTTATCGGCGAAGGTAGCACTACACCAGTAGTTCTTAACCATGGATAAAAGAGTAGGGAATTTCTTAATTATTTGTAATCTTTTAACTGCGGGTAGATAAAATCGATAATAAAAACACAATAGTCTCGCTTTTAATACATTTCGTTTTCTCTGCTCTACTAGGCAGTCACGGATTCACAGTTTCACACTGTCAGGACGGTACCCTCCTTTGTATCTGGAGGAGCAGCACGTCCATCAGGCTTCAGTGCTCGCAAGGATATACCCAACACAGAGCGAACATCCACTCGGGGTCTAGGTCTTGGGAAAGCTGGTGCATCCCCCGCGGTCCTTTTATGCGCCATTTCCACTACTACAACTTCATCTCCTCACACTGGCCTCTTCTTCTACTTCCTGCCTGGATTAAGGTGTTAACTTTTCTCTCAATGGATGTCTGGCGTGACGAACCTGACCACTCTGAGGTCCGATTACCTGCATAGCGCGCCATCGGTAGGCTTTAGTCTGGGGTTCCTAATGAATGGCGGTGATGGTGTATATTGCTTGTCACAAGAGGCCCCACTCCGTCAATCCGTTGTTGGGAGCAAAGTAGGGCCGCCGTGGGCAGGGGCCATGATTTATTTCATAATGGCCATAAATAATTATGACCTTCCTCAATTCCTCCACTTAATCTTGGTGGAGGAGCTCTCCTCTCATCGCCCCCTATCGATAAGGGTTTTTCCCTTTATCCTTTTGGAGCCTCCCTCAGGTAGCTTCACCTCTTCTAAACAGATTGGCCCCTCTACTGTCTCAGGTGCCCCCATAGAAGATTCTACTAGCGGAAAGAGTTTCTCCCCCCTTTCTAATAGCTACCAGGTCGGGAGTTTACCCCTTACCCCCTTGCGAAGAGTTGCCTTCGGGCGACTCTGTTCTATCGGCTGGCCCCCATTTGCAGGGGCCTACCAAAAACATGGCCAGGCAGCAGAGGACGCGCCGCATTTGTTCCCGCCCCTCATTGTGGCTCAGGTGAACCACCTACCCCCTCCCCCTTAGAAAGGTAAGAGGCACCTCGTAGCAGAGGATCATGACATGGATGGGAGCCGGCATGCCCGATCCATTCTTTTTCGCAATGGAGGTCAGCATGAAGGCCTTAACGACTTTTGTGACGTGACATCGGCCCTATGAGCCCCCGGTCGGGATTGCCGACACTATAAAGGGGGATGACCATTTGGAGGCCTCTCTTGAGGTGGATATAATCCCGCAGGTGGCCCTGCCGCAGATAGTAGAGTCATCCTTGTGGACGAACCTAGGCCCATTGCAGGACACCAAACCTGAGTACGCGCCTGTGAATGTCCTCTTGAGGCGACACGGGCTATCGAGGACTCAGAAGGATATTCCAGACTTCCTTCCACCTCTGAAGTACTCTAGCCAGCCATGATCTTCTCCATTTCCCAAAAGGAACTGACTGAGGAGGGTTGGTCTGGTGATGAGGGAGGGCCTTTAGGAGGGTGGAAGGAGGCGGGCTCACTTCACCCCTTACCCCCCCCCCCCAAAAAAAAGAAAAGTAAGAAGAAGAAGAAGAAGGCAAAGAGCCCCAGGGATTCATCTCCCTCCGCGGGGGTTCCGAGGGAGGACGGGGTTGCTGCCGTATTGGCAAGCGACCAGGCCAAGACCGGTACATCCGGCCCCAAAGTGCCATCTGGCGGGGAGACACAGACAAACACCAAGATGCAAGTATAGTGAACAGAGCCTCAATTACGTCGGGCTACTCATTCAGAGACTACCTGGCGCTTTTTTAGCCCTCTTGTTTCAAATGTTGTATAGTTATTCGCTCCAATGATGGTAGCATGTTGATTAAGGACCAGATGTTCCATCAGAGAAAACATTAAACATATTGACTAGTAGAGAAAAGAAAGTCACCCGTTTCTAGGGCAAAAGCGGACCCTTCAGAGGGAGCTTCTATTACTGCTCTTCGGACACTCAATGGCTTACAGGTGACACCGCACTCGACCTTGAATTTCGTGAAAGGGGTAGTTTATGAGAGGGAACTCGTGTAGTACTCCTTGGAAGGCATCACCTGAGAGCTGGCAAACCGGGGAACGGTCAATGTCGAACGTGTGATAAGAAAACAAGAGGGGGAAAGGCTCGAATCCAATCCCTACATTCTTTGGCACGTTCGATCGTGACATGTTACCTGAGTCGATGCGTACCGGTTGGTATCACTATCGTGTCAAGGCATTTGTGCCACTGCCACGAATGTGTTATTACTGCCACTGCTTTAGCCATAATAATCGCTCGTGTAGAAGTATAAAGTCTGGTTTACCCGAAGTCTGGGTGAATTGCTCCAAGAACGTACACTCTAAGTCATTATCATGTGCGGCCAAGTGTGTCAATTGTGGAAAGTCGCACCCTGCTTCCTCAAAGAAATGTGGCGCGTATCTCCTGAAGAACGAGGTCCTGGTCTTTCAAAGTGCAGACCGACTCTTTTTTTGCAAAGCTAAGGACTTGGTCATGTCGCGCCCTATGCAGTCTGGATTGGCTATGCCTCAAAAGTTAAGCAGAGACCCTCTGCTACTGGTTCCTCGAGGCCTACGAGCACGGTGACCTTTGCGCCCATGTTATACTTTTCCAAATCCCCGGAAGCTTCACTGTTAAAGCTGGTGGCTCAAACGGCTCTCACCTCGCCTCGCTTAAACCTAGGGATCTCCACTCTCCCCTTAGACTCATATGAGTCAAACCCCTCGAAATGGTCGTAAAACCGTCTCCGGAGAATCCTAAGTCTTTCCCCTGTGAGACGAAAAACAATAATGACAACAATTTTTATATATTTATTTGCATATTCATTAAATATTAAGTGGCTCACTCATTTTGGAATTATGGCAGCTTATTTGTTTTATATGGTGTGTGGACACACCTTGACGCCTACCAACAACTGCAACCCCCCCACCTGCCTTGTGGGTTCTGCCTTTTAGGCAAAGGCTAGAGGAAGGATACCTCGATCACAAACCAGGATCGGGAGTGCCTATAGGCGAGCACCAACAGACCGGTGTCTTGGCAGCTCCCTGCAACCAAGGTTCATCTGGTCGTCTCGAGCCTCTCCTGCCACCAGGGTCCTTCTCTCATCGGTCAAGATACGGGTCCGAAAACTGCACACATTCCTATCCGTTGAAACCTATTGCAGGTTGCTGCAAGTCATAATCGACATCGATTTACTTCCCAAAGCAACCTGGGGTAGAATTGCCTGAGGCTGCCGCGCCTCGCTTCTATCACATATTTGTACTCATGCTTCCCACGTGTATCCTGCGAGAAGAAAGGAGCATGGCGTTCTCATCGCCTAGAACATTTCCCGAGTCTTATATTTCCCCGCCCCAAGTTTAATCAAGGAGGTTCAATCCCCCGTTTGCCTGCATGTGCCGATCTGGCCAGATTGAGTTAGGCTTATGGGAACATAAGAGTGTTCGAATCGCTAGCGGGAAATTCCATGGAAGTCCCCCATTGCTCCATACCCTGAGGGGCTGGCTCAGGCTATTTATGCGATAGAATTTCGCATTTGAATGAGATCTCGATTATCTTCGTCAGGCATCACGCCGATCCGGTCTCCCTTGTGCCCCTAGGAATTCTCTACCTCGAGAACCCCCCTTGAGGTCCATAAGAGGACAATATCCTTGAGTGCCAAGGTTCGTGCCCCTCGAGACGCCAAGTCAACAGGGCCCCTCTGTTGTTCAATTGTTCAGAAGAGAACAACTTTAGAACAGTCATTGTTCTTCGAGCCCGTTCGACAAGAAACGGTTCTCGCTTCCCTGATATCACGTCAGTGGTAATTTAATTTACCCATTTAACGTTCTTCAAGAGAACGCTTGGTTACCCCAATAACCTCAATTGTTCATCCAGAACATCTCCAGTATCCTGTCTCGCTCCCACTCTTCGAAGTCTGTCCTTCCCTCCTCGTTAAGGACACCCCCATAAAACCCCCTCCTCCTGGGAAGGAAATCGCCAGTCGGACCGAAGCCATTCCTTCAAATCGCCTTCACCTGCACGCCGACCTTATAAATACGTAAGCTACGAATTGCATTTAATTATTTAACTTTTTTGCCAACGTAACTCCGTGCTTTAACACGGATTTAGTCGACTGTTTACCTTCTTGTTTGTTTTGTCTTTTAACTCCCTCCAAATCTTAATCCACCGCTTAGTCAAATTTATCCTATGACCTTTTCATTTCATGTGCATCTCCCATTTTAATCCTCGGTCATGTAAATATTTTCCATGTGTTATTTTTGTTAGTTTAATTAATAAAATTTTATTTTGTTAATGCTGCCAATATTATTTATCCTTGGGCTCCGTTCCACTTCTTAAGTATATTGAAAATAAATAAGCCCTCTCCAGGCCTATTTATTAACGTAGAATAATACTCGGCCATCTGATTAAATCCCCGCACTCGAATATAGAATAATCCCCACAAAGAATAGATATATAGTATATCGTCGGGAGCCTTTTCTACGACACAACCCATGTTAAAAGCTGGACATATATGTTGGAGATTTAGGGCTATCCAAAACACGAGGGACTCCCGACCGCCAGGTAGTTCCGCTCACTAAAGGATTCGAAGCATGTGGAGGAAAAGACTCTCCTGGCGAGCTCAATCTCCCCAATTAAGTCCTCAAAGGCAATGGAGCCGCCTCACTCGGCCAAAACCCCCGGAGTTCTCTCTCCGGGAAGGCTAAGTCCATCAATACGAGGGTATTCTGTTCGAAAAAACCCCGCGAATACTTTGAGTTAGGCCAGGAGGGTATTTTCCTTCAATAAAATTACCGTGGACTCTAAGCTAACTGGTATGAGTTAAGCTGGCTTGTATCCTCCCGTTCCTCATTAACTATCTGTCTCCAGGAGACCATGATAGGCACGAGCCTCCTGTCCTCCCTTCCCGATAATAAATGCTTCACAACCCAGTCTACGCGGTATAGCGGTCAGCTATGCGGATGAGAGATTTATCACCAACATGATTTCAACACTCTTCTTCTTGCTTTAAATACTTCCTTCCAGCGTACATTCTACCGTCAGCCGACTTCGAGGTGGCTTCTTCTCCTCCTCGAGGATTTTAATGGTAGGTTCCCCTCTAGATGGACTACAAGATCAATTCCAGGGGTCAGATTCTTGCCGACCTGATCGACACACTGGAGATAGGTATCCTAAATGTCGATGAGTTTACGCATCACTGTCCTATAATAGCTTATTTTTCCTATCTCGATCTGCCCCTGCTTTGGGGTGGGAGGTGTTCGATGACTTTCATGGTAGAGACTACTTTGATGGTAGTGACCGCCTCACTGGTACTTAAAGCCGGCACGGTGGTCCGTATTTCAGGAAATGACTGATTTATCTGTCCTAGTCGAGGAGTTTAGGTTTGTGGATGAGGCTGTTGAATTATTCTCCGACAACCTCATCGCTATGAGCCTGATATTATCCCTACAATGTTTGGCCTTTTTGCACGCCATCCGCTTCCTTGATGGTCAGCCAAGTGTGAGACGGTTCTCAGACATAAGAGATATGCCTACATGCGCTATAAGCACCGTTCGAACGATTTACCGTCGGTGAATTTCATCGTACTAGTGCTAGGTTCCGGTATGTTTCGAAACACTTTTGCTGTTATTGGCGAGCATAATTGTCTTCACTTAACGGGAAGATCCCTCTTGCAGATCATTACCTAAAAACGCGCCTCACCATTTACCTTGCCAATTTGGACATTATTCAATTTTTATAACTTTGTTCTCATCCACTTGGTCCAAACCAATGCTTGTGGCAATCTAGCTATGCATAAATAACCCCAATTTTGTAATTTATATTCATTTTGCACCAAAGATGACCACGAAAGGTTTAAAAGAGGTCTTATTTAATAAAGATTATACCACTCGCAAGCATTTTTTCCAATCTTACTCTTTCTGAGAGGAGCGTCGGTCGAAAAGTTCAAAAGATGCAACGTAAACTTAACTAAACATCCGTCGCTATTGACTCAAACCAATCCTGTATCCAGCATGAGGTCCTTCTACAATATATATATATATATATATATATATATATATATATATATATATATATAGGTGCGCCGTGTAGACCTGTAGTGAGTGGTTTGGTTACCAAGAGTAATTTGTCACCGAGTTTTTGCCTGCAAATTCTAAGAGAGATATAGGCCTAAAATTAGCTGGACTGTCTGGAAGTTTACTGGCTTTAGGAATGAATATCATTTTGGATAGCTTCCAGTTGTTAGGGAAGTACCCCGCGTTCAGGCATGCATCCATGATATTCAAAAGCCACAGAAGGATGTTAGGGGGGGCTCTTATGATTTTTTTTGTGTCATTCCTGTAAGCCCAGGAGCTCGTTTACAAAGGATTTGAGTGTTTTCCAGAGTTCCTCGACAGTAATTTTACCGCCGTATCCCTCCATACTTTTCTCGGGCGTTATAAAATGATGAGGATAGGTTCTATGGATCTGGCCATTCAGTTCGTTAATTATTCTGTCCTCGAAGTCTAAATCGAAGCTGCCATTCTCTTCCGGGGATATCTTAAAAATAGATGTCCAGAAGAGTCTGAATTCTTCCTCGATTTTTTTCGGTTTCCGTAATTTCTGTATCGTTTCGTCTGAGTTTTATTGACGTTTGTGTCTGTCCTCCTTTTAGTCTTTTTACATTCTTCCAGAATGTACGTGAGTTGTTTTCTAAGTAAGTCTTACTATTGAATTGTCCCAAAGTACACTCTGTTGGTCTGTGATAAGTGTCATTAGAAATATATTCGTAGCTATAATTCTGAATGGTACCAACGAAGAAGTTAGTTTTGCGGCTGTGAAGTAAAAAATGCCCTGTTTTGCTTTCCGTGTTTGCTGTTTGGAGGTGATGTATCCTGGACAAAAGATGGTTTTAGAAATATGAACAAAATGAAAGAAAAAACTGAAAAGCATGAGAAGTCAAAGCAGCACGTTGATAATGTGGTCTCACTGTCACTTTTAGGAACCTTAAATATAATAGAGAGACTTATTGAGGCACACAGACTTTCATTTAATGGGCATAACATAAATGTTAAAAAGAACCTTGAAATGTTATCCAAAATACTAGACTGTATTAGTAAGTAAAAAAATGTTTGATTTTGTTCTGTTTAGAATTTTATCAAGTTTATCTATAAATTTCTTTTTATATGTTTATTTACTTTTACACAATATTAAAACAATGCTAAACAAATTATGATGCAGCACCTCCACTAATTTTAGCTACGAGCCGCCATTATTTTCAGTTGTAAAGCCCAAGTATCTATTAATAATTTTAAAATATTGGATTCTACTCAAGACCCTACGTCTCTGAGGATATTGGAATCACTGTTTATCAAGCAATACAATCCTTGCCTCAATAGTGACTTATCCTCCCTCCCACTTTCAATTTCGTAATCCCAACAAACCAATAATTTGCCGAGCACCGTAAACCAATTAACTTTGTTACTAATTCTCTTCAGCTTCTCAGTATTCGTCGACTCTTCCTTCTGTGCGGAGAGCTTTTTATGCGCGTGAATTAATGAGTGTTGATTTAATCATTTTTTTTTGTTTAGTGTTTTCTAAGGTTTAAATTTATAACCTCAAATTTAGTTTTAAACTTTTATATCCCCTTTACAAATCCATGGGTTTTTTTTATAGTACCTCGAAAATGGGCGTGTATAGCCAGAAGGGTAGGAATATATGAATATACGAATCCTGTTTCAATTGTATTTACTTTCATCTTGAGCCAAAAATCCAGGCCACCAAAAAGAAAGTAAAAAATATATCATTTTACTTCCCCTCCCCCCCAATTCGAATGGTAAAGAACGTCCTAATCATTTAAAAGATATATTTGCAGACAAAGAGGATCCAAGCAAGGTCTATCTAGGTGTCAGAATACACTATGTATTAAATATATTAAATCTATTTACAAAAGGTATTTAAAATTAATGTACAAGGTCAATTTATTTACACTCTATATGACTAACGCTTAGTATCAAAAATTAAAATTAGTAATAAGTAATAGGCCTAATCATATTAAATCAATATTATTTAATTAATCCTCTCTACATATATCATGTTGAAGCTTTAGTGTTCTTCTTGATTACTAATGCTTCTAGCTACCTTACATGTTGTAGGAAAATTGCATTTTTTATGCCATTCCCTCATGGGGGTCTACTACAAATGTGGTTATGATCTCCTTTCTTTTCCTTTCAGGAATTAATTATTATATTAAAATTATAGAAATTATCTAGACCAGAAGCTCCAAATTTTCACGTATTAGAAGAAACTCTCAAGGATCTTCACCAGAATCTTACTCAAGCCTACGAGGGGCGGTCAATAAGTTTTGCGAATCGGTAGGGCAAAACAGAGGAAGGGGGGTGGCTGTTTGTGTGGGTGTTAGGACAAGTTATGATAAGTCAGGGCCTGCAGCCGCACGCTCCTGCCTCGTCTATTTAAGAAGCAGTAGCTGATCGCAGTTAGTTAGTCACAAATTTTTCACCAATGGATAAGGTTGAACACCGCGCAGTGATCAGAATTTTGACCAAGGAAGGCAAGAATGCAAAAGAGATCCATGCACGGATGGTTGAAGTGTACACCGACACCGCCCCTTCCTATGCAACCATTGTTCGCTGGAATAGGGAGTTCCGCCATGGTCGTGAGTCCCTTTAAGATGACCCCCGTCCAGGACGCCCGTTAGACGTGACCAACGAGGACAATGTGGCCCGTGTGGAGAGGATGCTCCTCGAAAATCGACGGGTGAAGGTCGAAGAAATCGAGCGAGAACTTGGAATATTACACAGAAGTGTTTTCAACATCATCCACGACAATTTGGCCATGACTAAGGTCTCTGCCCGTTGGGTCCCTATTAATCTCACGCCCCAGGATCGACTTCAACGTCGTCAAAGTTCACAAGACCAGAGTTGCACAAGCTGCCCTGCGCGAGCGCGGATTCGAGGAGCTCAACCATCCCCCCCTACAGTCCAGATCTGGCCCCTAGCGACTACTTTTTATTCCGCCAGCTCAAGGCTGCACTGCGTGGACGCCGGTTTGGCGACGATGAAGATGTCCAGCTCGCCGTCCAGGAGTGGATTGAATAGCAGTCGGGAGACTTCTGGTTGTCGGGAATTCGAAACCTCAGGGACAAGTGGCGCAAGTGCATTGAAGTCGAAGGTAGTTATATTGAAAAATAATAAAACACTTTTCCTCATATCTCGTTTCCTTATATCCGAATTGCAAAACTTATTGACCAACCCTCGTATGTCTGGTAAATATACTGGCATGCAGAATTTCTTGAAAAACAAGAGCAGTCTAGCGGATTATATTCCCTGCGCAGGCCAATCTCTAAATTTAATTGGACATTCAGCTGTGAATTGTTGTGTTTTTTCGATTCCTGGGAAGCTTGTATTCATTCCTTGTTGCATCAACACATCGTTGGCATGTCTTGTTAATCTACGTTAAAGAACCCTGAATGCCTAGTTCCGAAACACCCATCGGATACGCGGTGGTCTTCTAGGTCTCATGCCAAAAAAGCAGTTTTGATGGGGTACCATGAGTTTCAAAGTGCTCTGTAGGAGATCTCAGAGGATGCTACTCAGAACGGCGGCACAATAAATGAAAGAGATTCACTGACCAACTACATGGACACCATTGAATTTGCCTTAATGTGTGAACTATGAAATGACATTTTGCAGCGTTTCAACTTCTGTAGTAAATTGCTGCAAGGTTCGACCATCGAATTAACATTCGCTATTGGTTTGCTGAAGAGCTTAGATAAATTCTTAGATGAATGCTGAGAGAAGTTTGACTATTATGAGCAAAAGGCAAGTAAACGGATGGGCTGCGGCACATACAAATCTGGACGTCGGCGAGTGCCTAAACATAAGAAGAATGTTAAAGATGGGGATGCTACAAATATTCAGGAAGGTATATCTGTCGAGGAAAAGTTTAAAGTTAACACATTTGATGTCATCATCGATCAACTCAAGAGTCACTGCAGAAACGTATTGAGGCATATTCTACAGTGCTACAGAGGTTTGTTGTTTTGACTCAGTATGACTCTAAGTCTGATGAATATATCGACGCTGCTATCACAAGACTTGTCGTTGTTTATTCGAATGACCTTTGCTGAGATTTCCCTGCTGAACTTCATCAATTTATATGCTGGTGTGAGGAGCAGCTACGCGATGACGATAAACTAGCATCAACTGGAAGCGCACAAAAAATGTTTACAATTCTCCACACTACTGTGTCTCTTCGGCTTTTATAAACACGGAACTAGCACTGCGAAGTCACTTATCATTAATGGCTACAAATTGTTCAAGAGAACGTTCCTTTTCTTATTTGAAAAGAATTAAAGTCGTCAGCTGATTAACGATGGACCAGCAACGACTTGGAATCCTAGCACTTCTGTCCATTCAAAGTGATTTACTGCATAAAGTTGACACCAAAAAACTAATTGAACATCTGCAGCTATAAAAGTGCGCAAAGTTGTGATGTAATTTATGTAAAAGGTACTTGATAATGAAGTGTAACCAATTAATGTTCAAAGGATTTGTTAACAATAGTAAGATAATTTTTTTTTAATTTTACGAGAGGTCATAACTTAAAATTATACAAACCCCTCTACTGAACATAGTGTTCGCAAGTGACTTTCGTCTAACTCAGTCATTTATATCTGAAATTTTTGTCATTAGCTTGTATAAATAATTTTAAAACAAATTTGGGCCAGTTCGATTTTTTTTTGTAAAGCAACTATGTTCAATGAGTAATCAGGTTCTGATTTTTTATTGTTTGTCCATTTTTCTTCTATTTGTATGAATCTATATTTATAAGTATCATATCATATATAATGTACTTGGCAATGACCATCCGGAATATGATACAAGATGCCCAACATTTAAGGATCAGTGTAATATTGTATTTTTTCATTGAATAAGGTATTTGTTTGTCTTTAAATTCATACAAATAAATGTTAAAATGTGGAAGCAAGTGTTGTAAGTGGGAGGTGTAAGTGAATATTTGCTATGCGTATTTTCAAGCCACTTTTCAAAGTGCGCCTTAGGGCTAGCAGGGTCTTGATCCAGCACTGACCGTGCGTCGAAATGTAGAAAAATATCCTTCCTTCATCCTTCCATTGGATACCTGCTTTCTGAAGGATTTCTCATTCTTAACTATCTCACCATCCTAATATATGAGTAATGCCATAAGGAGCAATCCACAATACACCTGAACAGTTTTGCCACACATACGTTACGAAAATTTTATTTCTAAACCGAGTTATAAATTATCGTTCTCTAGTTGTTGACGCCAATTTTTTAAATAATTATTATTTTCCTCATAACTTTATTTAGTCGATACTCTATGAAATCGATACGATCAGAGACAGATGTCAAATCATCATCTATACGGTTTTCATAGTAATTTTGGTATGTTTTCTAGTTTTGGACAGTACTGTATATGCCTTAAATCAGCGGTTCCCAACCTGTGGCTACATTACCAAAATAGGTCATGGCAAATTTCAGGTGGGCCAAAAAAAATTTATTATTTTTAGTGGGCCATAAGGCTAATATATGGGTCACAGCTCATGAAATTGGACATAAAACTTTTATTGACTCCTTCACAGTTGTCTCATTATATTAGGTGAACAACTTGTATTTCATCTATTTTACTCAGTTATAGCATTAGTTATAGTTATCTTGTAAACTTGTATAACAAATTGTAAATTATAGTTTTCAGTGGCGTACCGTGAGTTCCACAATAGGATGTGCTTCTATAACAGAGCAGGCATAAAAAGTAAATTGCAAATAATTGATTAATCCATAAATATTATTAAATGAATTTAATTTTTAATATAAAAAATAAAATTTAATTTTGTTGCCTGCCTGTGCGGTACACAGGTAGCACACAGAATATACGTCCCTAATAGTTGTGTGTATTTGTTTCATTAAGTTTATTACTTCCTTAAATCATTTTTGTTATTCCTGAATAACTGTTACTTAGATACTTAAAATAGACAGTTCAATCCTTAATTATATCAAGTCAATTTTCCAATCATATAACAATATATTTGTATTTAGATTCTAGGTAATTATCAATTTATTTCTCCTCACAGATTACCCATGGCTGATAAGAAGAAACAATGCCAACAATACTCAAGCGAGTTTTTAGCATACAGCTTTATGCAGTCTCCAAGCAATATAACAAAGCCAATGTGTCTCATATGTATGACAAAACTTTCTAACGATAATATACGCTTAAGTAAACTTAAATATCATCCTGGAGGTAAGCACTGTTACTTCCTTATTCCATAACTCTCAGATTAAATTAGGCAAAAGTTTCATCGCATCTTATGGAATTTCAAGTTAATAGCTAAAACCGGAAAACCTCGTACTATTGGTTAAGAATTGATTTTACCCTCAATATCTGTGGCGGTCTCTACTAATATGCAACAGAGTCACAAAGAAATTATTAATTTTATTCCGTTGAGCAACAATATAGTATCAAGACGCATTTTTGAAATGTCAGAGGATATTGAAAATAAATTAGTTGCACTTTTACAAGTAAGGAATTTTGCGTTACAGATTGATGAAACACTTTTACTTAATAATCAAGCCATTCTAATGGCGTATGTTAGAGTTTTGTTGAAAAAAGTGAACTCAGAGAAGAAATGCTTTTTTCTTGCAGTCTTGTGACAGATAGCAAAGGAGCAACGATATTTAAAGACCTTTTTGATTATTTCCAAGAAAATAATATTCCAATGGGTATTATAGCATGTGCAAAGGATGGTTCTGCTGCTATGGCAGGTAGATAGAGGAGCTTTATTGCATAGTTAAAAGAGACTGTCTCTAATGTGTTTTGCACACACTGCGTGGTTTATCGCCAACATTTAATGGCAAAAAAAATGGGGAGGACATTTGAAAGATGTTTTTGATAATGTAATAAATAAAGTTTGTCAATCTTATTAAGTCAAATCCACTTCAAGATCGTCTTTTCCGCTAAGTTTGTGTTAATAATGAAGTTAGAAAACTAATTTTGCATACATAGGTGAGATGACTCTCTAAAAGTAATTATCTGCGTCGCTTGATTGAACTATGCAAAAGTGTTGAATTATTCCTGAATGGCACGGAGCTTAGAGAAGAAATCATAGTTGCAAAACCTGACATTTCCTACCTTTCAGATATATTTGAAAAGCTAAATATGCTGAAAAATAAGCTACAAGGAAAAAGTACGATTTTTTTTTATTTGCAAAGAGGCAATCAGTGGTTTTCTTGGAAAGCTTCCTTCGTCGAAGTTTAATATCGGGCGTAAGGAGTTGCTACATTTTCCAACTCTTGCCACTCCCGAGTAGCTGCATAAAGATATTTTCATTTACATCGATCATTTGAAAAAACGTTTGTGGAATTGTGTATGCGCCATAAATAGACATGGCTGGTATTTTTATTGAATATATTATGCATATGTAAAATTGAAGTATTTTTCCCGGCTATAATAATTTCATGGGCCACAGAAAAATTCCGGGTTCAAAGTGGGCCATGGGTTAAAAGAGGTTGGGAAACTCTGCCTTAAATGATTACTTCTCTCTGGTATTCCCTGATGAGTGGGTTGATGGGTTTCCAGTACCAAACTGGTATCGAAAAAGGATCTGCGCCGCTAGAAGAATTAACCACAACCACTGAACAGGGTGCAACTATGCTGAGAAAGCCTTACACAAACTCTCATCTTCCCGAGATCTTTTAATGCTTCGCTCAAAAGCAGAGATGTATCGTGTGACTTGCAAACGGCTAACGAGACTCATATTCACAAGGAAGGAGACCACAGCTAAGTGGGCAACTACCGACCCAAACGTCTGACCTCATTACTTGACAAACTAGTGGAAATAATATTCACGAGAATATTATTCAGTTCCTTGAGTTCAACCAAAAGCGTCCGTGTCTGACCAATTTCCCTGGGTTCTTCAAGGAGATATTTTGTGAGTACGACTGTATCCAAGCGATGAACATATTTGGAGTTCCAAAATATATTCGATGAAGTACCCCACAAGTGCAGGTGCTCTTGTCGGGAATTGGAACAAATTCACGAAAATGATAGAAGCAGAAGGTTATAGAGGGCAGTCAGGCCCCTAAATGGCTATTGGTCACTAACGGCGTATTTCAGGTCACAGTGTTCTACCTTCTATTCATTATCTATTCTATATCAACGTCTTTGAAGAAAGGTTGGTGGGCAGGGTCACCAACTGTTGGTACACAACCAAATATTTTTGGGTGTGTAGCATCGACTGAAAACGAGTAAGGGATTCCAGCTGACCTTTATCGACTTTTCGAGTCCTCAGAAATGATTAGCAAAGACTTGAAGTGCTCTCCAAGCAGTGTGTTGCGTTTGAGAAGGAAGCCCAACGCATGTTATTCGAAATGAGGATGCAATCCCAATTCTTGAATGAGAATGTTTGTGTTGAATCCTTTTAACTCGTTGGTTATTCCATATTTGGAATATGTGGTTGAATTCTAGTCTCATAGGCTTCGAAAGGTCATCGATCACTTGAAAGGGATCAGACCTAGGCTCATAAACTGACTCTTTTGATCAGGCATACGATCTATCAAATCCAACCTCGAGGACTGGGTCGATTTTGGTAAGGATTCAGAGACTGCTCAGTCAAATGAGTTTTATTTAAGGAATATTCGGGTTTTCGAGACTATTCATCACAAGACGTCTACTCTGGGACAGAAAAAGACCTGAAACTACGGGATTTCTTAGCTTAAATATCGCAGAACATTGGAACCAGCTTCCTACAGCGATTGTAAATAGAGATACATTGAAATAATAAAAAAGAAAAGCCAACTTGGTAAATTTTGAATGCAGATAAATAAGCAAAAATTATTTATTAAAATCTTTTTAGTGTTTCAGATTTTTTAATCAACTTAATAGATGCAATCTTTTATCAACATGCCAAGTAGCGTTTCATTTTGAGGGCCTCATATTGTGGGGGGAAGGGAATATGGGGAGAGATTTCATCTTTGCAATATTTTCTTTCCTACTAAGAATGTTAGGTACTTTTTTATTCGGTCCCACCTGAGTAGTGTTAGCAAGATCATTTGAGGTTTCTATTTTTGCCTGCTTGTCTTTGTAATAGAAAAATTAGTTATCCATTTTACGTCTGTTAATAATTATTTCCTATTTGGAGTTATATGGAGTAATTCTGTTAGCTCAATTTGAACCTATAGCGATTTAGCTTCATAGCAAACGTTAGCTGTCAATGGAAACCATTATAGGTTCAAAACAACTGATGGAAATTCTGAACAAAAGTAAAACAAGTTCTGCTGACCAAAGGCGCGTGCTCTCACTTATTCTGATTTATGACCTTACGACCTTCAAAACTTTCAATAATTCCCGGACTAACCTTGGAAGGTCCTTGGCAATTATATAATTCGAAAGAGAATGTAAAACAACATAAGAGTTTCAAGTTTCGTTAGAATCAGCAGAATAGTTATGATGTTATTGCCAAATAATTTCCAAGATAACCTTGGAAAGAACTTGAAAATTATAGCATTCGAAAGAGAATGCAAAACAACAAAAGGATTTAAAATTTCGTTAGAATCGGTCGAATAGTTACAAAGCTATAACCAAAATAAAAGCAAAGTGAGGACCAACCGACCGTTGACATAGTGAGATATAGAGTCACACGCGACTAAAAATGGAGAAAATTGTTTGCAGAATAAATTAAAGAACCAAACAACAAGAACAAAAGATAATATATGAAACAGTCGATTGCCTGAATCCTACTAGGATGTTTCATAAGTTAACAACTGTTATCGCTGATATATATATATATATATATATATATATATATATATATATATATATATATATATATATATATATATATATATATATATATATATATATACATACATATATATATTAGTTATGGCTTCTCCTATGGAGCTTCAATTTAATTTGAAGGATGAACAAAAGGACGTATAAAGGGAAATTCATTTCATTTTCTTGATACAACGTTTCAGGTGAACTTTTTACCCATCTTCGGGTACTGAAAATACAATTCGTAGAAAACAATTTAAGTTAGAGTTAAACAGATAATCAAAATGATGAATTTATGGAAATTATTTAATGTCTATTAAGGGGAGAATAGCGATAAATTTTCAAGTAATTGATATTTTTGGATTATTATGTTGCGAGTTAAAAATTAACGATTGGGGAAACACAGGAAACACATCAGGATAAACCAACCTTAAACAATCAGCCGTTAGAGGATAATTGGGAAGAAAGGGCGAGAAGCGTAAGAAGAAAGAGAAGGTTAGGAGGTTGGTATTATTTTTGTTTAGAGTAGAAGTAGTGGGTGAGAAGAAGAATCGGAATTTAAGGAAGGGAAATGAATGTTGTTTTGTCCGATAACTCTACGGTTAAAAAGATCTCTGAACCCTCTCAATCTTTGTCTATCAAGTTAGAAGACAAAATAAACCGCCTTTTGGTCAAGTTAAAAAACCTTAATATTTTGGATTTATTTATTTACAACCGCCTGCACGTTTCAGATTCCTACCTAGGCTCTCTATACGGACTTCCTAAATGTCACAAGGAGGGTATCCCCCTTCGCCCCATTTAGCATCTTATAATCTCCCCTCTTATAACTTAGCTAAATACTTGGCTCCTTTAATAACCCCTCTTTCTTCAAACCAGTTTAAGATTCAAAATAGCTTCACCTTTGTTAAAGAATTATAAAATTTTCAGCTTTATTATCCCTCCTTTATGAGTAGTTTCGATGTTTCATCTCTCTTGACTAATGTTCGTCTTGACGTGCATTTCCCCTTAACAACTCCAATTTTCATGGATTTACCCCTCCACTATTAAAAGAAACGCTGAAACTAGCCGTTAAGGACAATTACTTTACCTTTAACAACTAAACCTACTGCCAAATAGATGGGATGGGCATGGGCAGTCCTTTGGGCCCTGTCTTCGCAGATATTTTCATGTCCTGGTTTGAGGAACAATTATTCAGCCTGGAACTTGGAAGCATTGAACCCTTACTTTACCGCCGCTTTGTCGATAATACATACATTCTGTTCAATAAAGAGGATTCCTGCGATAAATTCTTGCGATATGACAATCATATACATCCTAATATTAAATTTACTTGCGAAAAGGAGCTCAATTGCTCCATCTCATTTTTGGATATCCACATTTCCCGTGTCCCAACTGGATTTGTAACCAAAGTTTTTCGTAAGCCAACCTTTAGTGGTCAAGGCCTAAACTTTTTCAGTTTTTGTGACTTTTCTTTCAAAATAAGTGCCATCAAAACACTAATATTCCGGGCTTTTAATATTTGTTCATCCTACTCCGGATTTCACCAAGAAGTCGTATTTCTGACTAGCTATTTCAAACGAATCGGCTTTCCTGTGTCTCTGACTGAAAAAATTACGGCCTAATTTTTAAACAATATTTACCATCCCAAATTTAAATTCCCTACTGTTTGAAAAGATATCCTTTACATAATCTTTCCGGATCTGGGTTTTTTAAATAAAATTTTCAAAAGAAATTACATCTCTATTAAATAAAAAAAAATTCCATTCTAATTTTAAGTTAATTTTCATAAATAGACACCACATAGGATTATACTTCAATTGTAAGGACAGAATCCCGCCTGAAGCGAAGTGCTCCGTTATTTACGAGTTTACTTGCCCCAATTGTAAACTGAGGAGATATATAGACAGTACGGTGCGCTCGCTGAGGGCGAGGTTCTGTTCACATTTGGGTGTTAGCCACAGGACAGGAAAGGTTCTCTCTACGAAAGAATTCTCACCTGTTAGGCTTCACTCTATTAAGTGTAAAACTGAAATCACAACAGACGATTTTAAAATCTTAAAAACCACCCCTGATCCCATATCATTAAGGATTCTTGAATCCATGTATATTAAATACCTTTCTCCTTCCTTAAATTCCGATTCTTCTTCTCACCCACTACTTCTACTCTAAACAAAAATATTACCAACCTCCTATCCTCGCCCTTTCTCCCCAGTTATCCTCTAACGGCTGATTGTTTAAGGTTGGTTTATCCTGATGTGTTTCCTGTGTTTCCCCAATCGTTAATTTTTAACTCGCAACATAATAATCCAAAAATATCAATTACCTGTAAATTTATCGCTATCCCCCCCTTAATAAACATTAAATACTTTCCATAAATTCATCATTTTGATTATCTGTTTAACTCTAACTTAAATTGTTTTCCACGAATTGTATTTTCAGTACCCGAAGATGGGTAAAAAGTTCACCCGAGACGTTGTATCAAGAAAATGAAATGAATTTCCCTCTATACGTCTTTTCGTTCATCCTTCAAATTATATATATATATATATATATATATATATATATATATATATATATATATATATATATATATATATATATATCTTAGAAATCTCTCTAGCCAAATTTGGAGGCACGTTCTGAGATTTAATTTTCAACACTGATTTGTAAGGTTTCAATTTATAGGATTGCCTGGCTGTCACCGGGAAAGATATTTTTGCAGTTAACTGTTGATGAAAGACTAAAATGTCTTCTAAATGTAGTACATTACCTATTTCCTTTCATCAAACAAAAGCATTAATGCAAATATTTGAACATTTAGTTTCCTTATGCTCAACTTTTTGGATTCTGGTATAGGTTAGTTAGTAAGTCAACGCCAATCCTCCATGATACTGTGAAGATCCTCGATCGGATAATGAAATCTATATAAGGTCAGTATGACAATCGCTGGTCGGCCCGAGGGCCTGGTCCTCTTTTGCGGTGCCAGGAAGTATTATGTTTTTTACACCAAACAGAGCTCAGGTGGAAGCCTTCGTCACCTCGGGGTCAGAGGTACGTGGCTATAGATACTCATCGGCGCGAGTGTGTGTGTGTGTGTGTGTGTGTGTGTGCGTGTGTGTGTGTGTGTGTTGTGCTGTGAAGGCGGGAGAGGAAAGAAAGCAGAGATCTACCCACCCGAAAACGTAGTCAGCACAGCGCGCCCACCAATCGGTAGTCAGATTTCAACGTGCGCTGACGTTTGTGTCCGCTCATGCCGGAATTCAGAATCGAATCCGGTACCGCGACATTGGGAGGCCAACGGCGTATCCACTCGGCTAGTATAGGTGCGCATGTTTATGCACCGAAGGCATTCACACTTGAAAATCAAACCCCGCCACTGCGTATGTGCACGGCAGGAGTCTGTCACTCTTCATCTCATTACAACAAGCATATTCTCAATTTAATTTCAATCATCAATGTGCTTTGTAACTTCCTGAACTTTATTATTTGACGCCTTTGTTGCGCTTCAATAACAGCTATTCTTCTAAGGCCTATCGAACTTCCAGGGCAAAGGTGGAAAGTCAATTTCTTTATATATCACCTATTTCCCCCATTCCATACATGATTTGTATACGAAAGAGGTTGAAAAAGCCATGTGATTTCAAGTATTTGATTTCAAACGACCGAAAGGAAATGAAAACAACTTATTTTCGAATAAAGAACTATAATTTGTGAGTGCAATTATATATTTTTAAAATAATCCAGCCTTAACTGGGTTTGTGTAGTTCAATACCTACCACTTAAACAAGTTTTAACTATCGTAATACAGACATTTCTGAATGGCAGCAGTAAGTGCACTGAACAAATGATTTGTTGGGGTATTTATTTAATTTCATTATGAACATAAATTAGAAAAAAAACAAACGCTGCCACTAAAATTCAAGGGTGATGTGGGCCTTAAAATTTTCTGAGTCAAGTTAAGCTCCTCTCTGATGATTTTTTTTTGTTTTTATGATCAAGAAATATTTCATTTGGGTCATTATGTGGTAATTTCCCTCGTCCACCATACTAGCACGACTATCCTCCTCATCTGACCTGGTAATCTGATATATTGTTGACGAATGGCGATAGAATTTAAGATAAAGGTCATCTACCTACTATCAGAAAAAATAATGAAGGGGGTTAAATAAGAATATATATCGATCTTTATTATTCACCAAATTTGAAATATTCCTCGAGTCTAAGAATATCAAAACCTTTAAGAAGTAAACTGAAGCATTAAATGTGCACCCCATCGCACACAAGTGCTCTTGATGCGCCAAGCAGTGGGATGGCAATACGAAAAGTTATCCTTTCTATTATGTATCTACAAATGCGAATAATTTCCAAATGGTAATGCACTAAATTATGTAGAATTGCTTTACTAATTCTTTTAATGGAATGTTCTATTTATGTTTTTTTAATTAATTCTTTTGTGGTTATTGCTCTGATAAATAAATTTTCTCTACTATAATTATAGTATTCATTTATTCTAGCTCTAAGTGTCGTGGGATTAATTTAGGTTTTCCTTCGTTTTCCCAAATATTATCTGAAATCTGAAGATAAAAGCGCTCATTTTGCTTTTATCATTTGACGTAGCCTAGTGGCATACATGACAGTATAGATAGCGTGTGGCCTTTCTATAATAACAGGAAAGTTCAATTTAACCATATATATTTTTGAGTTTTTGAACGATTAATTCGCAAGTCATTGTTGCCGTGGCTATGAAATATCCTACCAAAATGAAGAAAAATGGTCCTTGGAAGTGATCGATGGTCAACACAGTCGGGATACTTTGTTCTTCCAAATTTGCCACTTCTTCATCTTTTGACATCTTGGATTTTTGCAGCTTTTGTTCCTCTAGAATTATATCCTAAAGTACGGGAAAGAAATTTGAAAAGTTCTACTTTAAAATCTAGAACTGAATATAACGAACACAATTGCGAACCTTTCTATTAAATATTAATTGGAAGATATTTCCAATTTCTTACGTACCTCAATAAACTTTTTGACGAGACCAGATTCGACCACTCTGTTAGTTAATATGTTGAACCTAAGAAAATAATCTAAATTAATTCTATTAATGATATTTTTCTGCTGAACAGATTGATTTTTAATATTTAGTTTAGTCACACAAAAGAAAATATGAATTATAGACAAAATAAACCTTATTTTTAAAATTATCCTTAAGTGACTAGATACTAAATTTAAAATACACTAAATATATTTAATATTACATGAAATATAAAGTTGATTAACTAAAAATAAAGAATTTTGATCGCCGTCCGCGCCCAGCCGGGCGACGGGTGGTGAGGACCGCCGCCACCCACTAGCAACAGACAAGCCACGCGTGGGACACTCCGCCGCGTCTTGCTGCACGCCGACACCGGCGGGCTCCCCGCTTTGTGTAATGTGTACGCTTATGTTATGTGTATTTATATATTATTATGTCATATATTATTATTGTATTTGTATTATATCATGTATAAATGTACGTTATTGCACAATAAACCTATACAAACAAACAAACCTAGCATAAAGAAAATAAATTAGGTGAAAATGATCCAGGGTGGTGCAAACAACTTAAACCAAGTTATGTATAATAAAATAAATGAAAAGCCTAATTAAGGGCCTTCATTTTCGGAAGAAACAAAGCACAGGCTTAATTAATCTGTATACTACCATCAAATGGGTGCTGGTATGTCTCAATACCAGAGGCATATCAGCGCCCATTAGATGATTATCGTGCTAAATGTAATTGTGCAGATGTATTAGCGGTGTAAAAAATATATAGCCCGTGTTTTTTAAATGGTTCGAATAATCTCCTGGATGACCATTTAGCGAAGTTAAATTACATAAATAGACTTGCACTAAGTTTACCCAGTGAGTTCTTTCGGTTCCTGGCTGCTACAGACCACGACAGCATCCATGTTCAGTCATGGTCATATCACCAATATTAAAAGTCAGCACATTAATGAACGTTTTTTTCTTTTTTCATCTCGTTTGGGGTTATGTTCAATTCTTAACAGACCCCTCTAGTCGGGCGCTAATCCTATAGCGAACTTTTGCATGTAGGACTGATCGGTGAACACCATGCACCTTCCCGTCTCTGACGACTTGGTTTGTCCAGAGAACACACTTGGAAGACCCCATCTCTGAGAGCTTAATGGGACGCCTTTCCCTCCTACATTTTGGGACTTCTGCCCCGGTCAAACAAAAATATTTAATCACAACTCGCTTACATGTCGTGGAGACATATCTCGCAGCAAAAACTTATAAATTACGGAGCTTCAATTTTCCCCTTTGCCTCATTATAAATCCCTTTCTCCATTTTCTCTATTTCTCTTTGTTTCATTTATTTATGCTAGCGAGTCAAACCAAGTCACGGTAAGGTATTACTAAGCCATTCTCCGCGTAGAGTAAGTGACGGTCTCTTTAAATTTCAAACTTTCGAGAATACGGTTTGCAAGTATCTCTGATTCAAACGTCGAAACACAATTCGAACTAATTCAAACAAGAACAAACATAAATTCTTTATCTATCTTCAAACTCCTATTTTCTCTTTCCAGGAAATCTCGCAAAAATTCAGATATAAAGATTTGGACGCGTCGCCTCGCCCTATCGTGTGGAGAGTCTCCATGCGGTATCATAGGCCTTCTTCAGATTGAAAAACGCCGTGGCGTAGTGTTGTTTACAAAGGCAGGCCTCACAGACGGCATTTTCAAGTCGGAGTAGAGCATCCGAAGTGGAGTGAAACTTGCAGAAGCCGCACTGTGCTGAAGACAGGTGGCCTCACTGGCGATTCGCAAGTAGTCTGGGAGGATACCCTCTACCCAGATCCTGTTGATCAAATCTAACAAAAAGGCCATGACTCGCTCGCCCAGGTGTCGGAGCATGGGGGTACGGGACATCGTCAGGACCAGGGGTGGCGTCCGCGCACGAAGCGAGAGCGAAACGCATCTTCCTTAATGTAAACCTGTCGTTGAATGGTTTTCTGCCTCTGGAGGTAAAGTCCAGTCAGCAGCCTTCCACCACATCGCAACGCACATTGAATGCTGGCGAAGCAACATCCCGGCTAGAGAATGTGGAGAAGGCGATGGCGAAGGATACCACCACGGACGCGGGGTCCGAGATTGCAGTCCCATTCTCCTGGAGAACGAGGGGGGGGGGGCGTCCTGCGAGAACTTGCCCCGAATCCTTTTGACTCGCTTCCACACCTCTTCTAGAGGGGTCTTTTCCGTAAAGTGAAGACACGTATCCTCGGCAGAAACAGCGGCAGGCGTGCTTCGAAACATACCAGAACCTGGCCTTAGCTCGACGAAATTAACCGACAGTGAAATCGTTCGGGCAGCTCTTATAGCGCATGGAGGCATAACGCTTCTGTTTGAGGGCCGCCTCACACTCGGCTGACCACCACGGAAGCAGTCGGCATGAAAAGGGGCCAGACATACTAGGAATAGTAGTTAGGCCCACAGTGATAAGGGTGCCAGAGAATAACACAACGCCCTCATCTACTGACTTCAACTCTTCGACTGAGACAGAGAAATCAGTCATTTCCTGAAAGGTGGACCACCGTGCTCGCGCCAAGTGCCACCGGGGCGGACTCTCCGGCAGCAGCGGCCCAGAAAATAATATTTAAAAGGATAGTGATCACTATCATGCATGTTATCGATTACCTTTCACCCACCCAAAATCAGGCTGTGCATCCTCAGAGCACAAAGATAGTTCGAGACAGGAAAATGTAGCGGTTCTCAAGAAGTGATGCGTAAACTCATCCGCATTTATGACAACTATCTACAGCTCGTCGATCAGGTCGGCAACGACCTGATTCCTGGGGTTGATCGTGTGCAGCTGAAAAGCTACTGCCAGAAAGGAGGTATCTAAAGCAAAGAGAAGAACGGAGACACCATACCGGGTGTAAATAACGTATCCCCCTGCTCGGCCCCCATCCAGGGGTGATGGGGTCGAAAAACCCTTATACCCCGGGAGGGTGGGCAGAGGGCATGCGCCCAGGATGGTCTCCTGTAAAAAGATAGCTAAGAGAAAACAGGAAGAGACGAACCTCCGCAGTTCTTCCCAGGTGTTCCGGAGTCTGCGGCAATGCCATTGAAGGCATAAACATTTGACAAAGTTTGGCTGCAAGGCCTGAAATACTCCAGCTGGGTTTGGACAACCAACTGAAAAGGCTACTATGCAATTATGTATCCGAGAGATACGCGTATATAGGCACGGGCAATCACAGAGGGGGCCCCTTTATGCTGGAGGCCGGAGTTCTCCAAGGCGGTTGCCTAAGTCCGTTATTTTACACGGTATATACAGCAGACCCCCCCTCCCCCAGCAATGGAGGGTTACATGAATATACAGTTCGCGGATGACATAACTCAAGTTGTGGTGTCACCCTAAAGGCACGCCCAATTCCAAGCAAGGGTGACTGTGGAAAAAATCCGTAGATTGAATTAATACGAGCGCAAATGGAAAATAAGTACGAACAGAGATAAATGTAAAATAGTACCTATTTTCAGAAGAAAGGTAGCAGATATCAACGTGGATAATGACAAATACAGTTATAGCGATGAATGTAAAGTACTGAGACTGACGATATAAAAGATCGGCTAAACGAAACACGTAGCAGAAAGAATAGAGAAAGGAAGGAGATGATCGATACTCCTGTATAAGCTAAGAAGACTAAGATAGCAGAATAAAAAGAAGATCTACAATGTGATTGTTCAACCGACACTAATCTACCCGGCAATCGCAATGTGTACACTGTCAAGAACCAAACTGCTTGAATTGCAAAAGGCCCAGAACAAATCAATGTACCTTATAACTGATATGAGAAAGGCAGAAATGAAAAGGGTAGAAAATCTGCACAGAGAAGCCAACGTCGAGCCCCTGAACAAGATAATCAGGAAAAGGGCTAAATGTGTCATCGAGAAGACTCGCGACGAAATTGGAGACAGTTTGACAGCGCATATGGAGATAGGAGCAGACTAGAGGTCTCACCGACTCTTCCCAAGCTGGGTGAGGATCAATAATGAAGACGGGGAAGAAGAAGACATATTCACATAGTGATATTACCGACGCGAATAGGAACAGAAGACTAAGAAGATCACCAAAGGGACCAAAACAACCATTGAGAAGACTACGTATGAAGAAGATAAGATAAATAGAAACATGCATGCTAGATTAAAGAATTTCAATTAGATTAAAACATAAACAAAAGAGAAAAGCAATTAAAACACATCATGTAACAAATACTCACACAATAATAACGGTTTGGACGCCAACTATAAGTTCTAGGATGCAAAACGGATAGCAAATGCACCTGGATCTCAGGTACTTACCTTTTACTTACAATACCAACTTCAAACTATATGAAATGGCCAGAGATTAGCTTGACCTCCAAGCAATTTGCAACTCTCAGCAACTCTCAAAGTTCTTTCTTTTCCTCTTTAATTCTTTATTATTACTGTCCTCAACACGGGTTCTACACTAATACGAGGGTGGGTGATACACACCGTGGTATTAGCACCGCGTTTTAGATGTAGGGCCAAGACCATCTAAGTCACCTGTCAGATCTACTACTCGTTTCTCGCTGTTCTATCGTTCCTTCTCCTCTTTCTTTCTCTGTCTTCCTCCTATTTCCACCTATGTCCTTCTCCCCGGTGATTCAAGGCACGAGGAAAGGGAATAGGGGAACAGGAGGAGTCCGGGTTTGCACTCCCCTTTCTCCTTTCCTGCCCCTGACGATGGGGCAGGGGGAGAGGAGGGGAGGTGGGATAGCTCTGGACGCACTAGTCTTTTACTCTCTCGCACCTTTTCTCCTATTCTATTCTAGGAGATGCCGGGTCCCTCTTCGAGAAGATCCTTACGGGAATGGCTGTACACTTTCCGCAGGCAAAACTCCTAGCGTTGTTGGCCGGGCAATGCGCTGAAGGCGCTATCGCCTTCGATGACTTATCGATGGAGGTTGGGCTCGCTATGGGAGTCTTTTCCTCCCTCCGCCTCAAAACCTTATGTAGGCGGGTGGCTTCGGAGGCGGGGATCCCTCCTTTGAACGATCCACCGCCTTCGAGTCACCCAGCCTAGCACTCGGTGTGGACGTAGGAGCCGAAACTCCTTTAGTACTTTCCTCCTTTTGGGAGGCAGCTTTAGAAACTCCGGAAGATGGCCTGACGACCAAATTGCCTCCTGTGAGTCTAACGACTCAGTCACGCTGGAGGAAGTAGAGAGAACCCTGGCTTTAGCCGGGGTTGGGTGTGAACCATATATGCCGCCAGCTCTACCAGGGGAGCGCCCGGGGTGGATAGAACCCGCATAAAGAGTTCTGAATGGCCGCGGAAATGACCTTGCTCGTAGGCCTGGATAGGCCAGGAGCAGAAGGTGTCTTTTTAAACATTGAGAGATAAGATGTCCCAGGCAGCGCCGGCCGCGCCCGGACCAAGTCCTTAGACTCTCGAAATGAGAGAATATCCTGGGCTTGAACGGCCAGGATTTCTTTCTCAAGGAGATACGCACCACATGCTTCGAAGAAGCGAGCTGCGGCTCTCCGCAATTAACACACATGGCCACACACCATTGGACTTATCGTGTGCGTCCTTGGAACAACTTACACAGACTTCGAGTAACCCCGACTTTGCACGTCAACAGGAGCGATGGCAGTAGTAGCCCCTTTCGTGGCAGTTGCACAGTCGAACGTGACGAATAGTGTTGCGATGGGTCTCAAGGCCCCCTGCCTGTTTTCTCATCACATGTTCGACCTTGAACCCTCCATAGTCGACCAGCTCTAAGGTGATGTCATGTATGGAGTAGTCTACGAGTTCCCTCGCATAAACCACTTCTTTCACGAAGCTCACAGTGGAGTGCGCGTCACACTTACCGGTGTGTCATCAAGTGTCCGAAGGGCACTAATCATGGCTGCCTCAAGGGCTTCAACGCATTCGCCAGAAGGCTTTCGCCCGATAAACGGGTTACCTTCAGCTCTCTACCAATCACGATAACTAGAGCTCTCTTGTGATGGATCATGTTAACCTCTAGCCAACATGCTGCCGTCAGTGAAGCGAATAACGAGGAAGCGTTTGAAACCAGCAGACTCGAAAACGCCGTGCAACCTCTGAATGAAGGGTCCGAACGTAATCGAGGCTCCGCTCGGCGCATTTGCAATTTTGATCTTAGTCATGGACTCCCCACATGGTGAAGCACCGGGACTAAACGTGCTAATCTTGGCTTGGTCGCATACCGAAGTGGCAGCGGCCCCGTCTATCCCCGTGGATCCCGCGGAGGGAGAGGAGCCCCAAGTCTTTTTCTTCTTTTTTCTATTTTCTTTTCTTTTTAGGAGAGGAGGGTGGGGAATGAACCCACTTCTCTCCTCCGCCGGTAGGAGCCCCTAGGCCAGATACACCGGGCTCAGCAAGATCCTCCTCTGAAATAGAGAAGGTCTTGGCTATCATAGGGGCACCAGCCGGGGAAAAAGATCCTTCCTGTCCTTGTGATGGCTTTGGGACCCGAGCCGTCTGAAGAGGAGCTTGCACAGGGGCAGACTCGGATTCCGTGCTTGACACCTAGCCCGGGTTCTACCCCATGGAAGAGATCCTACAATCTGGGGCTGGGTCACCTCAGGGAGCATGCACATCTCAGGGGGGGGGGGCTTCCATGTGGCCTCCCTCCCCTCAAGAACTACGGATCCTATTCGAGGGATCTTTTGTCGTCTCGTCTTGCACTGGCGAACCGGCATCCGTCTGGGAAGAGAAGGGGCAAGTACGCCGGCCCCCTGTGAAAGTGAAGGAGGGACTACCGCTGGAAAGAGGGAGGCGCCTAAGGGCGCCCCCAGAGAAGGGGGTAAGAGAGAATCCCTTGTACCCTTTGGCCTAGGAGAGGAGTAAGCCTCCTCTGCGCTAGGAGAAATTTAAAGGGGCCCCTGAAAAAAGGGAGCAGACCTCCATTTTTTCCGTGGAGTTGCCCGAAGGCGGCTCCTACACTGGTGAAGGGAGAGTAGAGGGGAAGATTTTTTTAGATTCATTCATGGGCATGGTGCCCCTGGTATTTTCACGGGACACAAAGGCTAATCACCACACGCAGTAGACAGCTCTGCGAGGGTGAATACGGGGTCAGCAAAACCAGCTGCCGCTATTTGGGACCACTCCCCATGCTTAGTTGCCAGCTAGCCCTTCGGCATGGCAGCTCCACCTTGGGCTGGTCGTAAAATTGATATACCCTGAAAGGAGAAAGGGTGTGTGAGGAAGGTGAGGGTGGGAGTGAAGCAGGTTGTTAAAAACCCACCCGCCTAAACCGGAGGTCAGGGGTGAAGGGGCGTTGAACCCTCCCCCCTCAGCCCCGATCTGGGTTGGTTGGCTCGGTGTCTACCCTGTGAAATTAGAGGCCGAATAAAGAAAGTTATGGGAGAGGTTATATGGAAAGTGAGGAAATAGGGTAAGAAGATAGTGTCAGAAAGAAGGAGGAGATGCTAAGTTGGGGCTGGACGGGGCGCTGAATCCCGTCAGCACGGCAGCCAGGATAGCAAATCGCCGTGCCCCTTACGGGGTATTCCTGGAGAAAAGATTCTCCTGTGCGTTTGGTAGGATATGAATGGCATAATCAATTTTAAACCTGTTAGCTGTAGAGTAAGTATATTGGCCCACATTACACATCGTTGTCGTTGGCTCCAGCTTGTGTCTGACCATCGGATCCGTCCTCTGTTATTCGGTCTCCTTGGCTGATGTTTGTGCCAGGTATGACTTAGGAAGCCCAGTCTATTGTGGAAGAGCCGCGGGCACAAGTCACATGAGAGGGCAGGAGGAAGACGAGGTTTTTCTTGTCACTCGTTCCTCCTCCTTTGTTTGTCCTCCTCGTGCTGTCTTCTGTTCTCTCCAAAGGCCGCGGTGCCGTCGCAGACAGTTGTCCGCCAGGCTCGTCTGTTCCTGGCAGTTTGCTCCCACGAAGAAGGTTCAATGTTGGTTTGGGCCAAGGTGCACTAAAGCTTGTCTTTCTAGAGGCGCTTTGGTCCTTGTCGGGGTCTTGTTCCGGTGGCTAGTTCCCCGTAGAGCATGATCCTGGGTAGTCGAGAGGGGTCCATTCGTAGGACGTTGCCTGCCCAGCGACGACGATGGTGGAGGGTGGTGGCTTCGACGCTGGATAGCAAGGCTCGGTTCAGAACCTCGTTGTTGCTGATTAAATCTTCCCATCGTATTTTGAGGATATATCTTAGCTTGTAGTGCTGGAATCGCTTGAGGCGTTTTATGTCACGGCGGTAGAGCGTCCAAGTTTCGCAGGTATAGAGAAAGGGAAGAAAGGACTATGGTCCGAAAGACCATGATCTTGGTTTGAATGGTCAGCGCATGGTTGTTGAAAACGCGGTGGCTGAGGCGACCGAAGGCAGAATGGGCCGCTCTGATCCGGTCTTCCACGTCTTTTCCGCACATCAGGGTTTTCGAGAGAATGCTTCCCGAGTATGAAAAGTGATCCACTTCTTCCAGGAGTTAGCCGTTGATAGTGATGTTGGTACTTGGGAGGGTTTGACTGGTCGGTGATTGGATAAGAACCTTAGTCTTGTCGATGTTCACCTACATCTCAAAACGCTCTTAGGGAGAGTTGTAAAGGTCAGCTGTCCCATGAAGGCAGCCAGCAGTCCGGCCCGGGGTGGCCTTGTCGTCAGCATACTGCATTTCACGGACTGAGATTTTAGATGTCCTAGACTTTGCGTAAAGTCGTACGAGATTGAATAGTCAGCCGTCCATGCAGCACCGCACGTCAATAGTGGGTGTCCCCGGTGGTATTTCGTTGAACATGGCTGCTATGTAGAGCGAAAAACAAGTCGGAGCTAAAACGCAGCCTTGTGTAGATTGAGGGGAATAGGAAAAGACGCAAAGAAAAAATAATAGCATAGGCGAGTTGCGAACAGCTTCTCGCGTCGCTGGACCACCGTTAGCCTGCGGCGAATCCACTCGGCCATCCTGAGTCTCAAAAAAGACTTATTCAAACGAAGCTCTTAAGCCGCTCGCCTGCACTTCTCGTACGCTATACAACCCCCCTCCTAGAAGCGGAGCGTATTTCGAAGAAATAAAGAGAGCCCGTTTGGAAATGTTATCCAAGGGCTAACGCTCCCCCTCCCGGGTCTGGGCACCATTGTAGATAGAGGAGGGTAGGAAAAGGGGCAAAGAAAAAAAATAGCGTAGGCAAGTTGCGAACAGTTTCCCGCGTCGCTGGACCACTGTTAGCCAGCGGCGAATCCACTCGGCCATCCTGAGTCTCAAAAAAGACTTATTCAAACGAAGCTTTTAAGCCGCTCGCCTGCACTTCTCGTACGCTATACTTGTTTGAGACTGCCAGTGGTGGGAAATGGTTCTAAGAGGGTGTTTTGGTGGCAGACTCCGCCAACCATGCCCTCGTGAAGGGAGCGGACTAGGGTGATGAAGTCAAATGGACATCCAAAACTGGCGAGTACCACCCACATTGCAGGACGAGGGACTTTATCGAAGGCCTTTTTGAAATCCCAAAAGATGAACATGGCTGGCTGTTGTTGTTCTTGACTCATCTCCTGGAGTTGTCGGGCGCAAAAGATCATGTCTATTCTCCCTCGAGAAGGTCTAAAGCCACACTGGGACTCAAGAAGGACGTCTTCCGAGAGGATAAGGAGGCAGTCAAGGAGAATGCGGGCGAATATCTTGCTCGCAGTACTTAAAAGTGAGATACCGCAGTAGTTGCCGCAGTTCTCTCGAACCCCATTCTTAACGATAGTAATGATATTCGCGTCGCGGAAGTCCATCGGGATGGTTTTGGTTTCCCGGATGTTGAAGACGAGGTGCATTAGGCGGTTATTCACCTCAGGGCTACCGTAAGTAAAGAACTAGAGCGGAATTTTATCCGGTCCTGGAGCTTTGCCTGGCTCCATGCGCCCGACGGCTTTGTTGAATTCTTCGATTGTAGGTGGCAAGGACATCCAATGTCGGACGAGATGCTGCAGGTCCATACGAAGAAGATCATCCTGGGTGCGAGAATGATCGTTGAGGAGGCTCTCAAATTGAGACTTCCAACGATGAAGGATTCCATTGTTAACAGTGATGGTAGTAAAGCCGTGTGTGGCCGAAGAACTCCTTGATTGCGGAATAGAAGCGGCGCAAGTCTCGTTGGTCAGTGCAGTCTTGGATCTCCTCTGATTGACTTTGAAACCAGTTATTCTGAGCCTCACGGCTCCCTCTTTGGCATTCTACGGATGCCTGTTGGTGTTTTCGCTCATTATCCGGTGTAGGTTGGTTCTTGAAGGTGAGGCGGATCCATCGTTTAGCTTCCATGAGACGATTGATATCTTCATCATTCTCGTCGAACTAACCCTGGCTCTTCTTCCGGGCAACTCCAATAGTTTTCTGAGCGGTATCGGTCATAACATCGCGGAGGGTCGTCCAACGGTCCTCTATTGAGGCCGATTCCGGGATATCCGTGAGGTGTCTTTCGATTGCCTCCCCGAAGTTTTGAGATGTCCGAGGATTACGAAGCTTGGCACAATCAAAGCGGCGATTGGGTCTGTTCGCTGCGACCCGCTTCGTTGGTCCGCAGATCTTGATGGCGAGGCGAGAGACTAGGGGGTGGTGATCCGTCCAACAGTCATCTGCCCTAGGTAGAGAGCGGGTAATGCAGACATCTTGCCTGTCTCTGGCTCTGGTCAAGATATAGTCGAGTCTGTGCCAGTGTTTCGACCGAGGGTATTTCCAGGTCGTTTTCTGTCTGTTGTGAAGTTGAAATAGTGTATTAGTAACGACTAGGTCGTGCTCAGCACAGAAACCCAGGAGAAGCTGGCCGTTGGCATTGCTGTTTCTGATGCCATGGTGACCGAGGATGCCTTCCCACAAGCTATGGTTGCTCCCGACTCTGGCGTTGAAGTCTCTCAGCACAACAAGTTTGTCGTGTGCGGGGAATACCTGGATGGTAGGGTCGAACGGGTTGTAGAAGGAGGCTTTGACTTCGTCTTCAGAGGTGAGAGTAGGTGGGTACACTGACATCAGGTTAATGAATCTCTCCCGAGTGAGCGGTATCGGAATGGACATTATGCGCCCACTGATGGCAGGTGGAACAAGGTTATGTTGGTGCACGAGCCGGGATTGGATGGCGAAGCCCACGCCATGGATGCATGGATCGTCGGTTTTTTTTCCCTTACAGAAGATAGTGTATCTGGAACCAGCTTCCTTGATGTTGTTCTCTCCTGGAAGCCTGGTCTCGCTCAGGACTGCCACGTCGATGTTGAAGCGTGCAGGCTCTTTGCAGATGAGGGATGTACGTCGCTCAAGACGGTCGGGCTGCCGGGTTCTTGGTCTACAAAGGCTTGCCTTTGTCGCGCCTGTTCGCTAGGCGCTGCCCTCCTACGCCGGAGCCAAACATAGGAATCTTATATGACCCATGTCTATTTGGTCCGCCGTTGAGGTCTTGCTGTCGGTTGCGTTTAGTCTGGCCCCTCACCCACGACCTTACCGCCTTGGGTGACCGTGTCAGGAGTTATTTAATCTCTCTAAGGCATCGCTCTGGCAATCATTTCATTGGAACACTCAAGCCCTGTCAGAACCGGCCAGAATAGGTGGTAACACTGTGGGATATGTAGGGGTGCCAATGGCCGCCGCATAGGCCTCTCTCTCAGGTTATTATGTGACAGGCTCATTGGAACCCTGTCCCCGTTACTTTGCTCTAACCAAATTGAAGCTCGGTAAACTAATCTTATATCAAAGTATCACTAATAGGCCTACTGTGCTCATTTGGACTGTTTACATGCAACAGTTGAAGAAAAAAGTCCAACATTAATCAAAAGAAGAAGATTGCTCTTTCAACAAGAAAAGGCACGACCTCATATTGCAAGATATACCACACAGGAGCTTAACAATTTTGAGTGGGAACTAATGAATCATCTTCCATACTCATCTGATTTAGTCACACCAGATTATATTTTTTTAGTTTAGCTAATCACATGAAGTGAATGAAGATGCCAACAACAGAAGAGGAGGTCGAAACAACCTTAAAGAACATTTTAAGATCAAAATCAAACTATTTTTACAAATAGGATAGTGAAAAGTCAGTAGAAAGATGGAGAATATTGGTGGAAACTATTGGAAATTGTTTAATTTATTAAATTAATAAATATATACTTATTTAAAAAAAATAATAACTTCAAAGAGTTGTTTGATTTATATCCACAAATATTAATAAACAAAAAATGTTGCACTACATCTAAAGCTATATTATAAAACATTACCTCAGATTTAGCCGAACGACCTTTGTTCTCAAATCTTAAAAAAAAACGTTGACAATCTGATAATCACGAGTTCTGACCCCAGTATACTCAGATATATATATATATATATATATATATATATATATATATATATATATATATATATATATATATATATATATATATATATATATATTTTAATCAAACCAGTAACTCAACGAAGGTGGGTTTGATCGAGTGGCTTAAGACCTGAATAACCACACCCACTGTACAACAATGTGCGCTGTTTGGTTTGAATTAAACTCTACTTTAAGCCCCTCCTAGTTCTGTAAAATAAGTATATAAGCTTCAAATTCTTTTGTAAAAATTTGCAATCCTTGGAGACATTCAGAATCTGACCCCTTGTCAATTTAGCTCTTAAGATCGGACGTGGCGAGTCTTAGTAATTTTTTTTAAAAGTTTGGTCAAGAAGTTAATTAAAAGACTCCAAAAATCATTTCCTTGGGGTTTCCACTTCATACTGAGAACACTAATCAGAGCAGTGGTGTGCCTTGCCTGACGACAAGTTGTGGATTCGACCTGGTCCCCTTACAAAAGAGGGCTGGATACCGGCACAACCGTGCCAAGGAGAGATTGACCCAGGAAGTAAGACTCCCGCTCGTTTCCTTCAGGAAGATCCGTTGCGCCAACCAGTGTTTAACCATCAACACTTTAAATAATTGACCATCAAGATAAGGAGCCTTAAGGAAACAGTTCACCCATCACCGTTGATCCCACCCGTTTTACACGGGCGACCCTGCCAGGATCCTTTGGTAGTGGTCAGCCGTCCCCATGCATTCCTTGGGTCGCTTTCCTTCGCGTGGAATGAAAACAGAAGATAAAGGTTACGCCTTCGTCACTACCTTCCCCAGTCGGTCAAGTATCTTCAACCAACCATTACGTTGGGAAAAAGGTTCTCAGAAGTCCCAAAGAAGCAGAAGAAACCACCGGAAGCACCGTCGACACCCTTCAACCCATGTAAATACGTACACTCGTTCATGTAAAAGTAAAACTGTTCATTTAAAAAAAAACAACAAAACAAAAGCAAAGCACGCTTGGTTCTTCCTTTAGTTATACATTTGAATTTTATTGAACATGGAAAGATTAATTGCAATAGAGTTATATACTCCAAGGACAGTTTAACATTGCATCTTAAAGATAAATTCTTATTTTTTATTAATTAATTTTAGTGGATCAGCCTCAGATTTTGGTTAGGAAAGTGTTTTAATAGTTAGTTGGAGCTTTTACGATACGTTTTTTTATAGATATTGCATAACTCCATTGATTTTACTGTGGGTTTGAAAGATTTTATGTTAGTTTTTAAGGATATATTTGGGTAAAGCTAATGAATCAGGTTGCTGTGCCACCCCCTTTTTTTGAGTCGGAAAATCATAGACAACAGATTTGATTATCCTAGTGAGGATTTTATTTTCCCGCTCGGTAGATAATTCGACTTGCCTCTTACTCCCAGGCTTTTTGAAGTAGGCCCACATAGACAAACAAACATGATTGATCCAACCCACCTAACTCATACAAACCAAAATAAATCGGAAAGTAAGTAAGTTATTAAATCTGCCCACTATGTTGTCCCCTTTAAAAGCACGCATGAAGGTAAGCCCTTCGAGCCAATTATCGGAAACTGGTTGGGCCGTTTGGAACAATATTTTCTGAGGCAAAATATTGTGGTGCCCCAGGATGAAAAGATTGGAGAAGCGAAACGTTTCATCCACCTATCGGAGGGAAATGCACATCTTCAGATTAATGCGAGTTATGTTTCATCGTCTGCTGCCACTTTGGATGAATTTTAAAAGCAACTAAAGTAGGTATACAAAGATGTAAAATTGGGCCAGCTTTTGGCGTCAATCAGAACATGTTTCACGCAAAATGGAAGTGAGGTAAAAAGGAGGATTTTCGTGATTTTTTGGCCCGTTCGTACCATTTAGTGCGCACGAGCCATTCAGGCCACTGAGGGAAATCTGAATCTCCATTACATCAAGCGGCATGTGATTAATTGTTGATGAATGCTGTTATGTATGCAAATTTCTCCCCACAAGCCCAAAGTACGTTGCAGAAAAATGTTGCCATAGACGTCAACCATAGCGTACGATAAATAAAGTTAAGGGAAGATGCTCAAAAGTAGATTATGGTCGGGGAGGGGAGAGCTAACATTAGCATGGTTCAGTATCATGGTGTCACGTACCACCAGCGGAACATCTTACCCCCACAGCAACAACAGCTCCAGTCCCAAAAGACCTCTATGCGAGAAAATTTAGCCCCTCAAACACCTAGGTATGAATCATTTTGCGTCAATCCCAGGCTGTTCCTGTTTGTTACTACTGTGATAACCGTAGTCGTATTAGACGTGAATGTACCACCCCTTCATATTGTGCGAGCTACCATGAGCACGAACATAGCCTTGGTCAGCTCTTCCTGCGTAAAGGCCATGCACATGCTCCATCTCAAACTAAGCAATATCCACTTAGGTACCAAATGATAAACTCACCCACAAACTAAATACAAGGTAACAGAGAGAGAGACACAATTAGATACGTAAAGGCTCCTATCGATCAGATAAATGATCAACTGGTATTGTATAAAGAGACTTCATACGTGGAGAGTGTATGGCTCCACCTCGGTCGTAAGAGGAAGTGCCGCCAGATTACTCTTTCCCCGATCATTTTTTTTGGCCAAGCGTTCGGGGCGAGGGAGTAAGTTTACTATCCTATCCTGATGAGTTATTAGAGTCCTTGCTCATCCAGAAGATTGATTTGAGACAAGGAGCTGTCAGGAGTTGTAAGTAGGAAAGTGAGCAATGTAAAGTGTTCAGCCTTGCTAGATAGCAGAGGATGTCCAACTTTAGTAAATAGGAAATTCATGGAAGAATTGCAACGCCCTACGAATCAGTTCCACAGAGTTACGCCGCCCCGGTTTCAGTTAGTGGCCGTAAACTACCAAACGTTTGTCTCTTGAAGAGATTGGATATTATTTTGAATTGGATACTGTGGTTTATCCCACCAAGTGTTCCCATTTTCAGAAACGAAATGAGGTTTTCAACTAATTTGCTTTTAAGTTTAGATTTCTTTAAAAGACACGCTTGGGTAATTGACCCAGCAGGAAACACAGTTCTTTATAGAGGGAATGTACACATTCTTGTCTACCCTGTGGATGTTACACATCATGGTTCGAGTAGACAGAATTAAAATAAGGAGTCCGTGTTACGGAGGCTGGGGAAAAGGTTTTTAAGTCAAAGGTGGACAGAAGGAATGCTATCCCTAAAAGGACTTTGGTAAAAGTGGAGAGCCCGACGTAGGTTGCTCCAAGGAACTTTAGTTTAAAGGTGGAGATTCCGATGCAAGCTGGTCTAAAGGAATTTTAATTTAACAGGGAAGGACCAAGAGTGATGCTCCAAGGAATCTTAGTTTAAGGAGAGCCAAGAAAGGGTTGCTCCAAAGATTCTTTGTTTCAATGAGGAGAGCCAAATGAATGTTACTCGAAGAAATTTAGATATAGTAGGGACCGACGAAAGCGGGTGCCCTTCTCGAAGGTTTATTGGTCTCTACGCCGTTGATTACCGGAGAACCATTTTGTGTTAGACAGTATATCCCGAGAGCCATGATAAGACTGTTCTGAGTGATAATACAATCAGTGGTTCGGCTGTCTACGACAACGATGCTTCGACCCTAGATGATTCGGGATTAACCCCTCTTCGCTTATTGTTTATTGATACTCCGGTTGAGGAATTTTCGGTGCATATTGTTCCTCTACAGATGGGAACTGTACAAATCTACAAAAGAAATTGTTTACTATCAAAGTTAGATGTTTCTGAGGGAACAAATGTGGATCCTGGTGGATGTTACATGGTGGAAAAAACATAAGTTTGATTATAGTATTCTAGTCGCTCAGACACTTTGTAAAAGCAAGGATTATAAAATTCCAGTTTTGTCTATAAATACCAGTCCTTACGCCCCCGCCTAAGTATTAAGTGCAAACCAACAACCTAGCACAGTGACACTGGTAAATCTCATATCGAACCCCACTGTTATGGCAGTTCAAAAAGTAACCTCCACCCCTCCGTTGAGTTGCCAGAAAGCGAACTTAAGGAAAGTTATGAAATGTGTTGAGAGGATTGTATAAAATTGTTCAAAATGTTATGAAACCCAGAAATTTTAGAAGAACTGCTTGATTTTTTGGTGAAGATGTGATCACTTTGAAAAGAGACGCCATAGGTCAGACCAAACTTGTTCCTTTTGAAATTATGTTAGAACCTAACTCGAACCCTATTTTCACGCCCCCTTATCGAGTTCCCAATTCACAAGTAGAAATAATAGAAGAGATGCTCGATCAAGGGCTTATATAACTATCAGCCAACCACTGGTCTTCCCCTATGATCTTGTTTAAGAAAAAAGACGTGAATTTGCTCACTGAGAAGGTTCAAGGAATGAATATTTTGACTGTCAAAGAAAATGTTACTTGTTATGAGCGTGCGTTCATGTCGATGTTCATTTGTGTCTATATACTGTATTAATCCAGCATTTTTATATGGTCATTTTATTATTCTTTCTCGACTGGGTTTCTATAATCACTGATTCGGCTAATGACCTCTTTCTCTGGCTGTGCCGTGGTGTCCCGCACCTTTCTCGCTGTACTTGCACTCTTTTTCCATCGCCGAGATGGAGAGAAATAACCAATCTCGAGAGAAATAACCACAAATAACCAGAACTTCCATAGCAATAACTTTGCACATAGTCGACATGTATCATACTCTCTTTGGGCATCCCATGTGAGGTTTGTGAAAGAAATTCATTGAAATGTTAAATGGTCTGATCTTGCACGATATTTACATTACTTTCATAATTTTAGGACAATTTCTGTTATAATAAATTCGCAGAAATAGTAATTATTTTCTAAACGAAAATTAACTCCACATGTTTGAAAGGTGTAGTGATTGATTTAACGTATTAATTCATACCTCCGTTTGAATGGTGCAGTCTTCTGAATTGGCCAAGAAATCCGTTCTTGCAATAACGCATATCCTGTAAAATGGACCAGAGGCTGCCCGTTCTTGTCCGAGTATTGTACCGCCACCTTCAAGTGTGCCGTGATGGAATTCTCCCACGTAGCAATTTTTCCTTTCACAACCTCTCTCAGAATCCCATCGAGATCATTTCTCCATTCGACTCCCCGCCCGAGAGCTTTTAATGTAGGGTCAGACGCTTTCTCCAACATCTCATTCTGAAGCCCACCGAAGTCTACCTTCAAGGAGAAAATCGGCATTGCATTGCATTAGGATTGGGATACCAAAATTGGTGAAGGTGCTTGAGTAGAAGATAGGTAGAAAATTGTGGACCCATAGAAATAAGTGATGTTGATGATATAAATGAAGAGGGGGATGGCTATAACAATGGTTTGGATGAGGATGATTATGAATTTGTGTCAGGCTGCTTGGCAAGCGCTTTCGTTTTGTTTATTTTTGTTCTTAATGAGCAGAAAAGATTGCCTGAGCATGCAGCATATGTATATATAATGAAAGTGCAAGTCTTGAACCACTGACCATTCGCGATTACTTGTACTAATTTTCCATTTATACATTCTTTTCAATTAGGTAACGCATAAAAACATCTGATCTGCAATAGAAAGTAGAAAGAACCGAATAGGCACCGGCGCAATAGGTTCACGATATTTGTACTCTATCCGTAAAAAAATGTACCGGAGTTTGATACAATTTGAACCGTGGGGCAATTGAAAAGTGCACTCAAAACTAGACTTTTATTAAGTATAACAAAACAACTTAATGACAAATGGTGAGAGTAACAGGAAGGACTAATATAGTAAATTATAGGGATGGGGTAAAAATGTATCAAAAAGTTGTTTCTCGTTCTTCTTTGTTTGCTTCGTAGATGAGTTAAGCTGTGAATTTGTTAATAGGTCCCGAATGAGCAATGAGTTTCAGTGCATAAACGATATGTAATCCGGCTAGCGTGCGTCAAGGTTGGTTGCACGGCTGAATAATGGAGAGCGCTGTGAGCGAAATCGTTATGCAAAATGTAATCGGAAGATGGACGAACAAAGCGAAGAAGAAAGTCTACTCTGAATGAAATTTCTTGGCCCAGTGGCTGGCAGGAGAATGGGAGAAATGTGGATCGGACAAGTTATTTTTTCTAAACCGGAAAGTGAATTCCGAAGCGCATCATTTGACCCAAAGAATAAGTTAGTGCATGAATCAAACGACGCAGTTCAACAAGTTTTTCAGAAAAAAATAGTTGGTCTGATGAGTTTTAGTTTCTTCTTGGTAAAAGTCTTATGGCACCTCAAATGCGTGTGTGACAACAAACATCGACACGTTCTCATGAACTAATCCATGGAATGCAGAGATATACACTTGAGCGAGAAGGAAGTTTCCAAAAATCCGAAGATAGCAACTGAGGTCCGGTCGCTTCTCCAAGTTTCCTTCAAATAGTAGAGGGCTGTTCCCCAAGGATAACAGCCATATATTACTCGATATAATGGGAAACATTTTCCGCTTCTCGCTGCTTAAATAAAATAATTCACCAACAGGATCACATAAAATAGCCATTCATACTCGATGAAGCCGCGTTCGCACCCCTTGCGGGAATTCTCTCATCATGGGTGGAGGTTTACCTTCGGTCACTCAAAATCGAACTCTTACCTACTCCGGCAAGCTTCATCATTCAACTCCAACAAGTTTTTGTAAGTTAAGAACGCTCTTTTCCCTGTATGGTATGAGGTGCCCCCTTTCAGACAAACCTATTCGAGCCCTAAACTGAAGATTTTGACACTAAAAAGCACCACGATTTTTTCGGCCGGGCCGATGCGTTATTTCTAGTTGTCGGTCATTACCTACCATCGATTTACTCCATTTTGTTGACCAGGTTTACGCTGTCAGACACAATGGTTTTCAGGGATATCCACTAGGCATTTTTTCTCCCATTTGCCATCTTCCGACGCAGAACATACACAGACGAGCACACTTTTACGGACAAATATTAAAGACGACTCACACTGCTCTTTGCTATCTCACGTCTGCCGACGCCGCCCCCCCCCCCCACACACAAGGGGATGCCCCGTGTAGACTGTTATACCTGGCGCTTGGACTGGCCCCAGTGCTCCCGTTAGTCTGAAACTAGATTAAACTTATCTGTGCTTTTAGTCTTCTAGACATCTCCATTCCCTTTTCACCTTTTTGTTCCCAAGCCTCTTCGCACCTATTTTTTCTTGGCCGGCAGCTAATTTTTCCGGCTAGTCACCGACCAGCTTTCGTCCACTCATCTATGGTCGGTGGCTAGTTAGGAGGCGTCATCACCCTCTTTCTTGGCTCCGGTGGAAGGGATTGACGCATTTAGCATGCTTGACTTCCTCTCACCTTTTTTCCCTTCAACCTCTCCCATATTTTATATTATTATCTCCTACAAGCTGCAGCTTACATCTAGATTATGTGCTTCCCCAGTCCGAATGCCTGTAGGAGGATCTCTAACTTTGCCACTTTCTTTACAGATCTCTCCAAGAAACTACATGAGGCGCCCTCTTTTGTTTTCACTTTAATTTAAAAGAAAAAATAATAATGCCGACGTTTTCAGTATTTTCACTTACCCCCTCCCCCCCTCCCTCATGGTTCGCAATTTCAATTATAGTTGTTTCGATTTTCCATTCAGGTCCTTGGTTCATGAAGGCGTGGCTTTCGTTTGCTGATGTCTTCCCGCAGTGGATTTCTTTGTCTGCCCCAATTTCGCCAATGGCCTCGTGTTGTAGCAACTAGTTGCCCATACTATGTACAGTTCTACAAACTATATTATGTAATTAATTATGTAGCTAGTCTTAATATGTATACGTAGCCAGTTTTAAATTAATGTCTTACTTATAAATAATTTAAGCCTAAATTGTATAGACGTAAAATCGCGTGATGCCTAATACTCTGATGTAAAAGTGTGAAACCATGGTTCCACTTCGCGGCGTTTAACTAGGGCACCGATGGTAATCTTAATTTGTATTAATCTATTCACTTAATTTGTAATTATTGCATACTTTGGGTACCTTTAGCGTTTCCTCGGCGAAGATATTTACTCCGGGTTCATGGTGCGATGAATTCCCTCGATTTAATAGGATCATTATTTGCAACATTTATTCCTGACTTGTTTTTACTCTCGGGCTAATTATTTACTCACATTATAATTTCTATCGTAAAACTCTTAAAAACATATTTTGCTAATTTGTTGACTTTAGAAAAGGTATCGTTCAGGTCCTCCCCGTTAATCATCATCATTTTGAAGGGTTAAAACCCTCCCAAATTGTCATGAAGGATATTTCGAAAGGCTATTTCATTGCACCATGGACGAACGTTCATGTGGTTGCACTCGAATAAAGGATAAATATTCCTTCTAAAGTGTTGAAATCATAGACTTCATTTCTCAGTATTCGTTTTCGAGACCCTACATTACTAATATTCCCTGAAAGCCTATTGTTTTCATACAGATAATATTCTAAAAGATTGAGCTAATCCCCGAATTGACCCTAAAAGCCTAGAGTTTCTATATATTGTCTGAAGGACATGAAGCTTCTTTTAGTTTTTAAATAAATTTATCTCACCACTTACTTTTGCCCAACCAATTTCCGAAGTAACCAATTGTTCTAGTGATTCAATTGGCTTCGTGGTACCAGGAAGGATGAGAAAAGATGTCAGAGATGATGTGTAGAAGATACTAATAATCATTGCCATCAGTAGCCATATTGAGATAAAGAGCCGACCAGTGCTCGCTTTGTAATCCGTTTTGCTGCACCGCTACAAAAACAAAACTATCATTACCTTTTACAATACTTGGCTTAAATCAACCTAAATCCATTTATTTTCAAAAATAACGACCGTTATTTATTTAATCGAACTCAAACTCGATAATAATTTACTAAAAAAAAAACAAGTTCACATAATTGTTTCCAGAAAAATATAACATACCATAAATAAAGGAAGAATTGTATAAATAAGACAATTGCTGAAAGATCTGAACCACTTATCTCTTCTGTTGATGGACACTACAGACGAAATGGAGAATATAAACAAAGATGAAGCCAAGCAAGCCACGACAATTGCCACCCATACTTCACCTCCGAAAGGCCTACCATGAAAAGGGCTTCAGAAATACTTATTATACATATTAATTTTAATTCATTCACATTCTACCCGACCCTTAATTCAAATTGAAGTATATGATAAATAGGCCAACGTTATTCAATTTCCAACAAAACCAAAACTTGAATCATCTACATTTTATCGTTAATTAATATACACTCGATAATTCAAGAAAAAATTACTATATGTAAATACAATTTTACTTCCAAGATATTTCCCTCTTTTTAAGATATTGATAAGTCAAACTTTTGAAGATATTTCCTTTGACGGGTTAACTTTGATTTCAATTTGTACCGAATAGAAAAAGAGTATTCAATTTTGGAATACTTTTTTCCTTGTCTCTAATATATTTTCAACGATTTGGCCTCATAAAATCACTCCACAAAGAGAGGTTTTTTTTTTTTTTAAATACAAGAGGGAAAGTTCCTCCAATGACCTGCAGCATTTTGTGATAAGATTATAAATGGTTATTGCATTGATGGTTTCCAACGGTTCAAATCATTTACAAGTGCCTTTGAATGGCTAAATGAATCTTCTGACACTAGATGGCACCACCCAACACCAAATCCAATGACAAATTTGAAATCTCGAGGGTGAATAACCATATGTCCCATGGTTATATGGGTCATTTCATGGCTCTAAATGGCTAAATGAGGCTGCTGCCACTAGACGGCGCCACCCAGATCCAAATCCGATAGCAGATTTGAAATTTGCAGGGTGAATAAGCATATGTCTCATGATCATATAAGTAATTTCATGGCTCTAAATGGGCACAATTGAACTTTACTCCTTTTGAAAAAAAAGGACGCCTTGACCTGGCGCTTCGCCGCAGCTAATCAAATGTGTTCGCGAACGATTTATTTACTTTGAAGAAGCAAACAGAACTGCTACCGAACAGAAGACGTTATCAACATTTGACCAGAGGGCTTCTATAATACGATAATACGATCAAGAGATGCAAGTTTTCCCTCTAACAAAGATAAATCAATAGGGGGCCATTGATAGGACGTCAATCAATTGCTGACAGGGCACTATCATCTCATGAGTTTAAAATCAACTTCTTTTCATGAGTAAAAAACATAGATTCACAGGAGTCCCAAGCCAACGGACCGCGGGCCATTCCGTGCGGCCCGCCAGATCATTTCCTGGGTCATCGGTGCGGCCCTCCATCATTCCAAACGTGTTTTGTCCACACTTAGACGACGTTCTCTCGCTGTGTCAGTTCCATTACCCCAGATTTTGTGAAGCTTCGTGTTGAGAGATGTTAGCAGGGATCTCATTAATTAATTCTTTGTTTTGTGCAATGTGTGGTTTTCAGGGGGGAGGGGGTATTGGTGCGGCCCTTGGGCCTTCTCGGACTTGTCGATGCGGCCCGCGATATGCGGTGGGTTTGGGACCCCTAACATAGAGAATGCTTATCACAAGAAAAGTAACAACTATGTATGTATATCAGCAAATCATTTCTCAGCTTCTTTTTTCAATTTGAATTGTTTATTGATAACCTGAATAAAACTTTGTTTTATTAAACTAACCGTCATATGTCTGAAATTGGCTACTAGAGTTTATATTCACCTGATAGGACCTTGCCAAAGAGGGAGTGGTTTGGCTTTAGGAGTAATCAATTCCGAAGCATCGAAGACAAAAATGTCACAGAAATCGACCACCTTCAGCCTGTGGACTGATGGGGCAATGTCGCTGATGGCAAAATCTGCTTCTTCCCTCCCCACCATTCCTGAAATGCAAGAGAGGCTCTTAAAAAAAAACTATCATGAATAGTTTTAGTCATTCTCTGACTAACCGGTTCTCTGCATGACAATATCGACTTTGGTAATTGTAATACGAGATAGATAATTAAAAGCAAAATTTCCAAAGAGATCAATCGGTCAACATAAGGGGATAGAAACAGTGGCGGACCCATGATAAATATTGGGGGGGGGGGAGGCTAACCCGAGTAATCTGAGAAAAGGGCATTGATGATTAAAAATGTTTATCTTACACATCATTGATAATAAATAACATTATCTAACACAAGAGTGAGCACTAACTCTCTCAGACCCGCCGAACTTTTTTCCATACATCAGAACATTGAGAATTGTAGTTTTTGGACGTCAACTAAAAATATGGAACTACTTGTGCACCCTCTAATTCGAATGTGACAGTTTTATTGTATGATAAATGTAAGGAATTAACGAAAACCCGAACTTATCCTTTCCATGAGTCTCATTACAAACTATGGGGAATGGTGTTGCTGGTGAGTCTGAGTGAAGATTTCCATGATTTTAAATAGCTTTAGATTCGGGCGTGGATTTCCCCCTCTCTTAGGGGATTTGTGCACCCAGCTGTCCCGAGGCTTACTTTTCCTCACCTCCTCAATTTCATTTTTATGAACCTCATTTTAAGAACTTGCCTACGGATAATGAACACGTTGCCTAGCTTTATATAGCAAAACTAAATGTAATATATATATATATATATATATATATATATATATATATATATATATATATATATATATATATATACATATATTTGAAATTATGGAATGGATGAATGCGAATTTCTTGAAGAAGTGGGTAGTCAAAACAATGTAGTAGAAGGCCGCAGGGCTGTCAATAACAGGATGATATTTGGACTGTTAATGAAGCAGGCTCAACTGGCCGCAACCCAACTCATCACCGTCAACTCCAACTCGCTACGGTAAATTTGGCATAGCCCAATTTGCTAGGGTCAACTTGACGTAGAACATTTTGCCACAGTCAACTCTCCGTAGCTTAACTCACTCTGGTCAACTCATCACACCCCGATTCACCACGAATAACTCACCGTAGCCAAACTAGCTACTTTCAACTTGCCGCAAACTAACTCGTCATGATCAACTGGCTGAAACTAAACTCCCCACTGTCAACTCGGCGTAGCCCACCTCTCAATGGACATCTTGTCGTAACCAAATTCACCAAGGCCAACTTGCCACTGCCAACTCACTACAGACAACTTGTCCTAAGACAACTCGCTCTAGCCCAACTCGTCACGGCCAACTTGCCTTAGTTCAATTTAACGCAGCCCAACTCACCACGGTCAACTTGCTTTAATTCAACTCAACGCAGCCCAACTCGTCACAATAAACTTACAGCAGCTCAACTCGCTATAGTATACTCCACAGCCCAAGTGGTTACGGTCAACTCGCCGTAGCCCAAATCACTATGTTCAACTCACCGTAGCAAAATTCGTCACGGTCAACTCACTCTAGTCCAACTCACCACGGTTAACTCGCCGCAGCCCAACTCATCGCGGTTAATTCGCCCTAACCCAACTCACCAGATTCAACTAGCCGTAGCCCATCTGGCCACGACCAACTTTGTTTAGCTCAACTTGTCACAGCCTTAACTCAACATGGTCAACTTACCAAAGTTCAAATCGTTATGATAAACTCTCCAAAGCCTTCTAGCTACGGCCAAGTCGTTGTAACCCAAATCGGTATAGCCAATTCGTCGCAGCCAAAGTCGCCAGAGTCAACTCGCCGTATAACAAATCCCTACGTACAATTTTACGTGTTTTAACATGCTACGGTCAACTCACCGCAGTACAACTCTCCACGATCAAGTTCTTAAAACCCAGTTTTCTATAGTCTAGTCGCCAAAGCCCAACTAGGCACGGTCAACACGCTGTAGCCTAACTCGCTGCCTTCAAGTTATCTCAACCACACTCGCGCACGGTAAACTCGCCGCAGCCCAACCCACCGCAGTCAACTCGCCGAAGACCCACCCCGTCAAGATAAACTTTCAGCCAAATTCGCCATGGGCAACTCACTGTATCTGAACACGCCATAGTGAACTCACCATGTTCAACATGTCCCGGCCCAACTAGCTACGCTTAACTCGCTGCAGCCAAACCTATCACGGTCAACACGCCGTAGAACAAATTGCTACGCCCAACTTGTCGTATATCAACTTGCTAAGGTCGTATCGCCGTAGCCTATCTCGCCATAACTCAATTTACTACAGTAAACTCGCCGCAGCCCAACTCACCACGATCGAGTTCTTGTAGCCCAATTCGCTATTGTCAAGTCGCCAAAGCCTAGATATGTCAATTTACCGATGCCTAACTCGCCACGGTCAACTCGTTTTAGCTTAACTCAACGCTGCCTTACTCGCCACGGTCGACTCTCACTAGCCCAACTCGCCATAGTTCATCTTACTATGGACGACTCGCCACGGTCAACTCGCTGCAATCCAAATCACCTTAGCTCAACTCGGTACGGTTAACTCGTTGCAGACTAATCAACTATCAACAATCAACAATCCGTAGCCCAACTCGCTATGGTAAACTTACCACAGCCCAAGTCACCACAATTAACTCGCTGCAGCCCAACTCGCTAAGGTGAACCGTCAACTTGTCGTAGCTCAACTCGCCAGGTCAGAACACTAAAGTTTAACTCGCTACAGTCAACTCACCAATAGCCCAAATCGCTACGGGTAAGTCACCCCAGCCACACTCGCCGCAGCCCAACTTGGCACGGTCAATTTTGCCTAGCTCAACTCGCTGCAGTCCAACTTGCTAGTGTCAACTCGCTGCAGGCTAACTCATCACGGTCAACTCACTGTAACCCAACTCACTATCTTTCCTAAAAAAATTAGGTTTCTTTAGCTAATAATGTGCCCCTTTCCAGGGGCCGTCTTCGATGCCAATAACCTTGCTGAACTCCATTGACCGACCGGGCTTCTGATATGTTGTAGGTAAAACTGTGTTTAGTAATGCAATAGAAACTCGCTTAAGCACTTTTTAGTGATGTGAAATTTGGTGAGTTGGGGAACTAGTGTGGGATGTCCCATCCAGGTTAGCGACTCTCGAGCCTTGTCCACGAAGTTTAACATCTCAGTGGTAAGGAAGAGTGGTGCAGTTTCCTTAGGAGAATCGTTAGTGGGATGAGGATGCCTTTTGGGCGAGATCCTTTTCCCATAACTGCCTTCCTTTTTGTGGACACTAATAAGAGGTACAAAATCATCTTCAGACTTCGTTGATCGATTTGATATGCCAACAATCTGTTCGGTGGCGGGGAGATCTATGACAAATAGACATCAATAGCCACAATGCCCGAGTGCATAACTAGTTTTTGATCTAGCGAAAGAAAAAGATCGAGTGGTTGGAAACTTCTCGAAGTCGATCGACGCTCATGAGTCAAAATACTGGTAAGAGCACTTTCCCAGGGAACTCCGTGGTTGGTCTTTTAGCGTGGTGGAGTAACCTAGGCCAAGATAGATGTTCTTACATGAGTCAAGAGTGTATAGGCACTATGAGTGAACGAGGGAAGCTTGTTTATTTTATTTTTTTAGAAATAAATATAAAATAAAAACAACGCTTTTTAATTTGTCCTTTTCATCATTAATGCGAGGATAAGAATATTTGGGGGGGAAAGAGTAGAAAAAGATATATGTAGTAATTTTGACTAACATTCTGTCACTTATTTTGCCAAATTAAAATTTTTATTTGCTGTTTACACTTATCAAGTTTTATTCATCCTACCTTTCCCTTGATAATTGTTTTTCAATTCCATCAAAAGTTAATAAACTACTTAATACCGATCATTCCGGTCCAAGAGCCATCTTTTAACTGTTTCCCCCACTGGCCATCTTCAGGAGCGATGTAATGATAAGTGAAATTGGCGTACGTGGCGATCACGTTCAAAATATCAATTTCTAGTCCACGGTACCTTCAAAGTAAGAAAATAATGTAATAGGTGAAGAATAAAATATTAAAAACTATTATTAGAACATATAACTTACCTACCTTTATACAGCAATAGATATAATTAATGTGAATATATCTTAATTTTCTTCCCTACGTTTGGAAAAGCAACCACACATTAGTTATAATTAATTTAAGGATTGAATAATAGGATTGGTTGACAGTTAATATGACAGAGTTGGACTTTAACATCTTATAATGTATAGGATGCTCCGAAAGTCTCGTCACCCCTGTAAATATTGTTTTAATTTGTTATTTCAGATAACCGAAAGTCTTGCCACCCCTCCGTAAATATTGTTCTAATTTTCTATGTCAGATGGTTGACACTAGCTCTTACAGTTTGGAAGAGAGGCTGGTTGCAAGTGTATGAGTACATGATCGTGCGCACTCCAACAAGGGCATGGGGGAAGTGAGACATGACTTAAATGCAAGATTCGACAGATTAGCCCCTCCAAAAAGGAGGATACTGTGTTGGAAACATAAACTGTTTCTGACAGGATCAATTAATGTAGAAATCCACAAGACTTTCGGACCACCCTATAGATAAGTGGCAAGTCAATGTCTATGTAAGTTCATTTTCAAGCAACAAGTCAATGAAATAGATCAACTACTGGAGTGGGGTAGTTAAAAATTAAGATTTCACATATTTCTCGTATACCTAAATTAGGGGATGGGTCAACAGGCCTCGGTCAGCTCACCCTAGCCTAATTTGCCAGTGTCAACTCGAATTACATTTTAGAACTTTAAAATTTTCCTTCCACTTATATTAGGCTACGTTAAGATAGTTTAGGTTAGGTTAGTAGCCAGTTGACTACAGCAGAATGGCCCTATCTAGTTGTACTAAACTTCCTAAATTACCAGAGGTAGCCACAATTAATCGTTAAAAATCTAACGTAAGTTTACGTTAAAGCGTTAACATTTATTATTATTGTAAAACAATACAGAAATGGTTTTTTTTTGTTTTTTTTTGCTCTAAAACCACCTCTATAAAATTTAACAAAATTATGAAGGAAAACAAAGTAAAAACAAAGAAAACTTTTAACAAACTAACGGATTACGATTAACTGTTCTCACCTTAGTAAATTTCATATATGTTAAAAGAAAATATACCTCATTGGTCCATCCGTACTAAGGTTTCTTGCAATCACAAAGGGAGAATATGGCAAAGCGGCCACAGAGAAGTCATATTGATTGAAGGTTTGAAGATTCCCAGATGGGAATAAAGGATTTTCATACCTGAAAATATAAAAGGACACAAGTCAGAACTAGTATTTTATGGAATCGAGTAAAATCGGACTCCATTATAGGAAAATACTAAAGAGGGAAAATATGAATGCTGTCTGTACAAGTGATGGAGAAAGAGTTCGGCAATTTAATGGAGTTTTACCGAAATATAACTGTCAAGAATTAAAGGCAATGAAAGATAAGTTCTTAAACTCAAAATCTAGGATTGCAAGATATAAATATTCGCTAGTCGTGAGGAACAAATTTTATGAATGAGTTTTCAATGGCACAAAATTAACAAGGTGGGATTTCTCCGTGAGGACGTACGTCGAAAAATAGCAGGATAGTTAGAGAAATGTTTTACGAACAAGAGGGAAAGTCCCTCCAATGACCTGCGGCGTTTTGTGATAAGATGATAAATGGTTATAGCATTGATGGTTTCCCATGGTTCAAATCATTTACAAGTGCCTTTGAATGACTAAATGAGTCTTCTGCCATTAGATGGTGCCACCCGGCGCCAAATCCGATGGCAGATTTGAAATCTCCAGGTTGAATAACCATATGTCCCATGGTCATATGGGTCATTTCATGGCTCTAATGGGTCCAATTGAACTTTACTCCTTTTGAAAAAAGGTAGCGCCTTGACCTGGGGCTTCGCCACAGCGAACAGATGGCAGAATTTTAACGAGGTTAGCCGTGAAAATGACACTACTCATGTAATCTCAGGGCCAAAGGATTTGACCGTATTAAGACTAGCCTCAAGAGAACCAGGTGTATTTAGCAGGAAAATGCAAACCTCTTAGTGACCTCGCAGAGTTTCCTCCACTAGTCGTGTCTCTGGTCTCTTTGCTTGCATTCTGATACGAGCCATGAGGAGGTTAAATGACACGTCTTCTCTAGCTTAACTGTTAGCAAAGTAACCAAGTGTAATCTATCTTTAAGAATTGGAAAGCTTCTTCTTATTTGGGATGTCGTTTAGAAAGCGTTCTCGCCCTTGCTAGAGAAACGATAGGTTGGCCCTTCTGGAATGCGTTAGTTTCCTTATCTGGGCACTTTTTTGTATTTGTTATGGCATTCGAGGTTCGTAGTGTGAGTATAGCTTCTAGCTTACGTTAGGTTAGGTTAGGTAGGGTCAGGTCAGATTAGGTTAGGTTTTGGAGCAAGGAAATGGTTCAAACTTCTCGCAGAATGTTTTCCAATCACTTATGGTTGCTACTCTTGACATTTTAAACTCTTTAACAAAAACAAAAAAACAATAGTTTTCAACTCTTTGCGCAATGTGTGAATGAAATAAACGATCGTATCAAAATATATAATTTTGATTGTTCTAACCAAGTGTCTTTGCAATCAAACAATGAAATTGCATTCGCGCTTATTATAGCACTAACGGCAATCCGAAGATGCTAATGAAATAAGCGAAAAAACTCAGTAGCGAGTTATGGTATATGATAGCGAAACCACTGTATAGGAACATAAAATTTATTTACGAAACTAGTTTCGGCATGAAGTTTACCATACCCTCTTCAGTGGTATACTGAAGAGGGTATAAGACTGAACAGGATATAGTAAACTTCATACCAAAACTAGTTTCGTAAATAAATTCTATGCTCCTATACAGTTGTTTCACTATCATGCTAATGAAAGTTCCATAATATGTCCATTTTGGCAAAGTCGCTGTCTTAACCTAACTTAATCTTAGCCTAACCTTAACCTGGCGATAGCCTCGAACGCCTGGTCTGTACCTCAAAAGACTCCAAATTCCAACTAGCCACTCATTGGAAAAAATGCTATTAAGAACAATCAAGTACATTTCCCAAAGAACTAGGCCTAGTGGAACAGGTATTCCAATTCTGAGGTTCTCAGAGAATTATGAAAACAGAAAACGGATTAAATTAACCACGCTTTTTAAATACCGTCTTTAGTAATTTTATATTGATGCAACAAGCATCACTAGTTAGAAGTCACACTGCAACGACTTTAATAGTTTATTAATATAATTACTAAAGGAAATTCAATAGCTGACATCGTTCGCTCGGAAGAGAGAGAGAGAGAGAGAGAGAGAGAGAGAGAGAGAGAGAGAGAGAGAGAGAGAGAGAGAGAGAAAAAGCAGAAGGGGTGGGCTAATTGTGGATACCTAGAATGCTCGACAAAGACTAAATTATTGAGAGGAATTAAAGTTTTGTGGATAAAATAAATAATTTTCTAGAAAAAAATGGGTAATTAATATTAACATTTCGTATAAAGAATGAATTCACATTTTATCTTAATATAATGAAATGGAAAGCAATTTAAATACAAAATGAAATAGATATTTTAACAATAATTCACTTCAATGAATGATACAAGACTAATGCAAGGAATATTGATACTTAAATACGGGATGCGGTGGATAATTTGTCGCTGTTGGCAACTTTGAATTCAGCGCATGCGTGTTATCATAGTAAAATCAGTTGTGTATCGTCAATGAAAGAAGCAATACTATAACTAAATTCAATCTTCGGAAAAATTGGGAAATGCAAACAGTTGTATTCATGCCGGGAGTTCCAATGAGAAGATGTCCGAGTGCTTGGGTGTCAATCTGAGGGCGGTGAAGAGGATCAGGAAAGAGTTCGATAAGTAAGGCTGTGATTACGAGGCAAAAGGACGGCTCGGAAACCTCATTCAAAACGTTCTGATACGAAAATAACCCCGAATTTGTCGCGGAGCCCAAGGCCATCTTTGGCAACGATCTCAACAAGACAATGAAGTCCATAGCCAAAGACAAGAGGATGTTAAGAGTCTCCCATTAGGCAGTTAGTTCATGAGGACATCCGATACTACTCATACAGGATGAGAAAGAACCAGCTTCTGCCGCAGAAGGTTAAAGAATATCGAGAGGAACTTGCTGCGAAGCTTGTGAACAAAATGAAACATCCCCTCAAACCTGGCATGTTTTGGTTCTTCTCAGATGCCAGGAATTTCTGCCAGGACCAACCAGGTGGTGAACTCGCAAAACAACCGCTGGCTTGCTGTGCCCCCAAAGATGTACCGAAAGTCATGAAGACCAAGTTCCCGGTCCAAATCAGGGTATTTAGGGTGGTCAGTAGCGATGGATCCAGGAGGTGGCCGCTGGAGGGCCGTACGCGTGACATATGGACTCTGCACCATGGCACACAAGCAGGTAGACCCAGTCTTGGCTGTCAGGCAATTTCCTTAACCACATCACTCCCAACATCTGGCAAGAGGCCGGGCTACCAATAGATGGGACTAAGAAGAAGCTCATCCTCGAGCTAGTTCCTGGTGGTCACACCGAACTTTAAGTTAACTTGATCAAGTTCAACTTAATCTCGTCAGAGAAACCCCCCTATCCTGGTGTATCCCGAAGCACCGAGATAGTCCTCGCCCTTGAGGAATACCGAAACTAAGAAGAAGCTCATCCTTGAGCCCGTTCCCGGTGGTCACACCGAACTTTAAGTTAACTGGATTGGAGAAGCAAGTTCAACTTACTCTCGTCAGAGATACCCCCCCTATCTTGGTGTATCCCAAAACACAGAGATAGTCCTTGCCCTTGAGGAATACCCCGAGTGAACTCCCCCCAGCACTCCATTGAGTCAAAGGATTCAAGCATTGACTCATCGCTCGCCATTGCGAATTATTTCCCAGAGTAAGCCGACGAGAAGAAAGAAACATCCTTTCACTGTCCCGTGGTGATATCATTTCTTACCGGAGACGTGTGGCTCCCCATCTGCCACACGCGCCAAAGTCCTCTATGGCTTTAAAGCTATTTCTCTCGTACGAACACATCTGGACAAGCGTCACACGTCGGCCTGGAAACAACATTCCTAAGGTGACGTAACAATTGACTTCAAGATCAGACTCAAACCCGATTCTAGTAGGAAGCTGTAAAGGTATTTAAACCCCGGTATCCGTCTCAGTAAAGTCCGGTTGCATTTTTTATATTAAAGTGAGCTGTGGGTCAACCATCGCTATAATTTCAAGCTTGTCAATTTTAGAAAGCCTCATTTAACTTTATTGAATTCATTTATGTGCAATTAAGGTGTCAAATTTCGCTGGTTCATGTTTTTTTGTTGTTTTAATTAAAATTTTAGTTTTTTTAACAAATTTTTATTCAATTCTCACAACGCTAAGCAAGGCACTAGGAACCCTCAAAGATTAAAGAAGTAGTAATCAGATAATAAATAATCAATCATAATCAAAATATATTGCACTCCTAGAGGTAAAACGTAATCCAGGAGTTTTGAAGTACGTAAACAACACATATGTACGAACTCCAGCCATCACTCGGTCCTTCCTATACCACGGCGCTGACCTATGGGTATTATCTTACACTTGTCTACGATGAATGGTATCTGGCATCTTTCCAACTAATTGCCTAATCTATCCGAGTATTTTTGAAAAATTTCAGAATCCCTAGGATATTTTGCCCTAGTAGCTAGGTGTAATAACAGATTTCCGAGAAACGCCCACAGTTTTCCACCCAATCTTAAATCCACTTTAGTAGCTGGTCCTTATCCGTACGCTTTTAAGTTTTATTAAGTCTTTTAGGTAGAACGGGTCCAAAAGCGGTTTTGAAATCGAGATAAACTACATCTATAACTTTATCATGGTGAAACGTTGTGATTATTTAGTGAAAAATCAATCAAAGTAATTAAACGTGAGCGCCCGCGTCGAAAACCGCGCTGTCATTAATTAAGTTATTTACCTCCAGATACTCCATAATCCTATCTTTAACAATAGTCTCCAAGAGTTTAGCAACTACCGAAGCAAGTGAAATTGACGGAAAATTTCAGTGATTAGTCTTCATGACTTTTTTTGAAACTTGGTGTTACATTTTCCTCTTTGGACTCTTAAGGCACTATTATTTCCTCGTTAATTGAACCTTTGACAATTGTATTGATGTTTTTTTTTTAAGTTCTCCTCTTAATTCATTCAGGTGAACCCGATGTATTTTATCGTGACCCGGCGATTCGGATATTTCTCCTTTTTTAGCATAAAAACTGATTTAAATTTTGGTTATGTAGGTATTTGAAAGAGTAGTTTCTTCGAAGAAAAAAATATTATGTCTTGTAGGTAAGTCATTTTTATCTTCCACGTTACAAACTTTTTGAAAATGTTCATTTAATATCTTCTCCGCGTGGTGCTGGTCGTCACTAGGAACACCATTGGCATTCTGAAAGGCCACGATGCATTCTCAAATTGACTTACGATTATTTACATATCTATAAAATCGCTTTGCCTCATGTTTTGAAAATGATGTTAATTTCTTTTTCTATCATTTTATCAGCTCTAATTTTGCGTCTGACAAGATGACAATAATATGAGGGTTGATTTTGATTTTCGACACTACTGCCGGTTTTCGAAATTTTATTGAATTGGTTATGTTCCCTTTTACACTTTTTATTATAACCAATTTTCACATTCATTTCGACATCGACCAGTTTCCCACACAGTGGAATTGGAGCACTTCTATGCGTACTAAAAAACTACTTGCCCCTCCTAGCCCCTTTATCCGCTACTCAGCACAAAACCACCCATCATTTTGTCCACGCCAAATTAGCTCTTCAGAGCGATGTGGTGTGATGCGATGTAGCATCTCGTCCAGCCAGGGTTCATCCCTGTGGAGAAGGCCCTAGTACCCCACCTCACAAACCCCTACATCCACTACCATCATATACAATATCATCCACTTCTTTCGAGGTCAGTCTTTTCTCTCTCATATACTTATTCACTATAATCAACCCTCCATTTACTCTGTATTCCAACCTTCTTCACACCCTAACACTCTCGTATGCTCTTCTTTTTAGTATATTCTAGTCTATTCTTCTTTATGCCTATACCACATCAGAATACTTTCAGTCACAACCTATTTCGCACCCTCTTTCCCATCATAACATCTTGTACCCAGTCATTCCTCACACTACCTTTCAAAGGCACCAAGCATCCTTCTCAAGTTATCCATTACCACACTTCTCACTCGAGATCTTTTATTCTCTCTTAGACACCTGCACAAACGTTGGTACCATCATACTTTCATGTAGCTTTATAGCACACTCCACACTCCAACTCTTGCACCCTGGCAATTCAATGAGCCCCAAATCGCACCAGAGAGTTTCCTACCATCATTTTCAATGCATCCTTGATACTTAAACTTTTGACCTTGTTTAAGCGTGACACCACAAACTCAGATGTTACATCCCACCTCATTCTCACCCCCAAATTCCATTACTTTACTCTTTTCTTCATGCACTTTTAGACCCACCGTCTCGTCCACCCTCTCAAAAGCTACAATCAACATGTCCAAATCTCGCTCTTTCTCTCAGCTACCAACATCAAGTTACCAGCATATACCTACATAGATAGAGCCCATTCCTCATCAACATCATACCTCTTTCCCCTATTCACATTTGTACTTCTCTCACTACTCCATCCATAACAGTGGTGGATCCAGGCTAAAAATTAGAGAGGGGGGAAAACCTGAATTCCTCCCTCTTAGTAGTCTGAGAAAAGGGCATTGATCAGTAATAATGGTTATCTTACACAACATTGATAATAAATAACAGTATATCACACAGGAGTGAACACTAACTCTCTCAGATCCGAATTTCTTTTGACACACCAGAAATTAGGAATTGTGTTTTATTGCAGTTTTAGTTTTTGGACCTCAGCTAAGGTATAATAGTGAATTCAGTATTTGTTTTGAGATTTACCTGAATTTTAGACATGTATCATATAAGGGATATTAGATTGCAACCGTTTAAAAAACTATTTTATATGTATACCATTATATTACATAACCCTTTCTAAATAACAGAATAAAAGTATGACTTAAAAAGAAGTATAAACATAAACGGGTCTGATTTTTTTTTTAGGGGAGGGGCTTTAGCCCCCTAGCCCCTCCTCTGAATCCGCACCTGATCATTAAAGATATGTATTGAATAGTCATAGTGACACCTCACAACCTTGGCTTACCCTCCCACTTATGCCAAATCACTCACTTAAGCTATCTCTCACCCTAACGCATGTCTTACTTTAAACAAAAATACTTCACTCCATACATCCTTAGCACCTGCCATAGTGCTTCCCCATCTACACGAACATAAGCTTTCACCAGATCCATTAACCCAGCTTGCAATTTGCATCTCTTATCCTTATCGCATTTGCATCGCTTTCCATACCGACACTATACAACTCATCAAGGTATTCCTGGCCTCTACTTCTTACTTCCTCATTGCTCACAAGTACGCTGTCCTTCTTGTCCTTGATGTCCATGCAGCTATTCTTCTGCTAGTTCCTCACCCTTCTCACTTCTTTCCAGAATAGCTTCATGTTCCTATTGCATGATCTTAGGTCAAAACGCTTCATTTGGTGATTTCTTATTCTATTTAATTACCCAACCCATTTCACTTTCCTTTTCATTCCCTTCTATGCATTCAACCGTATCACTCTGTCATATTGAACCATAATTATATTTTAGACTACTCATATCATTGTGGAGTGAAGATGGATCTTGGACTTTTGAGGCACACACAAACCACTGTACACAAAAATAATAAATTTTGTTGGCAATTGCGAGTATCTGCTCCTACATGATAATGTTCGTTGGACAGTGTTAAAAGCTCAGCAATAAGATAAATAATACAAAGAACCTCAGAGTCTCTGAGTATTTTGAAGATACTATATTTTCATTTAAAAATAAAAATTTGGTTCACAAACACAAGTATCTTTCTTTCAGGAATTAATCAACTAAATGGACAAGGTGTTCATAAACGACAGTTTTTGTTTTGATTGATGACTAAACTCATGTAGTTATTGAGTTTTTGCAATATGCAGCATTCAAGTTCTAAACTTATCCACCATTCTAAGTACTGGACCACCTGCACTATGCTACATTAGATCCTTCCCATGAGGAGCGATGGATACTCCAAAGATAATACTCCAGGAGCTAATACTCAACGTGCTCGAAGAAAATATAAATTAGCCATACAGTTGAGCACATATCTATTGGCAACACATCTCAAATTTTGTAATTTACAAATTTTGATACGTTACTAGTTTGAAATGCACATATTTATATGATATTTAATTATACTAAACTAAAAGCAATATATTATAATGTATAAATGATAATAAAAAAATTATTAACATTGAACATGGTGTTTATTAGAAAAACACAAAAAGCAACTATAAATTAATATTTGATATGACCTCCTTTAGCAGCAATCACAGCATTCAGACGTTTCTTGTAGGTATGAACAATGTTTTTGCGAGTTTTAGTAGGAATTTTACTCCACTCTTCCACTGCAAAAGTTTCCAATTCTGCGATGTTGCTTGGTGACCTTTTATGAACAGGTGAATTGTTTTTTCCATAAATTTTGAATCGGATTTAAATCTAAACTTTGAGAAGGTCATTTCATTATTTCCAAGCGTCGGTTGGAAAAATATTTCTGCACTGATTTGCTCGTGTGCTTGGGATCATTATCCTGTTGGAAGACGAACCCTCTGCGAAGACTAAGCTTCTTCACCAATTATTTCACAAGTTCATCCAAAATTCGCTGATATCCCTTGGAATTCATGGTGCCTTCTATCACACAACTTGAGCGAGTACCTGAAGCAGCAAAACTCCCCCACAACATGATGGAACCATCACCGTGTTTCACAGTAGGTATGATGTTCTTTTCCAGCAGAGTTTCTCCAGATTTTATCCAAGCGTAATGGTGGTCGTTTGTGCCAAACAACTCGAGCTTAGTCTCGTCTGACCATAATATTTTACTTAGTTCTGCTTCAGTGTCATCAAGATGTTCTCTGGCAAACTTTAAACGTCTCTTTTTGTGAACCGTCTTCAAAAGTGGTTTTCTCCTTGGTACACGTCCATGGAGACCCTCACGGTTCAGATAACGTCGCACTGTTGACACGTCCACGATTGTTCCACTGCTAGCCAGATTTGCTTTCAATTCTTTAGAAGTGACTTTTGGATTCTTGTTGACAATTCGAACAAACGAACGCACACCTCTGTCAGTTAATTTTCTTGGTCGCCCTTTCCGCACACGATTAACAGTAGTCCCATCAGCTCTAAATTTTACAATAATATTCTTTACAGATGAAGTTTAGATATTCAAACTTGCCGAAATTTCTCTATGTCCATTTCCTTGGTTGTGCAGCTCAACTATACACTTCCTATATGCTTCTGAGTGTTCGGAGGCCTTCACCATCTTGCTATTTCAAAATCACCGTAGAGATGATTCTTCAGCCGTGTCTAATACCATAATGAACACCACAAAAGTTAGCTGTGCAAGTAACCTGCTGTCCTGGATTGGTCTAGAATATTCCATCAGTCATTCTCGAATATTCTTTATCACTAATTTTAATAATTTGATTTGTTAAATTAGTATTATGTAAAGGTTGCTAATACTTTTGCTTATTGTGTTTTTCTAATAAACACCATATTTACTGTTAATAATTTGTTTTATTATCATTTATTCATTATAATATATTGCTTTTAGGCTAATATAATTAAATATAATATAAATATGTACATTTAGAATTATTAACGTATAAAATTTGTAAATTACAAAAGTTGAGATGTGTTGCCAATAGATATGCGCGAAACTGTATATATGAACCTACTTATGTAATAACCACCGCTTATTTGGGAAATAATAGGCTCATAACGGTCAAATTTTGGTAATGTATGAAAAAGCGATAGTATTATTACATATTTTTCATACTTGTCCCTACTTTGAAAGAATAAGTAATGTATTTACGAATATAGCACTTTTAGTGCCCTACAAGAGATTACTAAAAAATGCCAAATGCGTATATAAGTATACAGTTATATACGAATAAAGTAAATTCACATGGAAGTGAAGTGTATCTATCATTTATAGCTAACGCAGACTTAGTAAAAGAAATATGTTATTTAAGAACCAACATAGAGAAAAGCGCCCTCTGGGTGTTTATGGTAAAAATAAACGTAGTCGTAATAAGTGATATCGTATAACTTACATGGCGCTATTATAAATATATCCATGCGAAATTATTGCATACCATTTCACTACAATTTGGTTATTTGTTTATTCTAACTAATCATCTGACGCTATTTTTAAGCTTTAACGGTAACTAATCTAATTTTGCCCCCCCAAAAGAATTCACATACACATCGATGGGAGCACCGGAATTATTGCGAAAAAATATTTTGCATTGATTTATTACACCAATCTAATGAGAATGTTTGTCTGGAGATGGTGTCCAGATAATTGTCTAAAGTAAGAAAACTGTGTAAATGTATAGAGTCAGGTGGTCAGGTGAAAAATTATAAAGAATAACATATTTGTTGATTCATGGAATAATCAAACATGCATCAGGTCCGAAATTGATATCTCTGAACTGTAAAAATAGATAATTTTTGTATTTTATACTAGAACTTACTTAATCTAATTAAAATATTATTAATATAGAGTGGGCGATTGACTGCTACTTATAGTATGTGAAATTGCCTAAAGATTGTTCTTAAAAAAGAAAACAAGAAGCAAGAAAGAATTTATCTGAAGACAATTTCCACGTTACCGTTCTGTCGAAAATAAACTACGAAGAAAGCAAGTTATTATTATCCATACATCACGAGCCATTTATCTTCACAGCCAAACCAAATTGAAGTCATAGGCAACCTGCTATTCTTCGAAGATCAAATTGGAATCAGACCAATCTGCTGGTGGCGTCATATCAACTATTGAACCAACGACTCAGTGGAAACATATCACTTCGAATTTACCTCGAAGTAAGCAGCCAGTTGGGAACCAAAATTCCCCGACCCAAGTCACCGGTATACTTATAGGATTATCCATACTGGCCTACCACTTTACCTTACGTGTATTGGTAACCAGTCAGTTCGTCCTAGTACTTGCGTACTCACACCATAGACTCTTGAAAGTAGTCTCTTAATTGATTTCAAAGACTTTACGCAGTTTTCTCTTATTTTTAAGAAAATATATAAATCAATGCGATGACTCTTACTTGAATTTGAAGTTAGTAGACCAGACGTTGATTCTTTGTATCTGGGATCGTTTTGTTCCCGAGTAAACGGTCAGGATGAAGATATTCCAGAAGTATGAAGTCGATGGATTAGAGGCGTATAAGAGTTTGGGACACTTTCTGAAAAGGAATCAATTTGGTTTATATTTTTGAATAAAAAGTACACAATTGTCTAATTGGCAAGAGTTATTTACTTCCAATTTTGAGCGATATATGGTCTCCAATATGATCGATTGTTTTACTTAAATAAACGAAATAGGCCTACCACTAACTTCAAACCATTTACCACTGCCTTGAGCAAGGCTGGTAGACCTTCGTCATCCATACCCGATGGAGTGTGAGGATGACTATCTATTGCTATTCCAACTGCATACTAGGGCCCCTTACATTAGAATTAAATTAATAATTATAGCAACTATTTTAATATTTTCAGAACTTTTTTGACGTATTATTATCATTAACTAGTTGTACCAGTGCTGCAAATAATCACAGCATTTTAACGAAAAATCATACCCTTTATTATATTGTGACATTGACTTTAATTTTGTTTTCGATTGTGATTTTGGAAGGAATATTAATTTTCACACTGATCTGAATTTTGTCCTTCAATAGTATCTGTAATCTTTCTAATTTAACTCAGTATCAAAATTATTGTTTGTAAAGAATCCTTCCAATACCTATGTTTTCCTTGCCTGTAATTTAGTATTCCTATTATCTCCATTTTTTAATTAGTTTAAAATAAGGTTCAGAAATAATAATAAACTAAACCAATTAGTTCAGCAAAAGATTAACTATAAAGGTTTGAACTCCATATAGGTTAAATGATTAATATTAATAATAGTAATAAGGAAAGAAAAAAATGAATAAAAAAATAATAATATTAAGAATAAAATAAAATAAAAAATAAATAGATACATAAAATAATAATAATAATAATAATAATAATAATAATAATAATAATAATAATAATAATAATAATAATAATAATAATAAAAACAAAAAATAATAATAAATAACAAAAAAAACGAGGCTTCCAAAATGAGGACATAGAAATATATATACATTTATGATTGATATTTACCTAAAAACAGGGTGGTAAAGCAATTTCTCCATGTCTTCCTCATCGCTCCGATCAGCCGCTACGATGAATATTTTCTGTTCACCTTCCCAGAACAGCTCCCCTACATCGACCATTTGATGAAAGAGTTGTTTTTCGTATAAAACCAGGTAGTTGATGCATAAGTTTGCATCGCTCTCAAGTATTGCCTTCTGGTGATGCAATAATTTAAAATTTTAGAACGCTACTCTTGCGGGCGCCAGCAGCGAGAGTACAGTCGCCCGCCCATCTCTGGTAATGCAAAGATCTCACCATAATCGCAGAACCTTTGTATTTCCTAGTTCTTGTGACCTAATCGATAGGGTTGGTAGATGGTTTAAGGCTAGAAGTACCTTAGAGTATGCAATTGGAAATTGATCATGTTAAATTTATAAAGAGGGTAGACATTACTAATTAACACACATCTGTTATGTTTCTATAATAGAAAAATCGAAGGCTTTTTAAGAGGATATGGTATATCTCTTCTAATCAATTTAACATTTTATTTATAAAGTATTAGTCAAATTGACCACATTCAGGCTGAGAGGAAAATAAAGCAACGGATTACTGACGGACAACGGAAAAGAGTACAGGTAAGGATCATCTCAAGGGTCAAAATAATTGATTATAATTACTCTTTACTTTATAATTCAAAAGAATAAAGTCAGCATTTCCACCTTTAAAGCTCTCTATCTCACCAACCTTGGTAACGATGGGGTGTAAACTATCAGCTTTTGAGAAATCTATCAACGTTACTCCATTTGGGAAGGAGAAGAAGATGGGCATGAGATGACCCAGCCTTCTCTCATCTCCAAAAAGAACCAGTAAATTGCATTCTTTCATTTCTCGCTGCACCACATCAGAGATTAAGAAAGCGTCGTTTCCAGAAAGATGATCAGTCAACTTTGGTGCGGTTGCTAACTGAGCCCCCACTGAAACCTAGAGAGACAGGTACATAAAAAAAAACAACAACTGAAATTACCAAAATTCAGTATAAAGTAGCGTAAAGTGCAGTGAACTATTTCTAGCAAATCCTTTGCTTGCGTTGACCCGCATTTTATATGAAGATTCAAAGGATAAGAACTGAGAAAATTCATAAATAGTGATATAAATTAGGAAATGACTCATAAAATAGTGTACTTACAAAAGTCGCAATTAAAATAATCAAATGAAAGCGGACATATAAAAGCATGGTGAGACAGTCCTTTTTCTTTCACTTATCTGCAATTGAGATATTTTGCATAAAAACAAAACTGTTCATAATTTCAAATTGTTGGCCCATCGCAAAACTCAGGACAGCGGCCTGAGATTCTTGTGGGCTATTTAAGCATAATCTTAAATAAAACCTATGGCTAAAGCCTTTCTTATTAGGTTGTCAAGGACTTAATATTTTGAATAGGACGTATCTTAGTGATTTCTAGAATACTATAAACTGTTCTACTACCAATATAAACCATTTCAAACAAGATCTGGTATTTTATAGAGGGACTGGAATTGAGTTCAACACGATTTGTTTTTCTCACGCTAAGTAAGAGAGCGTCCAAGTCGATGACTTCCTTACCTTCTGAAAATGAAGTTTTTGAGGGCTTCATCGGAATTGGTGGTCGGTGAGGAGACTCGTCTAACATTCTACGAGTGGTGGCATGACAAGTACCTGTCATTTTTTATGCGAAAATAAATCCACTTAAAAAAGAAACCTTTCACGCAATCACACAATTGTGTAGTGGTCGCATGACAAGTATTTTTACGGGTGCTTGACATTTTTATGTGAAAATAAACCCATTTAAAAAAGAAACCTTTCACGCAATTGAGGATGAATTTGGTGTCGTTTAATGTCACTAGCGCAAAAATACTTGGGTCCTATAATACTGTAATATTTATCATTCTGATTAATTTTGCTTTAATATAATCTTACTTTTGCGATGCATTTATCACGGAATGATACTTTGTCAATATAAACTTAAATGGCGATGATCTTTCTCATTCTTTTTTTTCAGTACATTCTCTTTTTTTATATATGTCTGCTCCTTTTCACACTCTTTCTCCTCAAAATTGGTAAGCCTCGATTACGGTTTAAAGTTGGACGATAGAAATATGTTTTTTTCTCATCGCTGGTGAACATTTTTGATACGGGAATATTGGCTTTGGTCTATCGTTCCATTTTCATTTGGCTACAATTAAATTATATTAGTAGAGGGGTTTAATACACTTTTCAAGGACACTCTGGTCTATACATCTAAATGAAAGGTGAGCAAAAGTACACAGATATATAATTAAGTGAATAAAATGAACGCCAAAAATTGTAGCGTATTTGCATGGTTCTCACGACCATCTGGTGGAGGATTGTCGTAGAAGATTGCGCCTTATTGAAAACTTATCCATTACTCATCGCTAAAAGATCGAGGCTGATAACTGCGATAAGAAACTACTTCAAATCCACATATGGAGCTGAAAGGAAGTTGGAAAAGTGCCAGAAATTAATTTGCAGAAATAAAGTTCTAAAAAATAAGAAATTGAAACTCATTAGAATAGTAAAAATGTGTCAATGCCATGCCATGAAATAAAACATTTTAACGTTGAACGTGAAAGGCTATAAAGACCTTATCAATTTTAAAGGTTTTATGATATATCGTGAGCTGGCAAAATAATAGGGCCGTAATAATTCCTTAAAAATCTTTCGTGATTTTTGTTTTTTCCAAAAATTCTCCATCTTAAATACTTTTTTTTTTTTACAATTTATGGATTTGGTTAATGATTATTTCATCTTCATTTCCAATTATTTGACATTTGCTTTTGGTGTAAAAATGCTCAATGTTAAAAGTGACGAAGAAATTTCTTTATTTGCAAATATAAAAAAGGAATGTTAAAACACCGAAATTTATAATTATATAATCTTAATTATTAGTTAATAATTCGATAATCTCCCACTTCGCATAAGGTTAGATCGGTATTATTCATGGGAAACTGTAATATCTTTTTAGGACTCTCAAGGAAATAAAATATTAGGTAAGTGACTGTCGAATACTTTGATTTTTAGTCAATTTTCCGATGAACGTAAGCTAAATAATCATTTATAGAAATTAGATCCCTAAAAGTTTAGTTTCTTAGTTCTACAGTATCTGAATTTTTAGTCAGGTGGACGCGACTCTATAAGTTACTATTTCGGTCCGTAGTTCGTCGGTCGGCTGGTCATCATTCTACTTTCAATGAGTTTTTTTGGCAATAACGTCGTAACTATTCGGTCGATTCTAACGATATTTGAAACTCTTATGTTGATTTATATATTCTTTCGAATGACATAATTGTCAAAGTCCTCCCGAAGTTGATTCAGGGAATTATTGAAAGTTTTTAACACGCGACTTAGGTTTGTTGAGCTTGTTTGCATAAGATGAGGTTTTATTGATATTTTCATGTGGTAAATTGTTTCTTTACTTGCAGATTCTCCCTCCTACCATTTATGGTTCAGGTATTTGATTAGAGTCGTCATCAAGACCATTCTTTCTGCCACTACGGATCCTTCTCCTTATTATTTTGCCCCTTAGCCTGTCCATTCGCCTCACCTTTGAGCGAGTAAAAATTCCTCCCTTATTTATGCGGTTTCCAATTTTTAAAATTAAAGATATTATAAATTCGCTGATGCTTTTCCGTAACCACATTGAGGCGGGTGTGAGTGTTTAGGGTGCAACATATGTGGGAATCTAAATCAAAGATATTACTACGATTCTCAGCTCTTGACTTTATTACCTGACAAATCTAATCTTACCCGAAAAGAGAGTGGTTTCCTTTAGGCGGTGGGAAATGTCATCCATTACGCGCCGCTTCTTTCTTGCTTTTTTTTTCATTTGGGCGCAAATCACCGTAATTGTCTTACAGCCTAATGATAGGCTAGATAAAAAACAATGAACAAACAAAAAACACAACACTCCAAACAAACAAACACAAAGGAAAATAAACAACAAACAAAAACAAAACAAGAAGCAAAAAAAAGCCAGCGTAGGGGAGAGGCCTTGTTCCCTCAGACGCAGGAGTATGCGACCAACGCCAAAAAGAATCAAATACAATGGAAGAGGTGCTTCTTTCTTGCTCGGGGATTCAGTAGACAACTAGAGGGCGTTTCTCTATACCACTTCAGCCAATATCAAATCAGTTGCATCCTACAGGTGTACCCCCCCCCCCTCCTCCTCACGGCGATGTATCCATGGGTATCACCTAAATTGTGCTCGGCTCTGAAAAATTCTCTCATATTTTGTGATTCCGAAGCTAATTATTGGCCACAAAATTATTCTTTATTAATCAGACTCAATTTTGAATATGCAAAACAAGAGAGCATCGCAGGATAATTAATCAAGTTTGTGCCTTATTCACACAATTCCCAGGCAAAAGGGTTTGTCTTCTTTTAGGATCATTGTTCCCAATAATGTATTTATTCAAACGTTCAATATTCTTGGATGAGTGATTTGAGTGTAATTAAAATCCTGTTGGATTTAATATTTACAACCATAAAATAAGTAAGATATAATTTCATAGGCTAGACGCCGACCAACTTCTAACCACTCATGCCAGGTTGCAAAGAGTGTGGGTGCGTCACCTCCTCCCTCCTTGCTGCGGTTCCCCCCCTCTCACTTTTTCCCTTTTCCTATCCTCATTTTCTATCATTTTTTAATATTTTGCTGCAAAGCCCCGGGGGCGCGTCTTCACGGGGAACGTTGGCTACCGGGTGGGAAAGGTGATCCTCTCAGCCTGTCAAACCAGCACCCTATGCACCCAGTCTAGATAGGGTATCCCCCTCCCTCAGAGGGGTAGCGTTTGCAACCCGTGAGAAAATGGGTATACATGCCCGATAATGGCTGACCATGGCCGATAATGACCGATAAAATATCTTCATAGCCAATAATTGCTGACCATGGCCGATAATAGATCTCAATGGTGATAATGGCTGACCATGCCCGATAACACAGGCCTGCGTTTGAAAAAAAAATTATGTTTCCCAGGATTTTTTTGTGGTTTCTTAATGGATCCAACCTCCTGAGCTCAAAAATGAATGTATATTTGTTCAATCAGGTCAGATTTTCTCAGTACAGCATACACCATTTTCATTGAGATTACCTCATTTTTTCTGAATTTTTTTTAAAAAAAAACTTTCTCTATCTAATAATGCATTATTACTGTTATATCATATAAACAGGAATACACGTATGTAAACTATAATTCCTTTAATAAACAAAAAATAAAAGAATGCAACATAATAAAGAAAATAATTATAATTTCGAAGAACAGACGCCCTTGACGATTTTCGTTTGTGCCTGTCATCTGGTGCATCACGCTTCAAACACCAACAATAGTCAGAAAGCATGTTTCCGTTCCATTTACACTGGTACCTGGATTCCATTGTTTTTATGTCCTGGTGGAATCTTTGCCCCTGTTCTTTACTGTAATCCCCGCAGTTGTCGGAAAAATAATCCAGATGGGAGTGTAAAAAGTGTATCTTTATAGACATTCGAGCTCCCAAATGTTTGAGACTTGTTAAGAGCTGATTGACCAGGGCAACATATTCTTCTGGGCTTCTTTTATTGCCTAGAAAATTGTTAACTAGAGCTTTGAAAGCTTTCCAGGCATCTTTTTCTATGTCTTTCATTGATGCATCAAATTGCTGGTCAAGTTCCTGATTTGAAGTCCATCAAAAATTCCCCCATGGAGCTTAGCGTCACTGATTTGTGGAAATTTTTGAAGAAGAAATTTAAAAGCTTGGCCTACTTTATTAAGGGTTTTGACATAATTTTTCATTATGCCAAGCTTTATATGCAGTGGAGAGAGGAGTATTTTTTGAGGAGGCACTAAAGGTTCAGCTATCACATTGTTTGATCTAATTCTAAATGCTTCTCATGGAGGCCAAACCTTCTTCTCATAGTGCATACTATCTGCACGACTGTCCCATAAACATAGGAAACAGGGATGCTTCGTTACAAGGAGTTACAAGGAAAGAAGGTACCCTAGCCTGTTTGCGTCCCAAGCGTAAGAGACACTACCTGAAAAAAATTTAGCACGGTATGTAAATTCAGTGTAATATTTCTAAAAACAAATTCAAAGTAATATTTCTTAAAACAATAAGAATATGAATATGTACTGAAAAATCCTGTATGCCGATGCATTAAATCATCGTATTGGAACTAATTGGATATATGTACATCTTATTTTGAGTTTATTGAGTTGTGTTGTATACCTTCTCAATTAGGATAAGTTCCCCATTAACGCAATAGGATGCATTAACCTATAGGGACACACTTCAACAAAAAATATAACTCAAAAATGACTCATGATTTCCAGATTTGCATTCTTGTAAAATGTAAGTTGACCAAAAGGTGTATACAAGTATTAACAATTAAAAATGAAAATGTCAATATCAAAAAGCTTAGAAATGCCAAGTGTAAAATGATCTTACCTTTAAGTCACTACATATCCTCCACTTATAGCTAGAGTAATTTATTGCATCCAGCAATTTTTTCATATTTTCATAACTTTCAGTAAGTTGGATTGAATGGCCTATAGGAACGGAAGCTATCTTGTTACCAATATTCAGTAACACAGCTTTTAAACTTCTACTGGAGGAATCTATGAACAGTCTCCATTCTAATGGGTTGCAGGGAATTCCAAGGGCCTCAACAAGTCCTTTAATATTGGCGCAGTATACTAAAGAGCTGGAAGAATGCTGTAAAAAATAGCTTCGAAACTCTTGTTCTCTATTTCTGTACCCCCCTAAATGTTGTTTCTTAAGCGAGAAGATTACTTTCACGAAGTCGAGAGCCAAGAAGTTGTGTATTCGCCTTTGAAACCCCTAGATCCCTGGTCAGGTCATTTAACTGAACTTGAGTGAATGGTCTTGCGACCATATCATGTGTGGAAACCTGATAAGACTCAGATGTGTCATAATCTTGGTCAACTTCCATATTAATCTCTTCATGTACCTCTATATGTTCAGGGGGAGAAGGTATAGGAATTCCTGGGCCATGAGGCAGGGATTTGATGGCAGAAGGAACATCCGGATATGCCACACTATGTTTATTCTTTTTATTTATACCTGTGGAAAATATAATTGCATATTACATAAAGGAATTGATTTGGAGTTGCAGATAGTACATAAATGTTTATTAAAGGATATGTTCATGCTGAAGTGAACTATGTTAGTTTTTAATTTTATTCTGAGTCTTTGCATAATAATGACATTTTCAGGAGGCAGTATAATAAAGAAAGCTTAAATACTTGATTCAATGCTCACCTTTAAGATTGGTCATGCAAAAATAGCAGTCCGTAGTGTGGTCCTTGCCATCTCTCCACACCATGGGAACACAAAAAGAGAGGGACTTCTGTTCGCCCTGACTCCAGCGTCTTAAACTTATGTAGCATCCCTTGCAGCAGATATGTGGTGCAAAACTTTTATCTTGATCTCTTAGCCTTACTCCAAAATATGCATGATACAAAGATTTAATTACCGGAGGGATTGTACTTTGCTGCTCGGGAAAAGTCACTTTGCCGCAAACATAGCAAAATCTGTCGGAGCTATTCTTACATTTTCTGTTCATTTTTAACTCAACCACTATTATTATTATTCTTATTATTATAATGCTAAGCAATTTTTAACCTGCAAAATATAAACCTATTTGCATAATTACTTAAAATGTACACAAAATTTACTGCGAATAGAGCAGTGCAAAAACTATTGAAATTTGATGTAATATAGGAGATGTATAAACTATAAAATTATTATCACCCCCTGTATCGCAAAAACTGGAGGTGATAGAGAAAAACGAATGACAGATTCGGATTTAGGAGGTCAATTTTATTGAGAAACACTATAGAAAACCTAAGGTACATTTTTGACGCAGACCAGTGTAATTGGTCTCCATGAACGATTATGATAATTAAAAAACAACAACATAAAAACAACCTGAACTCTTGACGGTTAGGTATTTTTCCTTCACGCCATTTCTCTAGATATGAGGGGTTCCATTCTCTCTAGGACAGAGCTCCCTGTGCCCCCTCTGAGGTATCAGGCGGCCGTACATAGGAGGAGAAAGAGAGAGGAGTAAGAGGGTCTTCTGCTCCTGCAGGAAGTTTGGAGTCGGCTTGGGATCCTCTAAGGCGGACACTCAGTGGCAGAAGACTCTGAGAGCTGCCGAAGATTCCAACCCCAGGGTGCTCCCTTTTATGGGAGCTGGTGCGCCGCTTATCCAAGGGCTCACCCATTTTGCTGTGCGGCCGTGCATTTGATGACCCTTCGGGGTAATAGTGGCGTAACAGCCACAATTTTCCCGCCCCCGGTACCAGTTGCTCTGGGAAGCCCAAGGTGACACGACGAACGGGGATGTCCAGATGGATCTCCCCTCCCCACACACACAAACTTAAGGTGAGTGGGGACCTGAATACTGAGACAGCGAAGGCCTCGTTCAAAAAGGAAGAGTCCTCCCAATGGTACTAGGACCTCCAAATATAAAATAAATGACAAAAAGAAAAAGGATATAAGTTTTCTTCTTTCGTGTGGGCCTCCGGAGACGGAATGTCTTTCGTTATTTCTGGACAAGATTAGGCCCAGGCCGTTCCGTCCGGCCTCGGGGCTCCCTCGGCAGGAGGAGAGAATCTAGTTTAAACACTAACCATCCCACCAATAAATAAAGAGAGCGGAGCTTCTAAGAAGTCTGAGCCCCTCATTAAGAGATTGCCAGTGAACTTCGAGCCTACCGGTTTAGGGCAATTTTTGGTACTTTACCTAACTGAAAGAATAATGGTTGCCCAACTGACACGTTTCGTCAGTGTCAGAGTTTATCCTCATTTCTTGGTAGAAAACCAATGGTCTCTCATTTTAGGGATAAACAGCCTTCTGGTTATTGCACCTGACGCCACCTAGAGTAACAAATTGTGTGATATTCGGACTTTCAATGCCACACCAAAGCGGGTGACCTTACACTACAATGAACTTCTTAAAAGGAGTAGTCTATGCTATGAAACTGCTAAACTACTCCTAGAAAGACATTATTAAGGACCTGTAGGACAAGGGAGAAGTTTTGATTGAGCGCGTAGTGAGGAAGGCGTGAGGTCTCTAGAGACCCACCCCGACACTGTTACATTTGACATGGACAAGCTCCCTGAATCGACATGCACTGGTTGGATCGCTCTCATTTCGTCCGCTGACTTCCTCGTCTATGCCTATGCTACTAAGCGAGGTAAATCGTAGTCCAAGCCTTTCGGGTTCAGGGTTAATAAATTCCTTCGAGAGTTCGATTTTACACGCACACGTGTATACACTCATTCTAAATTTCATTCATTCTACTCTACATATACGATAATTCTTATTTACGAACCACATACATCCAAAAATCATCGCAATGGTAAACCAGTCATCGGTGAATGACCAAACATCTTCAACTATGCAATCCTCAACCGAAGCACAGAAAGGCATAATCAAAACCCCTCATCCATTCCTCACACTTACGGTATATGATGCAACAAACCCAGTCGCTTGGCTTGACCTTTGTGATTTAATTCTCCGCCCTCAAGCCATACCGGAAGAAGAGAAGATTGCTGACAAAATTTAAAAAGTTCCCATAAGTATTTTCATTAAATTTAGGGATATCTTATTTAATGGGAAGAAAGTGGGAGCATATAATAAATTGAGGGAGCTTTCCGAAAGCAATTTGGGAAGTCACAGGTTGTAGACTTGGGGGAGCTCCTTAATACTCAGGAGATAGGAGATAAGTGTCCCACTAGTTTTTTTTAAATCATTTAAAGGACCTTATAAGGGCAAAAAATCGCTCAATCTGACCTTTTCTTACTCTCTCCTCACCGAAACTTTCATGAGGGCAGTCCCAGAATATATTAGACCCCTCAATCTCATGTCTTCGCCTGCATATGTGAATCAGCTTGCAAAAGCAGCCGACCAGCTGTATGAAAACCCGTATGTAAATTGGGGCAGCATACACAATCACGGCTATGAGCCTAATCATTCCATTTTGCATGTTCGGGTAACGTCGAAGTTTGCTTGTGAACGACCAGAGCGTTGCGAAATTCCATCCTCCCTAACGAGGGATTTAGCTGCCACGTTATCGAGGATTGAGAGTGACCTCAGCCAGTTGAAACTGCAGCAAGGGGCACAGAGCGTGCGACGGCACGAGCATAGTGAGTGGAGAGATAGGACCCGTTTGAGTTCCCGTAAAAGAAACCAACGATGGAACCTCAGCAAAAAAGGTGAGATGCAACAATTTTCACAATCTTCCGCCTATTCTCACCATAATCTTTTTTAACAAAAGGGTATCTGCTGGTATCATCAAAAGTATGGTAATAACGCTGTACGCCAGGGGCGGGTAACCTTATCAGAGTGAGGGCCAGATGAGACTTTTGGGATGAGCCCGCGGGCTGGAGTGACAAACGAAATCACCAAAGTGACCATATATATATATATATATATATATATATATATATATATATATATATATATATATATATATATATATATATATATATATATATATATATATATATATCAAAGTAGCACGAGAGAATGATGGAAATGAATCCATTAAACCACATTGAAAGAGAAAACGGAATAATTTTTCCTTGCAGTAATATTTTTATTACTTTTTTCGAAAAATCGGTGCAGGGAAGCGTTTCGAACCAGGCACACTGAAGCAGCGAGCACCGCTTTGATCACAGTTAAAAGTATGCCTGCACCGATTTTTCGAAAAAAAGTAATAAAAATATTACTGCAAGGAAAAATTGTTCCGTTTTCTCTTTCAATGTGGTTTAATGGATATATATATATATATATATATATATATATATATATATATATATATATATATATATATATATATATATATATATATATATATATATATATATATATATATATATATATATATATATATATATATATATATATATATATTATACAAGAATTTTATTGAAAAACCTACAAATCAGTGAGACGGTTAGTGCTGCTTGCCATGAAGAAGTGTTTCAATGTCCAGCTCGAAGGACATTGAAACATACGAAATTTTTCGTATCTGTGAAGGAAATGCATTTTTTTGGTCTCATTTTTTTCTCATTTTCACTGCCAGACGTAAGACTAATTCCCCTCCCCCTCTATGACTCTACTGAGACAGACGCTGTTTGGCAGAACTTATTTATTTTGGGAGGAGGCTGGGGTTTCGCGGGCCGGATTGTAATATTAATGCCGAGCAAGGTGGCGGGCCAGACGCTAGGCCTTCGCGGGCCGGAGGTTGCCCGCCCTGCTGTACGCTGTACAGTCTTGTAATCACCCTTATGCTTTTTTCCACACTGCGCCTAGTAGTCTCCCAAAGCACAATGGAGCTTTCACCCAATCTACTCAATGGTGTTGACACAACAACAAATATGGCGCATAGACTGTAAAATGCTTACGACCGTGGACATATTTACAACCAGTACCAACTCCTTCACATAATGTCAACTCTCCAATCCCCGCCCATTACTCTTCTCAACCAAACTCTTCAATTTTTCAAACTTTAATTTCAACCTCAAATTCTCCTTTAAACTTGAAAGGCATTGGACAAAAGGGTCTGCATCCAGCCCTCACATCACTTACTCAGTTAGGTCCTTCCTTTTGCATTTTTTACCCACTTTCTGGTTTCTCATTCCTGGTAGACACTGGTGCAGAATGCAGTTTTATACCAATTTCTAAGGGCGACAAAGCTTGTGCTCCCTCAGATTTAGTTCTGAAGACAGCTAATTCGATCAATATTAGAACCTATGGAAGGCGTAACCTTCAAATCTCATTCGGTCTCCGTCGAGTTTTTCGATGGACCTTCGTGATGGCCGAGGTCTCGTAGATTGTCCAATATTGGGCCTCGATTTTCTTTCGGCTCACGACATCTTGGTCGATTCTCGTCACCACAAGTTGTCGATCGCAAAACTTAACTCATTGTTTAAGTTCGTACTCACCTTCACAGAGTTCCCTACTTTCTATTATCTCGATGTCAACATAATGAAGCATAATGGGCATTAGTATGAGTTTTTGGTTATTTTTGTTTTATGCCCGCTCTTTAATTTTTTTAGAAATATATATATATATATATATATATATATATATATATATATATATATATATATATATATATATATATATGTGCGTGGGGGGGTGGGGGGTGGGGGGGAGGTGTTTAAAAACAATTGTTTTTTAATGTAGACTGTTTTTTCTTGGTGCAAATTAAAAAAGTGCTTCTGGGGGAAGGGGTGTTAGGCTATTGCAATCGCATCATATTGTATTATATATAATTTATAACTTAATTTAGAAATGGGATGGCTTCACCTCACCCTCCCAACACACACCCAGCAAATTAAAAAAAAACTCGTAAATATTCCTAAATCGAAAAAGCCTATCCTTAGTTTTGAATTCAAAGGCGCGATGCCAAATCTTGTTAGGCCGCTATTTGTTTATAACGCGTTACGTAACCCGTTCGCAACCCCATACATATGTACACGATTATAGCATCCTAATTAAAGAAGAAATATTTAAAGTGTTTTACAAAAATAAAAAAAACTAAACTATACAAACCCCTACGTAATCTATTCTTTTGAGGCGAAGACTTACAAAAATAGAAAAATTAAACTTACTAGATTCTTTCAATTCGAAGATGGCGGCCATTCTATTTTTAGTCATAACATGATAATTAGAGATTTGCCCACTTTAAGTACTGAAAATACTATTTTTAAAAATACACATTTGCGTATTTTTGAAAAATAGAGATATTTATAACAAAGCGCCCACGAAATTCGAGGGCAGCCATAAACCGAAAAATAACCGAATTTTTATTCATATTTTATTAGAGATATCTATAGTTACATATTATTGTATTTTATGTACATAGTTATTTTTCATGTGTTAAGTTAAGGTTATTCGTAGTTAAATGATTACAAGAGTTGTAATTCAATTTGTAAATGTGAAATAAATTGTTAAATTTGGTAAATAGTTACAGAAACTTAATCTATATTGTAAGTGTAAAATTAAATTAAATGTTCTTCTAAGGGTGATAATTTCAGAAGAATAGTTTCTGGAATCCTGATCCTAGTAAAGAATGAGTGGAAGGATAATGAGTTATTTATTTTTGTGATTTTTGTAATACCCTAAGGATATTTTAACTTATGAAACTATATTTTTTCCAGGGCATCACAGATTTGCTGGAAGTCGAGCCAGAAGCTCTCTAACCGTTAATAGCTCTAGAAGTCATTCTTGCCGCATCACGGCTCCCAGAGGTGGGCAGTATTTAAATACTTTTTGCAAATACTTTACTGATAATAGGTTTATATAGCTGTTAAGAACGCTTAATGCATGTTTTAGCTTGTCGTAACTTGTATGACACAAACGGTTGATTGCGTGAGCCGGTGAGGGAAGATTGCTTGCATCAGTTCAAATTCAGTTAACAGATGGTCACAGTTGTGTTCGGTGTATAGTGAGAGCGCCGCTCAGCGTTATTTCAACTGCTGCATGGTAACTTCAGCTTCTTCGAAAGAGTGTGAAATGGAGAGATTAGACAATAATAAAGACGAGGAAGATAAATAATCATATAATTATAGTCATCCTTTACTAGATGGTAAATTTTCTAGAGTGAAATCTTCCGACGGAAAAAAAGTGAAGTGTGTATGTATATCATGCAATGGTGAAATCTCTGCGGCGAGCGAGGCTACTTCCAATCTACGTATTTATTTGGAGGTAAGAATTTATTAAAGCTAATTATATGATACTTAAATGAATTGACAAGTTTCACTATTTCTTATTTTTTAAAAAATGGCAAAATTGCTAGTAGCGTAGATTTACCATGCACGAACCTACCTGCTTCCTTTTGCAATACGTTTATTTATAGTATATGCTGATTGAATTTAACGTGAATTATGACAACGTGAAACAAATGTCCTTCAATTATCTGATCATGTACATTTAACAACAGAGAAAGCATCCTGCTTTGGTGCAAAAAGCGGATAACTACGTGACAGCTCAAAGAAAAGATTCAAAAAGAAAATGTTCAGTATTAGACGATGGTCCTTCACGTAGTGGTGTTAAAGTAAAGACATTACCGGAGTGTTTTGCGGTAAATACTAAGAAGGTCAAACAATCTGATAAGCTGATTGCAGATTTTATCATACAAGGTGTGCATCCCATATCAACCATGGATCAACCAGCTTTTGTGAGATTAATTAAAGGTGAATTCTGAGTTACAAATCTTGTTTACAATTATAGTACTAGCAGTACAGGTTAAGTTCTTATAACAACCGAATACTAAGGCGTTCGGATCATTGATAGGCCATATAACGTAGTTAAATAAAGGAAGACATACACCAAAAACAAAGGTTAATATATTGCAATAATTTCATGAGAATCCTCATACATATATTCTTAAAGCGCGCTATCATTTACTTGAAGATATTATTGAATACAAATTTTGCATGAATAATTAGTACAATTATTGATCGATTATATGTAGTTATTTGATGAATTCCTATAACGATGCATTTAGGTATAGTAGCAATACATGTATATCATTATGTCAAAACTAGCATGCCTGCCTGTTAAAAATGTAGGAAATAAAGTTTGATAATGTATATATTCCTACATTTTATATATAAAATTTTATATGCATACCATATATTCATGGGGGCTGGGGCCTTTGTCTCTTTGGTTATTGTAATATTGCCACCCCCTGTAGGTGGGGCTTGCCTCTTGAGTGGTCATTCTTCGTACCAATAAGGGGTTTGGTTATCAGGTTAGTGGTAGCGTTGCCACTCAAAGACGTGAGCTTCGTAGGATAGAGATAATGCTTGCCACCGGTAATGGTAACAAGTTAATTGAATGCGCAACAGAGATATCCCTTTAGATGGCCTTGTACTTGATCCGAGAAGATGGTACCAGCTGGGATGAATAAAAGAATCTATTTATAGTTGTAAACAAGTCTCTGTAAATTTATTTCACCTTGCACCGAATAAGAAACAGTCCGAATACAATACCAAGATTCGACTTAATGACAAATTAATGCGGGAAAATGGTAGAGCGACAGAACTATTATAATAATCGAATTATTGAATTAATGAACGCGTAACAATAAGGAATTACTAATAATGAATGCTTTTTCTAGCATATCTGCACCCGTTTATAAGGGGGAGTAACGTCCATCGAATATGCTTTACGCCCCACCTACAAATGACATTGGCGCACGTGATTGACTGCTCATTCCCTTAGCTCGCCTCTGAATTGGTTAAAATTAATCCATTATTTAATTTTGATTGGATGGCGGCTAAACTGCCGTATCTCGTTATTGACCAAAATTTCTAAGACATACATTTGTTTAATTTCTGACTATCTTTGTTAGGGAATGGTGAAATGCTTTATCACACACCCTTTTATTACTTCCAGATATTCACAGTTTCCCAATGTTTATTTTCTGGCGCCCGTCCGACTTGAGCCCAGATACGGAAGCTACCACTTTATTACAGTGAGAAAATCGAGCCTTTACCTCGAAATTCTAGACTCTCTTTCTCTCTAAGCCCTCGGGTTCCGTTGTGTAGGATATCTACATGTACACCCTTCAGGTGAATACATATGTGACAACATATTCTCATTTTACTGTGAAAATCAATTTCGCTCACACTAATCACACATTCCACTACCGCAGGTCTAAATTCTTCAGTTGACGTCATTTCAAGGGGGACGCTAGGCCGAAATCTTATAGAAGAAGAGAACGTGACAAGAGCTCTAATGAAGAATAAACTAGACAGCACCTCTTACTTATGTCCTACTGCAGATATTTGGTAGACTCGTCACCGTAGTTTTTTGGGCGTTACAGTTCATTGAGTATGTTAAGATTTTTCTCTTTATGAAATATGAAATTGAACATGTCTTTACAGTTAGGGAGTTATCAACTCTTGGCTAAAAGCAGACCTATTTGTTGGTGGATTTTGTCTCGATTATATTAATATGTAAAATTTATGAAAACATTTATGAGACAAACATAGGACTGTTATTTCCTTTTTTTAAGGTTGAGAAAGCTGATCTTGTCCGTCACAGTGGAATATTGGCATGCTGTCGCTTCAAAGGACAATATAACTACATCAAAATTGCTGAACATATGGAGAATAACATCAATGAATACGATATCCCCTGCATAAAATCACGAACACCATCACTGATAACGGCGCTAATTTTGTTAAAGTGTTTAAGGAATTTGCAGTCACTGCTGCAAATGTGTCCACAGATTCAGAAGATGGAATCCAGGTAGGTGAAGAAGATCAGAGCGAGCACGAGCTGGAGGATAGTTTCTTAATGAGAAGTGCCTTAGATCAGGAAGACGACCTTTCGTCTGACCCATGGAGCTTCAGCCTACCTAGGCATGTGCACTGTGCTTCACACACATTCAGTCTCGTCGCCACAACTGATGTAAAACAGGCACTGAAAATCTCTTCTTTTGTAAATATCAATCATGCTGCAATGGGGAAATGCTCAGCATTATGGAACAAAAGCGGTCGTCCAAAATCAGCAGAGATTATCAAAACTGTTATCAACTGCTCATTAAAATAGACTTGCATTACAAGATGAAACTTTCTGTTTGATGCATTGTCATTACTTTTAAAACACAAAGACAAATTACATTAACTCATGACGTCCCTTGAACATCTAGTGTTCAGAAGTCACGAAATTAATTTTTTTGGGGGGAAGGTCTGTTTTGGCTGCTATTGCAGTGGTAATTGATCCCCTACAGGGAGAACAAAACTGTTTTATGGAAAATTGCTTCCTATCTTGCTCATTGTGGAGAAAAAGCTGAAGAGCCTTCAGTCACGTTCTCTGAAATTTTGCCAACCTCTTCTAAATGCAGTCACTAAGGGCTTTAGAAAGCGCTACCAATCTTATTTGACCTTTGCAAATGAAGCCAGCGTTACAGATGCCATGATTGCATCAACAAGCCATCCATTATACAAACTTCGCTAGTTAGATATCAGTATTTCATGGGACAGTTCAAGCCACCAAGATTCAAGTGATTGAGAATTTAGATTTACAAAACCCACTCAAACACAATCAACCGCAAATTTAGAATTGTTCAGTTACCTTCAGGATTCAAATAAAACACTTCAAAGTTTAGATAGATATCCAAACCTAAAAAAAAGTTATTTATTAAATACAACGCCACCATTCCGTCGTCAGCTCCTGTGGAATCGCTCTTCTCTTTACGAGGATTGACCTTATCCCCCAAACGAGTTCTTTATCTGACGAAACATTTCAGCAACTGATATTACTTAAATGTAATGCTGATATAAATAGCTAACTGAAATTTTATTCTATGGAACTTTCTATTTTTTTGTAGTACCTAAGTCCAATTGTCATCAAATCCTAAATTAGTATTTATAATATACAATTTCCTTTAATGGATATTTTTTTGTTGTGATACCAATAGTCTTTATCAATTGTCATTATATATCATGCATTTGAAATGTATTTTAAAATGTATCTAAATACATATAATGTATTTAAATACATTTTCAAAATATATTTACTATCTAAATACATATTTCTCCTGTATTTAATATTTAGTATTTAAATAGTTTGAATGTATTTAGTGCCCACCTCTGACGGTTCCTCTGTTTGAGTTTCGAATCTGAGATATTGAATATCCTTGACGCACACCGAATGAAGTCTGTACCTACCCTGTTTTCTTTCCGTATTTTTAATGAGATTTTATCCTGTGTATTTTTCTTCAATTGCTCACTGTTTCATGATTTAACTAAATTTTTTACATCCATTTTCCCCATAAGTATTAATATTCTTACAACTATTCACAATTCTTCACAATACACTATATTTTTAGGCCATTTAAAATAAAAGTATTTGGTTCCATATGTTCTACAATATATTCTGTAATAAGAATTTTCTCAATTGTTTTAATAAATTTAATAAATTTTAGGCCATTTAAAATAAAAGTATTTGGTTCCATATGTTCTACAATATATTCTGTAATAAGAATTTTCTCAATTGTTTTAATAAATTGAAAAAAAAAAATTGTTTCATATATCTAGATTGAAAGAGAGAGGCACAAATTTCGCTCTCACTGCTGCTAAGGGTATATAAAAGTTACCCACCACTAGCAGTAATCAGAGCAGAAATTTGATTTCGACTATGTCTCCTATAAATATTTTATAAATATATTATAATTATTATATTTATAGTAATATTATTAATAAGTCAGTCATTATTGATTAAGCTACCTTATTTCTACTTGCAAGAACAGCAAGAGCGATTGATATTCCACATAACCACAGAATAAACAACCGCGGCAACTTTAGAAGCGGTTGACCCGATTCGAGGGAAGAACCACCCCCAAGATACACTGCAAGGTGAGATTGTAGACTCAAAGCAGAAACTATATCAAGGAAATCCGCAACAAAAAGCAGAAGAACTATAGAGTCATGAGAGCCCCATTAAAAATACAGAAGACTAATAAAGAAAAATAAGAACCAAAGAGATGGCTGGTCACCCAGCAACTAACTCGTACTCATTCCTCTTCACCACTTAACCCTAACAACCCTATCCACTATACTATGACTATACACATTTAATTCTACCTTTTCAAGACGTAAGATGTAATGTCAAAACGCATAGGTGGTTGGGAGCAAGCAAGGGAATTGGAGAAGAAGAAGTACGATGAAGAAAATCAGCTCAAAAAGATACCTAAATTAACTTCATATTTTCATGTCAGTGCTAGGTTCTACTGATATTGGTGTTTTGCCTGCATCACAAGTGGACAGAAACCACGAGGAACCTTACTGTTGAAGCCGGACTATCTGACGCTGTCGATGGCAGGGCTAACACGATTTTAGTAACAATTCCACCTGTTGCTATTTTTTTTGGTGACATAAAAGACCATTTACGTGAAACTTTCATCAGATCGGGGGCAAACCACTTCCGAAACTTGGTAGACAGCTATTATTATTATTATTAAAGTTCCAAGCCACAACCCCAACTGGAAGAGCAAATAGCTATAAGCCCAAGGGCCCCAGCGGGGAAAGAAACCTGGTATGGAAAAAACGAAACAAAGATTAAGAAAAACATAATAAATAAATAGAAAATTAAAAAAAAAAAAAAAAAAAAAAAAAAATTAAATGCTATAATGTTAAAAATATTATAATATTATATATGTGTGGATAATGAATAAAATATTAAAGTTATAAGTTTCTGTTAATTAAAAATGTATTAGCACCCACTTTAAATTTCTGAAGTTCCAAGGACTCAACAACAACACTAGGAAGTTCATTCCACAGTTTAGTTGTGTTAGGAATGAAACTTCTTGAAAACTGTGTTGTGTTGAATCTCATAGGCGTAAAGGCCCTACTATTGGCATTTAGTACACCTCTGGTAACTCGTTGAGGGGCATATAAATTGGGCAGATCGTGATGCAGTGGATGATCTGCATTGTTAAAAATTTTATATAAGATGCATAAGGAGCTTATTGCTCGCCTATGCCACAGATCAACTTTGAGGTCAGGAATTAAAAATTTTATTGCTCTCAAATTTTTATCTAATAAATTAAGATAAGAGTTGGCTGCCAAACTCCAAACAGGGGCGCAATATTCAAAACACGGAAGAATAAAAGCATTAAAACAATTTTTAAGAACAGTCTGCTCTCCAAATACTTTGTAAGATTTCCTCAAAATGCCAATTTTTTGAGCAATAGAGGAGGAAATAGATCGAATGTGATTCTCAAAAGTAAACCTAGAGTCAAGCATAACTCCAAGCAACTTAAAAGAATCACATATGGAGATGGGAATGTTATTTATTAAAAGATCTGGATGGGGAGGATCTAGTGTTCTGGATCTGCTAACAATCATACTCTGGGTTTTCTTTGCATTTAACTTCATGCCCCATGAAGTGCACCAAACATTTATCTTAGCCAGATCTCTATTTAAAGACTCTGCAACCGATGCTCTCAACTCAGGAGATGGGACTGGGGCTATTAGAGTAGCATCATCAGCATAGGCTATAAGTCTATTTTCCAGTCCAAACCACATATCATGGGTATATAAAATAAACAGTAGAGGACCAAGAACACTGCCTTGTGGTACACCAGATAGCACCTCTCTCTCATCACTAAAATTATTGTCAACATAAACCTTTTGATGTCGATTTGTTAAAAATTGTTCAATAATATTTAAAAATACACCACCTACTCCCAACTGCTTCAACTTAAATATCAGGGCCTTATGATTGACACGGTCAAATGCGGCACTGAAATCCAGGCCAACTAAGCGAACTTCTTGACCAGAGTCTAATGATTTTTGGACAATGGTGGAGACTGTGAGAAGTGCATCACAAGTGCTCAGACCCTTACGAAATCCAAACTGTAAAAAGGGAAACAGACGATTAAGCTCGGCAAATGTACTTAAACGTTTAGCTAGTAAACGTTCGGGAAACAAAGCTGAAATTCTCTGGTGTGAATCATTTTTGTTTTTTGTTTTTAATTCCAGTGCCTTCAAACGGATTTTACTAAACGGTGAGGAAGTTTATCGTGACTGGCCTGTATATTCTCTAACGAAAGCCTGTGTTTTCTGCTTTCCTTGCATTCAAATTTCTCCTGACCGGGTGCAGCTTTCTGGGCAATGTTGATTCTGGGCGAGTTGATGAGCAGTTACATCAAAACATGCGGGAGCAGACTGTCTTAGATTGACTGGTGATATATATATATATATATATATATATATATATATATATATATATATATATATATATATATATATATATATATATATATATATATTATATTCCCCGCCTGTTTACCTCAACGCTCCTTTGTCCTTTGAATTCCCTATTAATTCCTCTCTCTTTCATTGTCCCGATTCACCTTGCGAAGCGTTCCTTAAAAGCTTGTTTATTCGGAAGATTTTTTGTCTTCCGCGTAGCCGAGTGGTCTAAGAGACGGTTTAATTGAGATCAAAGTGGTTGCTCGCTGCCTCAGTGTGCACGGTTCGAATCCACCCCTGTACGAAATATTTGCGAATTTGGAAATAACATTTCTGAAGAAAAAATATCCTGTTTTTCTGTTTCTTGCGGTTTGTGGGATTCATTTCATAATTCTTTCGAGTTCATGAAAGATTTATACATATATGTATACTATATCCATCCCGGGATGGAAGGTCGAGGTCAGAGGCGTGACTTTAGTTCGTCTCTGGTCGAGCCAAACGAGGGGAACGCTAAGTAGTGGGGGAATGGAGATCCCGGACGCGTGCGTGGAATTAAACAACTACAGGAGCGATTGCGGTTGGCCGTTATGATAATGATGAATGCTTTGTGGTTCTAGATATAGAAAGTTGCAGTACAAAAATGAACCTCACTAATTACAAAAATACAATATACAAATAAAATGAGATTAGATACGCAATGAAAATGGATACTCGTTATTTACAGTTCTCAGACTAAGGGTTTCGGGGGAGTGAATAGACTCAGTTGGGAGTCAGCGCGCGGCTGCTGATGAGCCAATGTATGAACAAACAATTGACGGGATGACTGGATACAGACCAACGATTTAAGTCGTCGCGAGCCTATCTTTGAGGTTTGAGGCCTTTGGAAGACGACAGGCAGTGTGGGGGATTGCACGGGTTGGTCGCAATCGATGCATTTAACCTCGAGAATTGAGATTCGAGGGAGTATTCGCGCCAGACGAGAACAGAGCCGATTCCAGGAATAGCCAATTGAATGGGGCTGTCTTCCTTCGGAGTGAATTTCTGCTTTTGCACTCGAGATAGGAGGGGGACGGAGCCGAATCGAGAAATAGTCGTGTCTCGTTCTAAAAGGCTTTCCTTTGCACGGCCTGTGACTGAGGTTAAATATGGCCCAACCGGAAGCGCTTCTTCTTAATCAGACACGCCGGGGGAGGGTGAATCCTCGCGAGGTTTTTGATATCGCGCGATGAGGCGGGCGGCGTCTTCTCCGCGCTCTCGACGGTCCATGTTTCTGTTTTATCACCGGGAGTAACTAAATTCTCTCACGGTCTGGGTCGGGCGTTCCTCGACCTCGTTGGGCTTCTTGGTTCTCGGAACAGTTTTACTCTCTCTCTCTCTCTCTTTTTTTTTTTTACACAAACCTACTACCAGGAAAGCATTCTGTCAGCTGTGTTGAAACAATTATTTTTCTCTGTGAAAGAGGTCTGGCTCTTCGATGTAGTAATGAAATTGTTGGATCTAAAGACAACGGCACTATTTTGGACATTTCAGAGCTTATTCGGAAGTTGATCCCTTTTTGTCCCAACATATTTGTGCTGATGCCAATCGCGGACGTGGCCAAACATCTTACCTGTCAAAAACCTTTGCGAAACACTAATTAACCGGATGAATAAACGATTTTTTAGTGTTATCAATGATGAGATTGCCAAGTGACTATTCTTTTCAGTTTCTGTGGATTCTACTCTAGATATTACACATTCTGACCAGTTAACTATCATTCTGTGCTACGTAAATAAGGTGGATCACCAGCCAGTGTATAGTTTTCTGACTTTCATACTAATATCCAGTGACATAAGACAGAATCTAGCTGACACTACTTCCATACTAACGGGATAAGGGAATCAACTTGAGAATTGCTGTGGTCAGACTTACGATAATGCCAGTAATATGTTTCGTAATTATACTGGCATGCAGCAAATCTTGAAAATCAAGAAAAGTTCAGTGGATTATACTCCTTGCGCAGGCCACTCTCTAATTTTAATTGCACAGTGGGCTGTGGATTGTTGCCTTGAAGCAGTTACTTGTTTCTTTTTTAATTACTGGGAAGCTTGTATTTATTCCTTGTTGTATCAACGCATCGTTGGTATATCCTGTTAAGGCACATTAAAAAGAAACCCGAATGACTCGCTCTGAAACACCCATCGGACATGCGGTGGTCTGCTCGTTCTGATGCCACAAATGCAGTTTTTATGTGTACCATGAGTTTCAATGTGCTCTGCAGGAGATCTCAGAGGATGCTACTCAGAACGGTGGCACTGGCCAACTACATGCACACCATTGAATTTGCCTTAATGTGTGAACTATGAAATGACATTTTGCAGCGTTTCAACTTCTGTATTCAATTGCTATAAGATTCGACCATCGAATTAACACCCGCTATTGGTTTGTTGAAGAGCTGGGCTAAACTCTTAGATGAATGCCAAGAAAAGATTGACTATTATGATCAAAAGGCATTTAAGCGGATAATGTGCTGCAGCACATACAAATAAAGAATGTTAAGGATGGGGATGCTGTAGATGCTCTGGCACAGATGTCTGGCAACGAAAGGTTTAAAGTTAACACCTCTTAAGTCATCATTGATCAACTCAAGAGTCACTGCAGAAACGGGCTGAGACATATTTTACAGTGCTATAAACGTTTGGTATTTTGACTCAGTATGACTATGTCTGATGAAGATATTGATGCTGCTATTTCTAAGAATTGTCGTTGTTTATTCGAATGAACTTCGTTCGGATTTCCCCGCTGAATTTCATCAATTTATATTCTGGTATGAAGAACACCTACGCGATGACGATAAAATAGCATCAACTGGAAGTGCACAAAAAAATGTTTACAATTCTCCAAACTACTATGTCTCTTCGGCTTTTATAAATACGGAACTAGTACTGCGAATTTACTTATCATTAATGGCTACAAATTGCACAAGGGAACGTTCCTTTTCTCATTTGAAAAGAATTAAAGTCGTCAAACGATTAACGATAGACCAGCAACGACTTGGAATCTTAGCACTTCCGTCCATTGAAAGTTATTTACTGTGTAAAATTGACACCAAAAACTAATTGATATAACTGCAGCTACAAAAGTGCACAAAGCTGTGATGTAACTTATTTAAAGGGTATTTGATAATAAAGTGTAACCAATTAATGTTCAAATGATTTGTTAACAGTAGTAAGATCTATTTTTAATTTGAGTAAATAATTTACGAGTAGTCATAACTTAAAAATGTACAAACCCCTCTACCGAACTAATGTTCGCAAGTGATTTTGGTCTAACCCAGTCATTGATTTTTGAAGTTTTTGTCAGCAGCTTGTATAAATGCTGAGTCACTTGATACTTTTAAAACAAATTTAGACCAATTTGATTTACTTTTTGTAAAGGAACTATGGGGTGGGAGGAGGGCTCAACTCATCACTTTTTAGCAGGAGGTTCACCACTTTATGGCAAAGAGGTAAACGTAAACGTTACCACTTTATGGGAGAATGAGTAAAACTAGTTTATAGGAGAGGAAGGACGTCACCAGTTTGAAGGTTAAAATGACGCGGATACTTGGGAGAGGTCCCTCAAGTCTCACGAGTTAGGCGATAGGTGGTGTTAATCTCGTATCTGACTCCGAAGATACTCGAATAATATTCCGGTTTGGCTAGGCTAACCGAAGTTTTGTGGCCGAGAAAGGACTGAGAGGAATCACGTAAAAAAAACCCAACTGTTTAATTGCAACAATCAAAACAAGCAAAGTAAAAGGGAGGCTTACGTTTACACGATTACGGTCAAGAAAGCGAGTGTTACGAGAGTTTCGCTACGCTCAACGAACCGTAATTAGTTCTTTACTATCGATTGTCTCTCTGACATAACTGTCTACCAAAATGAGAATGAATCTCCTCTCGAATTCTCCAATTTTCTTCTATAAATAGCACAGGAGGTGTGGCCTCTGAGATCACAAAGTTTTTATCTCCGCCCCACTGGGAGGGATATTCCGAAGGTCATCGATTTATGGCGCCTACAAATTTACACTTTTTCTCAATATAATTTTATCATTCCTGAGACGAAGACAGCTGTATCGGCTTAATTCAATTTCTAGACGATAAATGTTCGTTTTTATTACACTGTCGCCAAATTTTACCTCTATCTGAATTCTTAGCTTCCTGCTTACTTCGTTGACCGGTTTACAAATGAATATATATGTATATCCGCGAAGACATTTGTTACAATTCTTCCTATTCATGCGAGGCACTTTGCTGGTGCACTTTTAGTGCCAGGGCCATGCTGTCCACAGAATTATGTTCAATGAGTAAACATGTTCTGATTTATTAGTGTTTTTCCATTTTTTCTTTTATATGTATGAGTCTATATTTCTTAGATTCATATCACATATAATGTACATGGCAGTGACCATCCAGCATAGGATACAAGATGCTCAACATCCAACGATTAGTGCAGCACGACTGCATACGCCTTTAGAGAAGTAAAACGTTAATAAAGTATATTTTCACAGAATAAAGTATTTGTTTCTTTTTTAAATACATAAAAATAAACGTTAAAATTTTAAAGCAAGTTGTGTTAGTGGGAGGTGTGAGCGAATATTTTTGTATGTCTATTTTCAGGCAACTTTTCAAAGTGTGTCTTAGGGCCAGTAGGGTCTCAATCCAGCACTGATTGCGGCGTCTATAAACATCCCTTTAATGGTCACCAAATGCCGCCATATAACTCATTTGTATGCTTAAATCACAAATTAACTTTCTAACTATTCGCTAAAATTTTATTTTAATTAAATATATAGAGAAATGGAATTGTAATTGTTACCTACAGATTTTTACACCGAATTTTTTGGTAATTTTTACGACCAAATATATTATAGTCGTCATTTGTTTTCTTTTAAAACTGTTATAATCATCCTCAAATTAACGAAAAGAAAACAATGGTTGTTAGTTATACTAATAAGAAATTTCTTGCGAAAAAGATAGAAATTTGGAAAAGGTATAAATAAGCTTTTTATTCTTTAACGTTAGTCGTTATATAAATTCCAATGTTGACGGTATTTACCGTTATAAAATTTACCAATTTCTTTTTGAGCTAAGGGTTAAAATTCATGAAAACGAGTTATCATTATTTCTTTAAGGGATCTGGCAGTATCTTTAGACTCTCGTTATTATTTCTGTAGTTTTCTATAATTAACTGCAATACTGCATGCCTTGGTCAGATCCCAGCAACCTAGGGGATACCCCCCCCCCGTTCATTTGGCCACTGTCTTTTCGGACTTTTTCTAAAAGAGACGTTATACCATACGGGAAGGGTGCTCTTTTAGAGCACTATCAATTCTGGTTACCTTATTCCAAATGTTATTTTGGTTCGACGTGAATCCACTATAAGGTTTCATTAAGATTTCGTAGTCTTCAATTTGAGGTGTCTTTGTCTTATTCCATTCTAAGTATGCATTTGCGTTTTGTTTTTTTTTAATAGATATTTATAGCAATGCGTCCACAAAATCCGCGGGTGGGCATAAACTCCAAATTAACCATATATATATATATATATATATATATATATATATATATATATATATATATATATATATATATATAGGTAGCACTTCAGTTTTGGGGCGCACGGTAGGTGGCGCTGTTTATAGGCTACAATTTGGCTACAATATATCTTTTATGATGTCAGACTGTAGCGTCAGATGTGAACAGTTACGGCGTTATATATTTTTGTATATGAGTATATACTGGGGGGCTACGCCCCCCAGACCCGCCGTCCAATTGATTAAAACTCAGGATCATCGCAGGGTGGTCTCTCCGCAGTGATATCTCCCCCACGAGCAGTCTCCTTAAATTTACTGGTTTTTTTCCCCCACAGCTTTTTACTGTAAGAAAAACTGAACCTAATAACAAACAATACTTACTTTTATAGGTTTCTTGATTATTTTATGCGCCTTTAAATAATCTAAAAGTTTTTCGCGATTATACAAACTAAAGCCGAATTCGAATAACGAAGAAGCACAACTGGAGCACGAAAAAGCCACAGCGAAACAGAAACAAATGCTAAGCGCGTTCTATTTATAAGCTACGACGTCGCTAGTAAGAAGCTGTTATCGTTCAGGGAAAACAAAAAATACGAAAACAAAACAAAAAACAATAAAATATATCAAGAAACCTTACCTAACTTAGAAAAAAACTATAAACGTGCAGAGGCACAGATATTTAGTAAATAATACACACTATAAGTTAAAAATCCCCAAAGAACAAAAAAATATAACGCCATGATTGGTTACATCTGAAGCTACCGTATGACGTCATAAGAAACATCTTGTAGCCTAAAAGTATAGCCGACTAACAGCGCCACCTACCGTGCGCCCCGAATCTGAAGTATTACCTATATAAATATATATATATATATATATATATATATATATAAATATATATATATATATATATATATATATATATATATATATATATATATATATATATATAATAAAATGTCTCCTTCTTTTCTTATGTTCTTATATCAACGGTAATACCCCCGTTTATGTGCGCTATTTTCTGGGCTACAATTTAGGCCTTATCACGTCACATGTTAGCCTAAATTTGGCTAATCACGGCATTTTATTTTGTTTCTGGCTTTTATTCTTTAGTAATTGTATGCACTTCTACTCAGTTATATTATTTAAGTTTGCTGGTTTTAGTCCTCCTATCAAGCTACATATGTTAATTCTCAGGCGAGGACGTCAGCCAGGGTAAGACCCATCTCACCATACGGAAACCCCGGTAACTTTCCTTAGTAAATAGTGTTAGCCTAAAAAGAGAATGCGGACGTAGATTCGAACTGCCGACCCAGCGATTGCCTGCAAACGCGCTAACTATTTTACAGGACCGTGAAAAACTTTGAGAGTTTTTAGATGAACATAAATTAATAAAGTCCCCAAAATGTAGTGCAGATTTAACTTTCTCTGATGATTTAATGTTTCGTTGTGATAATCATTTGTTAACGAAAACAATAAAAGCAAAGCCCCCCCCCTCCCCTAAATTAATTGTATCCCAGAAATAGCGCCTTATCTCATGTGCCCCTAAACTGAAGTATTAACCAATAGGTCAATATTCAATTAAATTTAAATTATTCTTTTGATTTTGCCCTCTCTCTCTCTCTAAAAAAAAAATGTAACAGGATTTTGTTTATATTGTAACGGTGAAAAACTAAGACTTGTTTGGCAAAATTAGAAGCCTTTATGCCTTTCACCTGTTATATTACCATATAGATTCCTGCAAATAAAATAGAAACAGGTAATATAAGCCTATTCATAGTAGAGGAAACACACTCACGCACTTCTCGTATCTTCTGATTTTAATGAGGTATCTATGAAAAAGATTTATTTGATTATTAAAGAGTAATTTTACATGTTTGGAGAATTACCTAATCATTGGAAATTAGCGAATGTAGTACCATTTTTTAAAAAGGGAAGTAAGGATCCGATTAACTTTAGGCCGCTAAGCAGTGTATTGAGGCAAATAGGGTGCTAGGATACATTAAGAGGAATCTTAGCTACAAGAGTAATGAGGTTATCCTTATACTCGTATCTTAGGCCACATTTAGAGTACTGTATACAAGCATGGTTATCACATTTTATAAATCACATCAACCTGTAGAGTCAGTACAAAGGAGGGCAACAAAAATACCTTGGTAATTGTGTAGACGATGGCCGGATCCTAGGCCTAGCTTTTTGGGCTACTTTTCGTTGTTACTTTTTTAGAGATGAAATCAAAGAATTTTATGGCGATTTTCGTTTTTATACTGGGGGGCTGTGCCCCCCAGACCCCCCCAAAGGATTGAAACTCAGGGGCATCATAGTGTTATCCCCCAACAACGAGCTGACGCTCAAAATAATCGCATCCGGCCATCATCTACACAATTATGTAGACAATATGTAGATGAGCGGCCCGGCCGATAACATGTACTATTTCGTCCGTGTTCCAAAATGTTTCACGTTTTTGTAGTACATTTATAGGGGATGGCTCGTGGGTGGGGGGTAAACACGATGCGTGGACCGCACTACGATGATCCTGAGTTTCATTAAATGGGGGGTCTAGGGGGCACAGCCCCCCCCAGTATATAATCCTAATTTTTATAATGTTCTGACGTTTACAGAGGTGAATGCTTTAACTACATCATGTCAGCGCCTTTAATCGTTTTGCGAATTATAATAGGGGTTGGGGGCAGGGTATGACATCAGACGTCTCAAAAATGCATGAATATTCAGACACATGTGAACGATAATATTTACACAAAATAATTTTTTCCGGCCGGGCCGCTTGTCTACATGTTTACCAAATATGTTACCATTCTCATTTGAGAGAAGGGTAAACCTGAAGATGGCCGGCACGACCTATGGGCTACAAAATATTTTGTCCCTGTTTGAATATGTTTTACCTTTTTTGAGTAAATTCAAGGGGACTGCTCATGGGGGAAATATCACTGCGTGTGACTCCCCTACGATGATCCTGAGGTAACACTTCAGATTCGGGGCGCACGGTAGATGGCACTCTTAGTCGGCTACAATTTTGGGCTACAATATATCTCTTATAACGTCAGACGGTAGTGTCAGATGTGGATAATCAAGGCGTTATATATTTTTTGCATATGAGTATATACTGGGGGGCTGCGCCCCCCAGACCCCCCCCAATTGATTGAAACTCAGGATCATTGCAGGGTGGTCCCCCTGCAGTGATATCTCCCCCACAAGCAGTCCCCTTGAATTTACTGGGTTTTTTTTTCCCCCAGCAGCTTTTTACTGGCAGAAAAACCTAACCTAAAAACAAACAATTCTTACTTTTATAGGTTTCTTGATTAGTTTATGTGCCTCTAAATAATCTAAAAGTTTTTTGCAGTTATGCAAAATAAACCCGAATTCAAATAACAAAGAAGCACATGGAGAGCACGAAAACACAATAAAGAAAGAAAAACATTTGCAGAACGGGTCCTATTTATAAGATACGATGTTGCCAGTAAGAAACTGTTATCGTTCGCAGCAAACAAAAATACGAAAACAAAACAAAAAAAGCAATAAAAGACATCAAGAAACCTTACCTAACTAAAAAAAAAACTATAAACGAGCAGAGCGTAGATATTTAGTAAATAATAGACTAAAAGTTACAAATTCCCAAAACAACAAAAAAATATAACGCCGGTGATTGGTCACATTTGACGCTACCTTCTGATGTCATAAGAGATGTGCTGTAGCCCCAAATTGTAGCCTACTAACAGCGCCATCTACCGTGCGCCCCGAATCTGAAGTATTACCGATCCTGAGTTTCAATCAATTGTCAGGCGAGGTGGGTTACTGTAGGGTACAGCTCCCCAGTATATAATCATAATTGTTTATAGAATAATATTCTAACATTTTTATTTAACCAGATGCACATGAATATTCATGTGCTGGGGAATGAAACATAAACGCAACTTAGTCTGGTAAACATGAAGATCGGCGGCGCACCCCTGAAAGTTTTTTTTTTTGCATGTATGTTTTGTTCACCCGTGCATGTATATTTATGGGCATCTGGTTTAATAAAAATGTTAGAACATTATTCTATAAACAATTATGATTATATACTGGGGGTCTGTGCCCCTCAGACCCCGTCCAATTGATTGAAACTCATGATCATCATAGGGGGGTCCCCCTGCAGTGATAAATGCCCCATGAGCAGTCCCCTTGAATTTACCCCCAAAAGGTGAAACATATTGGAACAGGGACAAAATATTTTGCGTCCCATCATTCACGCCGCCAATCTTAAGGTTTACCCTTAATCTTAGCTTGGTATTAAGTGGTACCTTGGTATTAAAATTCAAGAGGCAGGTAGCCTTGGGCTAATAAAGATTGCATCTTCTCTTAAAGTGTGCATCCAAGCTAATTTTGAAACTTAAAATACTCTTTCTCTCAATCACCTCAGGTGGCAGCTGATTCCATATATCTATAATTCTGATATCAAAGAACTTTCTTATCAACTTATTCTTTTGAGGGTGTCCATATCTTCAAATTATAGCCCCTAGTCTCATGTGGGGAAATTTCTGTAGATAGCTTAAAAAATTAATTTCTATCGATATTTTCATATCCATGCATAATTTTGAAAACATCAATAAGGTCGCCTCTAATTCTTCTATCCTCTGACATAGTCAGATTCAAAATTCTCAATCTTTAATATGGTTTGTCCTGAAGTTCAGATATAAGTTTTGTGACTCTTCGTGGAACTTTCTCGAGAGTCGCAATATCTTTTTTATAACATAACATAATTTCACAGATGACAAAAACCACAAGGACCTATCAAAGGTCATCCACATCTGTCAAAACCCACCCACAAAATGCATCCATAAGATTGTGTCAGATCATGCATCTACAATATACAATTTAAACAATCCACAGGATTGTGTCCGATCATGCATCTACAATATACAATTCAAACCATACACAGGAATGTGTCAAAATCAAAGAGCATCATCATCAACATAACATAACATAACATAATTACACGGATGACAAAAGCCACAAGGGCCTATCAAAGGTCATCCATCTCCGTCAAAACCCACCCACAAAAAGCACCATAACCAGGGGTAGACAAAATCAAAGTTTCCCCACAATATAATATAACAGATGACAAAAGCCACAAGGGCTCATCATAGGTCATCCAAGTCAAACGGCCTCTTTTTTAAGGCACCCAAACTCCCAGGAAAACTACATCCAGAAACAAGGGTATCACCAATCAAGGCTTGTCAACAACTAAATCATGCAGCTATAGAAATATACAAACAATATTAATATATACAAAACTTAGGAACCATCACAACCTTCCCTTCCCATAAACTCATCCAACCTACTCCTAAATACATTTAGATTTGGACTACCTACTACCCTCTGCGGCAATTTGTTCCAGAAGTCTACCACTCTATTGGTGAAAAAATATTTTCTTAAATCCAACCTACACCCTTGCTTTTTAATTTTCAAGTGGTGACCTCTAGTCCGATTTCCATCATCTAACTCAAAAAACTTGCTAACATCCAATTTATCTATCCCGGAAAATTTTTTAAAGAGCTCAATCATATCACCTCTCACACACCTCCTTTCGAATGAGAACATATTTAATACCCTCAGTCTATCTATATATTCAAGGTGCCTCAGGGAAGGAATAATCTTTGTTGCCCTCCGTTGCACTGACTCGAGAAGGTAATATCGTGTCTAAAATGTGGGGACCATGCCTGTATACAGTACTCTAGATGTGGCCTAACATAAGAGTTATAGAGTTTAAGAATAACCTCCTTACTTTTGTAACTGACATTTCTCTTAATAAAACCCAGCACTCTATTTGCCCTATTTCTTGCTTCAATAAACTGCTTAGAAAACCTTAATGACTTATCTATTACTACTCTTAGATCTTTCTCATCCTCTACTGAGCTCAGCCAATGCCCATCCATTTCATAGTTAAATTCTCTATTATCTTTTCCCATGTTAATAACTTTGCACTTATCAAGGTTGAAAGTCATTTGCCACTTATGTGCCCAGGATAAAAATTTATTTAAATCCCCCTGCACTTTAAAATTATCATCCGCAAAAATTGACACTTTATTATTAACTGCCTCCCCAAGATCGTTTATATAGATGACAAATAATAATGGACCGAGAACTGATCCCTGAGGAACCCCACTGATAACATCCCTCCACTCTGACTTTACACCATTTAGCACTACCCTTTGCTTCCTGTCTTTCAGCCACTCAGCTATCCAATTTGAAACACCCCCACATATCCCAATCATTTTTAATTTATGAACTAGTCTCCTATGTGGTACCTTATCAAATGCTTTACTAAAATCTAAGTAAATTATATCTACATTCTCTCCCTTATCTACTTGATCTGTTACAAACTCCAGAAAGTCTAGTAAGTTAGTCAAACATGATCTACCTGATCTAAACCCATGCTGAGCATCGCTGATTAACCCCTCCCTCTCTAGATGTTGGCAAATCCCTTTTTTAACTATTTTCTCAAGAATTTTACAGACTACAGGAGTTAGGCTAACCGGTCTAAAGTTATTTGGATCCTCTTTACTACCCTTCTTGAAAATGGGGACTACATTCGCTCTCTTCCAATCATCGGGTATTTCTCCATATTCCAATGACCTAGTATATAACTTGTCCAGAGCTATTGAGATACTTTCTACCCCTTCTTTAAGTATCCTAGAATGAATATTATCAGGGCCGGAGGCCTTGGTAGTATCTAAATCACCTATTAGTCCTTTTATCATCCTCCGATCCACACAAATGTTAGTGAACACCTCTTTTCCTGACCTATGAGTACTATACATAGGACTATTTAGTTTCTCTTTTGTAAATACTGATGCAAAATGACCATTTAGTACCTCAACTATATCCTCATCAGTTTCTCTCACAAACCCTTCATATTTGATAGGTCCTATTTTAACTCTGCCAGACTTGTTATTAGTTTTATAGTAACTAAAGAACTTTCTAGGATCTTTGTTGCTATCCTGAGCTAATTTAATTTCTGACACCCTTTTGTTCTTCTTTATAATCTTATTTAACTCATTCCTAGCCATTCTATAATCACTTAAATTTTGAATATTATTTTGTACCTGTAATTTTTTATATGCCCTTTTCTTCTCTGAAATTTTTCTAGCTATCTCCTGATTCCACCATAATGGTTTCCTACTTTTGTTCCTAATGGCCTTCATTGGGATACATTGTTCTTGGACTACATTTATTATATGCTTGAAAGTATCCCACATCCCATAAGCATTTTTACCTCTGAATTCTACATCCCAGTCTACCAAATTTAGCAAGCTTCCAAGTTTTACATAATCTCCCTTATGAAAATTTGGAACTTTTTCAGCATTCTCAGTTATTTTACCCTTCTCAATTCCCAAGTTAAAACGAACTATCTGATGGTCACTATTTCCCAGTGCTTCCCCAACAGTCAATTCTTGAACTAAATGATCACTGTTAGAAAGTACTAAATCTAATATATTGTCCCCCTTGGTTGGCTCATTAACAAATTGATTCAAAAAATTATCCTCAAAGCATTCCATGAACCTGCCACTTGTTCTATCACTACCTATCATATTTTCCCAGTCCACAGAGTTTAAGTTGAAGTCCCCAATAATAACTGCATCTGTTTCACATCCCTTACTTATTTCCCTTATCATTAGTTCATCTATATCATCAGTCTGCCCAGGTGGCCTGTAAAAAGCTCCCAAATGCACCATTCTATTTTTACTGAACCTAATATCTATCCAAAGTGACTCAACTCCATCCTGCTTTATTGAAGTATTTAAACTTGAAACAATGCTGTTTTTTATATAGATAATTATTCCTCCACCAATCCTACCTGTCCTTTGACTAATGTACATATTATAGCCCTGAAAATCAAATTCACTTATAGTGTCACTAAATTCTATTTCATTAACCCATGATTCAGTAACGCATAATATATCTATATCCTCATTGCTAATATAACTAAATAGCTCATCCTTCTTGTTTCTAAGACTACGAGCATTTGTATAGAAATAATTTAACTCCCCTATCCCTGAAGCACCTCTTGAAACTTGAATGACCTCACCTCTATTGCCTTGGAACCTATTTCTGTTATCTGCCAAGTCCATTCTACTTTCAGTACTATAATGTCCTCTCATGATTCCCTGACCACTATTAGTATCTAGTTTCCTGCCCACAAAGACCTAATAACACGATCATACTCCTCCCACAACACATCTACCCCCCTCCTACTCAAATGCAGTCCATCCATCGCATACATTTCTTTCATTCCAACAAACCTATCCCACACATCCACAAACATGACACCTTCCATCTCACACATCCTCCTCACATAATCATTCGGCCCAATTGCACGAGACATCCATTCTACCCCAACATCCATTCTTGGAAGCACACCTGTCACAACACCTTTCATTCTACTTTCTTTCACCTTTTCAATCAACCTCTTGTACCTCTCACGTAACTCACATGCACCCACTTTCTTCACATCATTCCTCCTACATGTGTAATCACAACCGCATCCCTTGCACAGCCAGACACCAGTTCCTCACACCTATCAGACAGATCTCTCACTCCAGCACCCGGCAAACACACCCTCAAACCATTCAATCTACTTGCATTCAACTTCCTATCTAAATATCTAACTCACAAATCACCCATCACAAGCACTTCAGTCAGACTCCTATTCCTAACCCCCACAGACCTAACTCCATCCCCACTCCTATTCTCATTCAAACTACCAGTCACTCTACCTCCACCCCCACCCCCATCAGTCATATCACTTCCAGTTACTTCCTCTCTTAGGGCACTGAATCTATTAGTCAAGCTAATAGGTTCTGTGTCCCTCTGACTCACACACCTATTCTCCCCCTGGCTAACCACCTCAACAGAGGCAACCCTATTCTCTCTAGATGTTGGCAAATCCCTTTTTTAACTATTTTCTCAAGAATTTTACAGACTACAGGAGTTAGGCTAACCGGTCTAAAGTTATTTGGATCCTCTTTACTACCCTTCTTGAAAATGGGGACTACATTCGCTGTCTTCCAATCATCGGGTATTTCTCCATATTCCAGTGACCTAGTATACAACTTCTCCAGAGCTATTGAGATACTTTCTACCCCTTCTTTAAGTATCCTAGAATGAATATTATCAGGGCCGGAGGCCTTGGTAGCATCTAACTCATCTATTAGTCCTTCTTTTATCGTCCTCCGATCGACACTAATGGTAGTAAACACCTCTTTCCCTGACCCATGAGTACTATACATAAGACTATTTAGTTTCTCCTTTGTAAATACTGATGCAAAATGACCATTTAGTACCTCAACTATTTCCTCATCAGTTTCTCTCACAACCCCTTCATATTTGATAGGTCCTATTTTAACTCTGCCAGACTTGTTATTAATTTTATAGTAACTAAAGAACTTTCTAGGATCTTTGTTGTTATTAGCTAATTTAATTTCTGACACCATTTTGTTCTTCTTTATAATCTTATTTAACTCATTCCTAGCCATTCTATAATCACTTAAATTTTGAATATTATTTTGTACCTGTAATTTTTTGTATGCCCTTTTCTTCTCTGAAATTTTTCTAGCTATCTCCTGATTCCACCATAATGGTTTCCTACTTTTGTTCCTAATGGCCTTCATTGGGATACATTGATCTTGGACTACATTTATTATATGCTTGAAAGTATCCCACATCCCATAAGCATTTTTACCTCTGAATTCTACATCCCAGTCTACCAAATTTAGCAAGCTTCGAAGTTTTACATAATCTCCCTTATGAAAATTTGGAACTTTTTCAGCATTCTCGGTTATTTTACCCTTCTCAATTCCCAAGTTAAATGAACTATCTGATGGTCACTATTTTCCAATGCTTCCCCAACAGTCAATTCTTGAACTAAATGATCACTGTTAGAAAGTACTAAATCTAATATATTGTCCCCCCTCGTTGGCTCATTAACAAATTGATTCAAAAAATTATCCTCAAAGCATTCTATGAACCTGCCACTTGTTCTATCCCTACCTATCATATTTTCCCAGTCCACAGAGTTTAAGTTGAAGTCCCCAATAATAACTGCATCTGTTTCACATCCCTTACTTATTTCCCTTATCATTAGTTCATCCATATCATCAGTCTGCCCAGGTGGCCTGTAAAAAGCTCGCAAATGCACCATTCTATTTTTACTGAACCTAATATCTATCCAAAGTGACTCAACTCCATCCTGCTTTATTGAAGTATTTAAACTTGAAACAATGTTGTTTTTTATATAGATAATTATTCCTCCACCAATCCTACCTGTCCTTTGACTAATGTACATATTATAGCCCTGTAAATCAAATTCACTTATAGTGTCACTAAATTCTATTTCATTAACCCATGATTCAGTAACGCATAATATATCTATATCCTCATTGCTAATATAACTAAATAGCTCTGTCTGACTAATTTGGCTGTCTTTTTATAGTAAGGTGTATGAAGCAGCAGATAATGATGAAAACTATGATATTTTATACTTGGACTTTAACATAACATAACATAACAACATCAAGACTTATCAAAATCCAAATCAATCGTAATATACAATAATAATAAACTGCATCCACAGGAATGAGTCCAGAATACCCCCCAAAGCTAACCCTCCCTCCCCATAAAATCATCTAATCTGCGTTTGAATACATTCAAGTTTGGACTGTCTACCGTCTCAGATGGCAAACTATTCCAATAATCTACCACTCTATTGGTGAAAAAATATTTTCTAATATCCAACCTGCACCTCTGTTTTAATTTTTAAGTGGTGATCCCAAATAACTTGCTAAAATCCAACTTATCCATCCCAGAGCAGATTTTAAAAAGTTCCATCATATCTCCCCTCACACATCTTCTCTCAAATGAGAACATATTAGTTTAGTACCTCCAGTTATCTTCATATTCAAGGTGCTTCAGGGAAGGTATTATTTTTGTTGCCCTCCTTTGTACTGACTCTAACAGGATGATGTCATGTCTAAAATGTGGTGACCATGCTTGTATACAGTACTCTAAATGTGGCCTAACATACGAGTTATAGAGTTTAAGGATAACCTCTTTATTCTTGTAGCTAACATTCCTCTTAATGTATCCTAGCACCCTATTTGCTCTATTTTTTGCCTCAATACACTGCTTTGAAAACTTCAGTGACCTATCTACTACTACGCCTAAATCCTTCTCATCCTCAACTGAATTCAGCCAATGCCCATCCATTTCATAGCTAAATTTCCTATTATCCCTTTCCATGTTAAGAACTTTGCATTTTTTAAGGTTAAAAGTCATCTGCCACTTCTGAGCCCAAGCTAATAACTTATTTAAGTCACTCTGCACTTTAAAGCTACCCTTAACTTCTTTGACTACAGCTGCCAATTTAGTGCCATCAGCAAAAATTGACACTGCTATTTACAGCCTCCCCAAGATCATTTATATAAACTATGAATAATAAAGGGCATAGAATGGATCCCTGAGGTACGCCACTGATAACATTCCTCCACTGTGACCTCACCCCATTCAGCACAACTCTTTGTTTCCTGTCTTTCAGCCATCCAGTTATCTAATTCAAAACTTTACCATATATCCCATGCATTTTTAATTTGTGAACTAGTCTCCTATGTGGAATCTTATCAAAAGCTTTGGTAAAATCTAAGTAAATTACATCAACATTCTCTCCCTTATCTAATTGTTTAGTAACATAATCCATAAAATCCAGTAAATTTGTTCAACACGATCTACCTCTTTTAAACCCATGCTGAGCATCATTTATTAACGTACCATACTCTAGATGGTCAGAAATCCCCTTCTTAACTATCTTCTCAAGGATTTTACAAACAATAGAAGTTAAAATGATAGATAATATATTATGATGTAATTGCAATAGCCTAACAACCCCAAATTTGGGGCAATTTGCTCAAGAAAAATCCTTGTCTACCTAAACCCATTCACTGCTTGAGAGCCTTTCAAGGCCACCTAATTATGCTGCATAATTGCTTGAGGTCCTTTTGTGACCTTTGAAATTAGATTCATGTTAACGCTTGTTTTTATGATTATTCTTTTTTTTTGTTTAAAATTCTTAATGTTAGTGATTGATCATTCATTCAATTAAAATAGAGAAATGCCTTAGGTCATTCCTTCTTTATTTATAAACAAAGATTTATGAATGAGAGTAACATGACCCATTTTCAACAGATTTTGTTTGACAGGATCACACCACACAGTTGATTTATGATAAAGACATTTGTAGCACATTTTTCTCACTACTTCATTTTTTTGGACTAATACACTTATGTTTTAGGTTTTTCATCCAATTAAAATACCTTAGCGTGTTATTCAAAGCCCACTAACGAGGAAGGACCAATGCTGATAAAATTGGAGCATACTAGGGGGGGAGGAGTAATTTAAAAAAATAAATTTCAAGAAAAATATTTTCAAATATAAAAAATGTTTCCTATAAATTGAGTAGTTTTCTATAAAATAGTAGTCTTAAGCGCAAACTTAAATTAACAAAATTAATTTTGTGAGGTGGGAAACAAATAGTTCAGGCCCAATGGAGAATAATCCAATCATAATTCTAAATATGTAGATGTTATTAATAATTTTTAAGTTAGATGAATAGAAGAATTCTTTTCACTTAAAATGATATACTATTTGATTTCTAAAATTTTTTAAAAATATTTTATTATTTGCCTTAACGATGTAGCAAGGCCATTCAAGCATATTCCTTTGTAAGGGTAAAAAAACTTGTTTTTAAGCACATTTAAATATGAATTATTGCAAAATTTGAGGGAATTCATTTTCTGAAATTTTACCATTTTGCCATTGTCTTTTCTTGGGCAAATTCCCCCAAAAGTTTGTTTTTTTGGTCAGGTTATTGCCATCGCATCATATTGTATTACATATACAGGGCTGGGAGCGGTGTCACTTTTTCACTTCACCTTTTTTGTCACTTTTTAAAAAATGTCACTTTTTTTTTTGTTTAATTTAGAAGAATTTCATATTTTTATTCATATTTTCTCTGAATTTTGATACTTCTTTTTTAATCTTTATAATTCCATTGAAAAGAAATTATCTTATTTAATTACCTATGCTTTAGGCCGATATTTCAAAGGCAAATTAATTGAGGATATCTCCAATTCATTTTTTAGCATTTTATATGACGAGATAACAAATGCTGAAACTTTAAAGAATTATAAATTTGTATAAGATTTTTTTCTGAAACTAAGGGGGCAAATAGTCACAAGCCATTTGAAAACATTTTTTTTAGGGCCTGCATGCTCTTGCAGAAAATGTTGTTGAAAAAATAAATGACACACTTAAAGGTGCAAATTTAAAATATGAAATCATCTTGATATTAGGATCTGATGGTCCAAATGTTAATAAGACAATTTTTAGAAATATGAATGAAATCATAAAAAAGCCATGCAGCAAGAACTTACTTGATGTAGGAACATGCAATTTGCATGTGGTTAATAATGCCTTCAAAAATGTAATATAATCATTTGGTACTTATGGCTCATGCTGTCTACTATTATTGGAAGCATTACATAACTTTTTTGATGGTTGGTCAGGGCGATGGCAAGATTTTAAACAAATTTAAAATGAATTACAACTGTCCACTCACAAGATCTTGTAACAAGTGGCCAGTAGATGGCTATCTTTGGAAGCAGCAGCTATCAGATTTTTGGAGCAGTTTGTTATTTATACCTCATCACCCCACTGGGGAAGGGGTAGGAGGGTTCTTATTGTAATTTTTCTCAGCAAGTCTTACCTCGGCTCCCGCTGGCCTTCGAGCTTGAGAGAAACCTGTCTCCAATTTCTTACTTGAGGGTGAAATTGAATATACTCTTGTAGGGGAGATCTTGCAGTTTAAAACCGTTCGGCTCTTCATAGAGAGGAGTGGCGAGGGCTGTGGTTATGAGTTTGACCCATGGTGCCAGGCCCGGAGGGTGAGCGAGGCATGGCCTTTCTGTTAGATTTGTTCAATAGGATCTGGGTGGAGGGTCTTCTTCCAGATTCCTGGCGAATCGCTACTGTGCTTGCCTTTTGCAAACCGGGGAGAGATCACTCTACTCTGACCGGTTTCCGCCCAATCTCTCAAACCTCTTGCGTTGCAAGTTGATGGAGAAATTGGTAAATCTTAGATTAGCCTTTTTCCTGGACAGCGGAGGCCATCTGTCTTCTGCACAGTGCGGCTTCCGCAAGTTCCACTCCATGTCGGATGCTCTGCTCCAACTGGAAAATGCCGTCTGTGAGGCTTTCCTTCGTAGACAGCACTACGCCACAGTGTTTTTTGATCTGGAGAAGGCCTATGATACCGCATGGCGATATGGTATCATGGAGACTCTCCGCACAATGTGGGCGAGGGGACACCTCGCAATGTTTATATCTGAATTTTTGCGAGCTCATCGATTCCGCATACGGGGGGGGGGGGGGAGCCGTCTCCGGCCCAAAGGAGCAGAAACGAGGGTGTCCCGCAGGGAAGTGTCCTCAGTGTCGCACTCTTTGCCCTGAACATCAACGGCATCACCTCGGTGCTGTCAGAAGATGTTCTCGCTACGCTCTATGTGGATGACCTTTCAATCTCTTGGTGCGGCCCAGATGCTAACTGGAGCGTGGACTCCAACAGGCATTGAACCGCGTCTCTCGCTATGCCAAAGCGCACAGGTTTCAGTTTTCATTGGCCAAGACTAAGGTGGTGCACTTCTGCCGCCATCCACGGCTTCACCTCGACCCAGATTTGTTTCTTAATGGGGTGCGCCTGGATGTGGTGGAGTCGCACCATTTCCTTGGTCTTGTATTCGACCGACGCCTCACCTGGGAGGCTCATATTCGCAGCCTTAGGGTCTCTTGTACCCGCGCCATGGACATTCTCCGTTCCGTGAGGTTCAGCGCTTGGGGAGCTGATAGGGCTACTGCCCTACTTATTTATCGATCCTTTGTTCATTTGAAGCTCGACTACGGATGTGAGTTTTATGCATCCGCAGCCGAGTGTTTATTGCGGAAGGTGGATTCGATCCACCACACCGGCCTTCGCCTTGCGACCGGTGCGTTCCACACTTCCCCCATTTAGAGCCTGTTGGTTGTTGCTGGGGAGATGCCACTTGCTCTGTGCCACATGCAGTGCATCACTCGCCTGTATGTGCAAGCCCGGCGCCTCCCTCAGTCGCCAACAGCTTTCACTGCATCCGCAGCTGATCTCGATGGTGCCTATGCTGCTGAGAGACGCCAGTCATACCCTAAGCCCTTTGGGTTTAGGGCTAGGAAACTCCGAGAGCTAGATATAGCTCTCGGACTGGTGGTGCCCCTGGTTCTGCCCAGGACGCCACCCTGGAGGGTACCACATTTGGCTATTTGTCGCCACGCCTCTGCTCCCAAAGCTTGTACAGTGCTGGGAGTATTGCGTTTGACCTTTTTGGAGCACACCTCGTGTCACGCTGGAACCGTGCCAGTGTATACAGATTGTGGCAATACACCACTCGGTATGGGAGATTACGCAACGTGCCCAGTTTGGAGACCGGATTGTGATCTATAGCGACTCACAAAGTGCCCTGAGTGCTCTTGGGGCATTGGAATCTCCGCATCCCCTGGTTCGCGATATCCGTGACGCCACGGTTTTGGTGCGCCGGGCAGATGTCGAGATTATCTTCTGCTGAGTTCCTGGACATGTAGGAATTGCGGGGAATGAGCGCTCTGATGAGGGCGCCAAAGAGTCTGCAAGGACTCTGCGACCGGACCAGCGTTTCGCTCTTCCTCACACTGACTACTTGGCAGGAATACGGGCAGCTCTTCGGACTGCTTGGCAAAGAAGATGGGAGATGGTCGAAGGGAACTTAAAGTTGCGTGCCATTGCGCCGCGACTGTTCCCATGGACATATCCCCCAATGCCACAAGGGCTTCAGGTCGCTTTCTGTCGTCTCCGAATCGGACACACTTGTGTGATGCATCGCTATTTGATGGAGCGTTCGCCTGTGCCCTATTGCAATGACTGCGTTGTTTTTCAGACTGTTCAGCACATTCTTGTTGAATGTCCCAGTCTGGGTGATCTTTGCGCACGTTACCTGTCACGGTACCGGGATGTTCAGGGTCACTACCGCCTGTCCTTTGTACTCGGGATAAGTGCGTGCACATTGACTGGTGGACTTGTTGACCCTTTGGGGGAGGCCGGGCTTCTCCCCTTTATTTAAGAAGGTTCTATTTTTTTCTTTGTTTGTTATTGTTTTCTTTGTAGGTTGCACGCTCCTGCACTGGGGTGAGGGAGACCTCTCCCTGCTGCCGGAGATTGCTTCCTAATTGTTAAGTTTTTCATATTTTTATCATTGTTATGTTTTCATATTTTTATTTTAAAGTAGCCTAGTTCTAGGCTGTCGTGTTTCCGGCAACTGATGCCCAAGTGGGCAGTTGCCAGATGGGCTCTATAAATAAAAAAAATAAATTCCGGGCCCAGATGTTTTTGTGGTCACTGTCCCGTGTCTCAACTGGGAGAGAATGGGAGAGTGACGATTCCCCTACAAGTAAAGATTTAAAACCCAAAAAGGGTTGAAAATTGTGGTCAAAAATGAAAAATCACTCCAAGAACAGATCAAAAAATTAATACAATATGCTTTTAAGAACAGAAGAACATCTTGTAGGAAGATTTCTATTGAGCTGGCAGCAGAGAGTGTTGTTAGATTTTCCCAAAGGACAGTGAATGACAGGTTTTTGGAAAAGTTACCTGTAATTCATAAAAAAACCCAGATACCTACTAATTTTAACAATGTTGCATTTTTGTAATGGTTCCAATCTTTTCCAACCATAAAGTTTATTTGATGATTCATTACTTCAATGGCCTTTCCAATAATTCTATTGCTGTTCAATTACTTATGTTGTATTTTCTACTATTGCAGGTATTTTTCTCTGATGAATCAACAATTGCACTGCTTAGATGACTGTGTGCAAAGTGTAGGAAAGTTGCCTGGAGATTTTAAAGCTCATTTACTACTTCAAATAAGAGAATGGTATTGGGACAGACCTGAATATTCCAACAAAACTTGGCCCCATGTCATACAGCAAAATCAGTGGAGGCATGGTGTGCACAAAATGGAGTTCAGCTGCTTCCATGGCCCCGAAATTCTCTGGACATGAATCCGATTAAGAGTTTATGGTGTGTGTTGAAACCTGAAATACATGCAGAGTCCATTATGACTAAACAGCAACTCATATGCCGGCTCATTGAAGTTTGGCTCTGATCTAAGTGAATCCAGGAAATGTTCCAAACATGGATCAATGCCATGACAAGATGTATTAAAGCACTTATGGATGCTGTGGCCAAACTGCTTACTAATGAATGTAGAAGACTTAACACTGCTGATCTGTCAAAATAAAAATATTTGCAATCAATAAAATTAGTTTTATTAACATTTTTGTAGAAAATTTTAATTAAAAAATCTATAATTCTACCAGTACTGTCCACTAAATGCTATATAGTATATATCTTTGATATACACTATATAGCATTTGCATATTTCTTTTAAAATAGACATATTTCTAACAACAAAGCACCCACAAAGATTGAAGTTATCGTAATTGCACAAATTAACAATTCCAATGTTTTAAAGACGATTATTTTAAATCTATTCCATACTCCTTTCTGAATTGTTTGTTGCTACTTATTCAGTGTGCAAAGCACCATTTTTCGAGTAATTAGCAATTAAAATTTGTGGTAATTTTGAATGAGTGGTACATGCAATTTAGGCTACTAAAGCCTGTAAAACTGCTTCATATTGGTGTAACAGTATCTTAAGAATAATATTTTGATGGTAGAGATTGTTTATCACACTTAATAAACTCAAAAAACATCACTATTTTAACCCAATTCAGCAATAAGAATTTTCTATACACCATCTTGAATTGTCATGAGATGCCTAATTTATGCTCACACATTTGTGTTAATTTTTATTTTACACATTTTAGGCTACTAAAACATTTGATATTGCTTTGTATCATTGTAATAGTGTTCTTGGAGTAATATTTGGATGTTGGAAATTGTCTATCACAAATAAAGAATATTTCAATCTAATGCTGAAACATAAAAAATCTTCTATGCTCCATTGAAATACTAATATCTGTGTTTCACTATTTGTTTGAGAGTCAGATTAGGTTATGCTCACTGAGCATTTATGGTTAATTTCCCAAATAAAAAGCATCACCATCAAGGCTTGCCAAAATCTAAATCATCCATAATATACAATAATAAAGAACTGTATCGGCAGGAATGAGTCCAGAATACGCTTCCCCCCTGTCCCAATATAATCATCCAATCTGCGCTTGGAAACATTTAAATTTGGACTGTCTACTCTCTTAGGTGGCAAACTATTCCAGTAATTTACCACTCTTTTGGTGACAAAATATTATCTAACATACAACCTGCACCTCTGTTTTTTAATTTTCAGTTGATGACCCACTAGTCCTATTACTACCTTCCAACTCAAATAACTTGCCAAAATCCAACTTATCCATCCCAGAAAAGATTTTGAAAAGCTCAATTATATCTCCCCTCACACACCTTTCAAATGAGAACATATTTATAAAATGGGTAGTATTTTTGTTACCCTTGTTTGTACTGATTCTACATGTTGATATGTTGAAAAAATGGTACCATACTTGTATACAGTACTCTAAATGTGACATGACATAGTTGTAGATTGTAAGGATAACCTTTTTACTTTTGTAGTTAACATTCCTCTTTAATGTATCCTAGTACACTATTTGCTTTATTTTTTTGCCTCAATACACTGCTTTGAAAACTTTATTGACCTATCTACTACTATGCCTAAGTCCTTTTCATCCTCAACTGAATTCATCCAATGCTAATCCATTTCATAACTAAATTCCCTATTATTCCTTCATATGTTAATAACTTTGCATTTTTTTAAGGTTAAAAGTCATATGCCACTTTTGAGCCCAAGCTAATAACTTATTTAAGTTACTCTGCACTTTAAAGGTACCCTCAACTTCTTTGTCTAAGGCTGCCAATTTATTGCCATATGCAAAAATTGACACTTTGCTATTTTACAGCCTCCCCAAGATCATTTATATAAACTATGAATAATAATGTGCCTGTTTCATCTTTCAGCCATTCAGTTATTCAATTCAAAACTTTCCCACATATCCCATGCATTTTTAATCGCTAAACTAGTCTCCTATATGGAACCTTATCAAAAGCTTTGCTAAAATCTAAGTAAATTATATCAACATTCTCTTCTCTAATTATTTAGTTACATAATCCATAAAATCCAGTAAATTTGTTAAATATGATTTACCTTTTCTAAACCCATGCTGAGTATCATTTATTAACCTACCACTCTCTAAATGGTCAGAAATCCCCTTCTTAACTCTCTTCTCAAGAACTTTACAAACTATAGAAGTTAGCTTATCAGTCTAAACAGTTATTTGGGTCCCTTACTTACCTTGTAAAAAATTGGCACTACATTCACTAATTTCCAATCATTAGATATTTCTCCAAACTCTAGTGATCTAGTATATATCTTCTCAAGAGCTACTGCAATACTATCTACAACTTTGAGTAACCTAGAATGAATGTTGTTTGGGCCAGATGCCTTACTAGTATTTAACTCTAATATAAGTCCTTTGATTATTTCCCTATCCACATTAATGGTATTCAACCCCACATTCCTTGACCTAGAATTATGGATGGAGCAATTGGTTCATAAAATTTACAGGGTTATTTAAGGGGGGGGGGGCAAGGTTATAATGCATGGTGATGGTTAGCAGAGTGTTGGATGTTCCCAATGGTTGGAAAGTGGTTATGTAGTTTGTTTTATTTTAAATGCTCATCTGGTGAGTGCTACCAAAGGCGTAAGCCGCTGTAATTAAAAAAAATCTGTCTATTACTGGGCTACTTTAAAATTCACTAAAACATTTCACACACTAAAAAACAAACTGAAAACAAAACAAAAAAACATGCGAAAAGAAAGAAAGGAATAAAAGCAAGAAGGAGGCATTCTCCGGTGCTTGGAGTAGGCACAGTGCTAACCATTTGAGGATATGACGCAACTTCCTATCTGATTCAAAGAGTAGGTCAGTTGATGAAGCCATTGAGTTCTCTGACAGCCTTATCACTGCAGGTATGATGACCATTCCTTCAATGTTTGGCTGTTTTGCATGCCATCCATTCCTTGGTGGTTGGCTGAGTATGAGATAGGTCTTAAAGAGAAGCTGTATGTCTATAAGCGCTACAATTACTGCTTGTATGTTTTCACTTATTGTGAATTTTGTCTTGTGATGGTCAGCTTCTGGTATGTTTTGAAGTATTCTTGCTGGGCATGTGTTTCTTCACTCAAAAGAAGGAATCCTCTTAAAGAGGCATAGAAGCGTGTCAAAAGGATTCATTGCAAGATCTTAGCAGGACCCCTCTCCCATCTTTAATGAGGCTGGGACTGTAATCTCAGACCCCGTATCTGTGGCAGGGTCTTTTGAAAACACCTTGTTCAATTCTCTAGCTGGTATGCTGCTCCACCAGCATTTAAAGCACATCATGGGTTCACTGAAGGAGGCCGAGATGGGGAAAGACTTTAGTGGCTTGTTTACACAGTGAACTGCATTCCACCCTCACTTTGTGCATGGAAACTGTCTCTTGTCTGGATGATATCACGTATGACATGCTTGATACCTGGGTGAGCTAGGGGTGGCCTTTTTGTTATCCTTGATCAAGTGTATGTGGATAGAGGGTATCTTCCCAGATTCTTGGCAAATGGCTACCATGCTTGTTTTTTTACAAGTTTCTACCCACTTTTTTAAATTTCTTGCCGATGCAAGTTGATGTGTACTTAAATTCAATAACTTTTAAATCTGTTTAGATATCCTTAAAGGCAAAAATGATCCTGATCTTTGTTGGGGTGCAAGGTATCATATTATTGTATTATTATTTAGATAGTTATTTTCATTTAATAAACTATTTTAGATGTTTCATCACCATACTTGGAGTAGCTAAATAGTGAAATTATTGGGGTACTGAGATAAAATGGGCCAAGTAGAAATATTGGGAAATGAAATATTCTTTTCTATCATAAAGTTGAGAGTAGAAGTATCCTTATAGGGGCTCTGGTGGTTGGTTGCTCTTCCAGCCTTGTATTTGGTGCTAGTCCAGTAGCAGGTTAATATACCACAAGGTCCTTACCTACTGCAAGAGCCCAAATCCTGATAACTGATGCAGTTACAATGTGGAGTGTGTATTAAGCTGCTTACTCTCTTTGCCACTTCCAGTGTGCATATGGGTTACACTGGTCCCATCCTTTATGGGATAAGACAAGAGGATACATTTGTCAAAGCCTATCCTAGCTCAGAACTGAGTGTTTGTGTAAATGATTATAGGTATTCTAGATGTTTCTGATCCTCTGGGGACATTTCCTATAACTACCAAATTATTAGGAAGCTGTAGTATCCTCTTGGATCTTTTTTTCTCTCCTTAATAATCTTATTATGATTACAATGAATTTAGGAAGAGTGCATTCTCAAGTGAAAGGAAACCTGCCCACAAATATGGCCTCTCCCACTTAAATAGGTGCTGGGGTGGATGAAGTGGAGGGGCTTCTCAAGTGTTGCTTGAGAGCTGCCCCTAAATGGCTCTCACCATTGCAGAGGCATCACACCTCCCTACCTTTTATCAAAATTCTTCTAGTGGAGAGAGGCTTCCTCTCCTATATGTACAGGGTGACCCCCCCAAAATGGGCTTGCACACACTTTTTTTGATATATCCTTCATTCATACACTAATCACTTACTTTGCAGGACATGGCAGAAGCAACGCCTATGAACACAACTAGATCTCAATGGGAGCTCCAGCAAATAATATACTGCGTCAAACATTACTACAAGACAGGCTCGTTCAAGAAAGTGCAGGACACTTTTGTGCATCAGTTCGAATGTGAAAAAGCCCTCTCCAAGAGCAGAATTCAGGACTGGGTGGACCACTTTGAGAACTATGGGACAGTGAAGAACCTCAACTCAGCCAGTGACAACTGTCCAAGCCATTCAGGATGCCCCAGGAAGTGTACAGCTGAGCTGGTCGAGAGCATGAGAGAGTCAGTTCAGCAGAATCCAAAACGCTCTGTGTGCAAGCAAAGTCAGTCTCTCGGTATATCCTGTGAGACTTGCAGGAGAGTGCTAGTAATGGATGTAAAGGCTTACCCATACAGAATACAGAAAAAGCAGACCCTTTCAGACAAGGAGCAGAGAAAGGCTATGGCAGTCAAGATACTGGAGAAGATTCAGGAGACCCCAACTTTCCTTAACCTCCTTTGGACCTCAGATGAAGCTCCCTTCCATCTTGAAGGAGAGGTAAACTTGAAGACAAATGTCTTCTGGGGGACTTCCAGACCAAATGAGGTAGCCAGAGGCATCATCGGACCATTCTTCTTTGAGGAATCTGGCAAAACAGTGACAGTCACCAAGGAGCGGTATGTTGAGGTCCTCAAACCTTCAAGGGGCAGCTGCAGACCCTGTTCCCATCGCTTATGGGGAAGTTCTGGTTCCAGCAAGATGGAGCAAGCTCTCACACCTCAAACCTGTCCTGAGATTGGCTGAAAGAGAACTTTGGTGGCTGTGTGATCAGTCTCGAGTGATTTTGAGTGTGTACCTCACAGCCCAGACCTTAGACCCCCGGATTTCTTTCTCTGGGGCTACCTTAAAGACAGACATTCTTTCGTGGTGTTCTTTGATCTGGAGGTCTATGATACTGCATTGTGATATAGCGAGATTATTTTTTTTTTAATAACATTGGAAAGAAACTTTAAACTCTTACAAAAATTACTTAATTTTGTATTTTATCCTAACTTCTTCTAACCTTGCCGCCAGTCTTGCTGGCATAGATCTTCTGATGTTGATTTCTCAGGTTCAATCCCAGCATGATCGAACATAAACATCAGTGCATGTAGAGATCTGGCCAACACACTGCTGGTAAGTAGTTGCATCCACATACCCTTGATGTAGAATGGGTCCATTTTTACCTGGGGTGATGAAAGTTCTTACCTATTTGCTGGTTAGCGTAAAAAATACCCCCCCTCCTCACCCAAAGAAGGACCAGCCCTTGGTGCCCTTGGGCTCATCAGTGATTGCCATGCTGATACGCATGTTGGTTTCATTATCTGGTCAGTGGTACACACATACATACATACTTACCTACCTACCCTCTCTTCATTCACACCATACAACAAAGGAAGTAAAGGAGAGTAAAAAGACTGGCAAAGAGGATGGGGGCATAGAAGCTAGTTGGTGACTAGTCTGTCAAACTAGTCATCAGCCAAGAAAAATGGGTAAGAAGAGTCTTGTAGAGATGGAATTAAGTCCAGGTAGTTTTAATCTAGTTTGAAACTACCTGGGGCTGGGCAGGTGTGCTGCTCCTACAGGGGCACCCCCTTGTTGGGTATCTTTAAGCACAAAGATGTATATAAATACAGAGTTTGGGTAAAGAAGAGGGTGAGAAGTTGAGAGCATGATTGATCTGTTCTAAGTATGAAAGTATGCTGCAGGATGTATTTGATGTAAAATCTGTAAGAAATGTACGAGTATGGGACTATATGATCACATGATTGAGCTGTGTAAGGTTAAATTGGTTGGTGCATGAACGAAATATGTGGAAGGTGGAAAGGAAGGTAGAATCAAAAGTGAAAATTTGTTGAATCAGAGAGAAAGGGAAGATAATGTGAGAATACTTGAGAGTAAGAAAGATGAAAATATACTAGTGCATATATTAATTTGCAGTAACAAATAAAATGATTATTTGTAAAACTAAGTTTAATTCTAAAAATATAGCTACAGCAGATACTATATTTAATAGATATAACCACCCCCTGTCTTTATAAGCATTTTTCCACAATTTGGCTTGGAATTAGCCAAGTTTGAACACTCATTAGACAGTTCCTCCTCATAGTACCAGGTCCTAATAATAGGTAATTAGCTTATGCGTAGTTGAAGTCTTCTTTCTTGCTCCTACATTTGATTATTGCATATAGATTTTAAATCAGGTTGATGTCTGGAGAATTTCAAGAGCAATCTAAGATAGTCAATCAACTAACTCTCTTCAAAAAATTGGCTAATTTTTCTTGAGTGGTGTATAGAAAGATCCTGCTTGAAAATGCCTGCATTGGGAGTCTCTACAATTTTCTTGTATTTGTTGCTGTTCCTCATATCCCCAACATTAACAAGCTGTTCAAGATGCTTTGCAGTAAAACTACCCCTAAACATTTTCATAGGTGGATATTTTGGTGCTTGTTGAATGTGCCCTAGCTGAAAGGGTTTGCATTTGCTCCTTAACACTACCACTGATCTGTGCACAATCACTTCAAAATATGCTTTCTCTGAAATTATAACTTCTCCATTGATATGTTGTCCATCCTTCATGATTATATGCCCAACACAACCAGATTTTCTTCATAAAGGCAGTCAATAATTATTTATGTAAAGGCCATCTGGAAGTTCTTCCAAATTCAAGAAGCCTTCATTGAACAGTTGAAGAATCAATATTTACATCCTTGATGCAGTGCTTCACATTTACCAGTATCACAATATCACTAACAGTTGACCTTTGCTAGGTTTAATTTTTCAGCACTGTCTGATATTCTGGACTTGCGTGATTCCTAGGTGTCACATCCATCATGAACTTAAGTAGTTAGCAATATTGAAGATGCCCAAACAACCTTTTAGGACAACTACTGACTTAGCACTATCTGTACTCAACTCTGAGGGTTTGAGTTGGATAATTGTTAAAATGACTATTACACTATTCTGAACAGAAAATAAACTTTAATAGCTTGCCCCCAAACTAAGATATAAGAGAGAAAATGCTAAAAAATTCAAGGAAGTTGTAGTAGGTAATACAAGGGCTATATAGTACTGGCAAAATTATTATAGATTTTTCAAAAAATTGAAAATTTTCTACAAAAATGCTAATAAAACTAATTTTATTAATTGCAAATAGATTTATTTTGACACATTGGCACAGTGTTAAGTCTTCTACATTCATTAGTAAGCAGTTTGGTCACCCTTAGCATCCATGAGTGCTTTAACACATCTTGGCATGGAATTGATCAATGTTTTGCACATTTCCTGGATTCGCTTAGATCTGAACCTAACTTCAATGAGACAGCATATGTTTTGTCATAATGGGCTGTGTATTTCATCTTTCAACACCACCATAAACTCAATCCGATTCATGTCTGGGGAATTTCAGGGCTATGGAAGCAGCTGAATTCCATTTTGTGTGCACCATGCCTCCACTAATTTTGCTGTATGACATGGGGCTGAGTCTTGTTGGAATATCCAAGGTCTGTCACCATACCATTCCCTTATTTGAGGCAGTAAACCACCTTTAAGAACTTCTATGTACTTTTCTTGGTTCATAGTTTTCTCAACAATGTGCAAACAACTTGTTCCATGCACCAAAATGGCTCCCCACACCATGATTTTTGTTGGAAATTTTACTGTTTTCCTCAGACATTCGGTCATAAATTCTTCTCCAGTCTGCCTTCTTACATTGCACATGCTCATCTAGCACTGCAATGGTTGATTCATCAGAGAAAACTACCTGCAATAGTAGAAAATACAACATATATAATTGAACAGCCATGGAAGTATTGGAAAAGCCATTGAAGTAATGACTCATCAAATAAACTTTATGGTTTGAAAAGATTGGAGCCATTACAAAAATGGCACTGTTAAAGTTAGTAGGTATTAATGCTTTTTTATGAATTACAGGTAACTGGTTAGATAGATGCTTCATTCTTAACCTTTCCCCATTGTTCTGAACTCCACTCAGTGTTTCTTTGCCCAGGAATAGTGTACCTTCATCATGGTTTCTGTGAATCGAGGCAGCTTTATTGGGCGATATGATTTCAATCCAGCTTCCAAAAGCCTGGCATTTACTATTCTTTGGGCAAGGCTAACCCCCCCTCTGCTACCAGCTCATTAAAAAAATCTTCCTGCAAGATATTCTTCTGTTCTTAAGAGCCTGCTGTATTAATTTTCTATCTGTTCTTGGAGTTGTCTTTTGTTTTCATCCACATTTTCCCACCCTTTTTTAGTTTAAATCTTGACTGTTATAATGTTCTTTTCTTAATAATAGTGACTGTTTGAGTTGAAACACCTAGTTTTTTGCTATTTCTTTGTTTTAATTTAGTTTGAGTAAAACGTTTAATTATTTGTCCATTTTTTTGAGAACTCAAATCAGTTTATCCATTTTTGGTTTAATTCATTGATAGCTAAAAAACTACCCGAAACACAAAATCAAACTCTTAAAATAACTAATAAACTATCTGAAACACAAAAACACCTATTAGCAATAAATAACAGTAAACATCCTATTTGCACTCTAAAACCCAGATACCAACTGACTCACATAATTGGCTGTGACTTCATTGAAATAGTCCAATGCAGTGTTGTTCCTTCAGTGTTATCAATTATACTTACAAAGTAACCTAAGACTTGAAAATAAGTTAAATAGTTGCTCAGTGTTTGTGCATAAAATAAATCCACTGGCTTTTTTTTTGTAGAAAAAAAAAAGAGTAAAATTTTGGAAAAGTCCATAATAATTCTGCCAGTACTGTATGTGGGTGTGCTAGAACTGTTCTCTTCCCATACTCATTTTCCTACCCTCAATGATAATCTTCGCTGAGTAGGATGCATTTTTATCAATAACCGGTTAACCCATCTCTTAAACAAAGAAATAATATAAGCTGCATACTAAAATTAATATAGCTAATTGAATTTACTTACATTCAAACTTATTTTTACACATTTGAATTCATGCTATTAATTTGCCAAGACACTCAATAAATTTTTAGTCACAGTTTGCCCAACCCTGATGCTGTGATTTTGAAATGTTGATTGAAGCAATTGGTTAGTGTATTTGAAGAGAAGGCTTGAAACCAAATCTATAGAGGAGTAATGTGCTGTTTGGCAGGTGAGGATGGGTTGGGTTTGTGATATGATGTTTAATTCTAATATTTAAGTATCTAAGTCTAGTGTGGTTGCAGTAAACTACAATAACCAGATTAAGAATGGTAGGAGGTTTTGCTTAAATAATTACTAGACTAAATCTTTGTAGTGGTTTCTATAGTGTCTTATTTAAACCTTATTTTTTGGTAAGGCAGTGCTTGTTTGTGTTTTAGTTGTGAATCTTTAATAACAGGTGCCTATGTATATATATATATTTTTTCTTTCTAGTCAGGGTAGCTTCTTTGGTGGTACTATGGTGAGCTGGCTTGCTACCACTTGTCCCCATTATTCGGGGTTGGCTTTTTCACACCACATTTCTGTCTGAAAGTTTTTGGAACAGGCAAGCATTCCGAACCATTTGATTACACTGTACAACAATAATAATAAAAAAAGAATGGAATTGAGAATAACCTTTTCTAGGGGTATTTTTTGCGTAAATCACAAATATAACATCAGTCTCTTTCTGCAACCCTCCAGTTTCCTGTAAATTACCATATTACATTAAATACACTGATGGTTCCTTTGGGATCGAATGCAAACAAGATTGGATCGAAACTGACAATTCTAAGTTATAAATGGATTTTGATATAATTTTAATGGGGTGTTCCTAAAGTATTTGTCATCCTAACCTATGAAATTTATAAAAGTATACTCAATATTTTTTTAGTTATATAGGTTCAAATCCGTGGTAACACTTACATAACACTAGATAATTTTGTAACACTATAAATGCTTCCTATTTTTACCTTTTATTTAATATTTGTTGCTGTTACTATTTATATTAGTTTTCACATACTACAGTGTTTTTCTCTTTACAGGAGACAGCTAAAATGCCTAGAAAATGCAAAAATTCCCCAGACAGTTTCTGTTATATATGTGGATCAGTTACATTAAGACAATACAAGAGACAGTTGACTAAACATGTGAAGAAACTTTGAGCTGTACTATGGATGTAAAGTGGATGACTAGGCTAAACGCTGGGCACTTTGCATATGTTGTGTCAGGTGTACAAGTTCCCTTTCTGCCTGGGTGAAAGGCAAAGGGCCTGGCCTCATCTTTGGCGTACCGATGGTCTGAAGGAAGCCAAAGGACCATTCAATGTGTTTTCTTTCCTGGTCTTTAATATATTTTAAAGAGATGTATCAATTAAAAAGATCAAAATACATACTATGTTGTATTTCCACTATTTCTGCAAGTGATCACAGCCAGTAATATCCATTTTCAGTCAGATTTTATTTTAGTTCACTGCAGGTTGCAACAGAAAAAGGCAAGAAATCTATCATGTATCAATATCTTCAGTCTGACATTTGAGTGCTTTTTTCCTGTACCATAGCTGCCCTCTGAACCACCCAGCGATGACGGAGCAACTCAGATGATTCAGAATCTCAAGATTCACCATATGTGGTACAGCTTGAATCTGAGAAGAAACCTCACCTCATCACCCAACTGGAATTAAATGATCTAGTTTGTGATCTAACACTTACTAAGCAACAAATTACAGTATTTAGGAAGCGTTCTGCAGATCTAATGCAATTCTTCACTTTTGAAAACAACTTGACTTATTGTAATGATATCAGAGGCCTATTCAATGCCCCTGAGCTGACCTATGAACCAAATGAGTGGAGGTTATTCATAAAAGCGGTTTTGTTGTACATTGGGCACACCATGCCTTCAGTTCCAGTTGCTCACTCAGTCATTTTAAGACATACATATGAGAGAGAACCTTTTTTATTCTAGACCGGTTAAGTTACAAGGAGCATGAGTGGCTAATTTGTGCGAACTTGATAGTAGTAGCCCTACTTAATGGGCTACAAAACTGGATACACCAAGTCTATGTGCTTCCTTTGTGAGTGGGAGAGAAGTGGAGAGCCTCATGTACTACAAAGATCTCGGATGCAATATATCACTGAAGATACACTTTCTTCATTCTCATCTGCCCTTCCCAGAGAAGGTAGGCGCTCTGAGGGATGATCATAGAGAGAGGTTCCATCAAAATATAGCGTCAATGGAAAACGGGTATAAGGGAAAATTAAGCCCTTCTATACTGGCTGACTTATGCTGGAACCTGAAGCGTGACACACCTGAAACATCTTACAAATGAAGAAGTAAATACTAAAATGTAGGTTTACATTAGATAATTCTAACCAACACGCTGATTCATTATATATTTATGATTTAATTACAATGGACACATTTAATTTGACTCTGGGAGCGAAATACATTTATGGTATCGTGGAAATCGGTATCAATTGCATAATTATTAAATCAGCAATTTACAAGAAAATGTTGCATGATGGGAAATTTTTGTTATCAAATTAAATTCAAATTCAGCATGCTTAACTTCATAATAAAATGCACATGAGATCCGTTTTTTCTTGATACTGAAATTTGTTGGACAATGTTATTTTATTGTTGTTTGCAATCTTGGGTCTTTGAGGAAGTATGGTCTTCGGAAGGGAAACTTCTGCCTTAGTTGCTTTAACCAAAATCTTGTACATCAAACAACCCTCATTAAAGTTGTCTGGCCCACCAGATTGATAGCAACTATCTCTTGGCCTTTCCATTTGTTTCTCAATTTAAAGCTATGTAAAGAATGGTGATGTGAAAAAGAGTAGATGATATACAGCTGCAGATTCCCTTACAAGCATTGTGGCTGTAGGACAAAAATGCGAGTGCTGGGGTTGTGAGCCTTAAATGGCTCTTGACATACCCTTGCGGTGTGTAAAAGGATAGATAAGAAAGCAGGGGTAATTAGTAGGTGAAAAGGGTGGTAAGAATGCATTGTTATTCCACATAAGTATCGTTTATATATATATAGTTTGTTTGAATATTGTAACTTTCAACCAATCGTGTCTTCTAGATATCTCCCCCTCCCCGCATCCCTATGTAAAGCCAAGCCTTTAGGCAAGTTTTCATTCTTCTCGGACTGATAGCGGAAGATTGTTACTTCCGCAATAGATTTCCGAGTGACAACAGCCTCATTTTCTGTATTTTTTGGCGACTCTGCCCCTGTTGGTCTGGTCATGTATTGGGGAGCTTCACGCGAGGTACATGGATGAGCAGGGTCGTTACCGCATTGTCCGGCGAGATCCGTCAACTCTTGCACGAGGCCACTGTTTCCTCTCAAAAGCTGATCACCCTTTATGGGTTCCCTCGCACGTAGGACTTCCTGGCAATGAGGCATCCGATCGAGCTCGTCCCGTTCCTATCCCTCATACTGACCTCTTTCCTCACTTCAAAAAGCTAATGTCAACAGTGGCTTGCTTCCTGGCAATCTCCACCAGATCAAACCCACCCTTGGGTACTGGGTATCCTCCTACCATCACTCCCCCCATAAGGAAGTCGTTTTGACCCGTCTCCGTCTTGGTCATACACGTCTAACTCACGGGTACCTTATGTCCCGTGAGCCCCATCCCATTTGCAATACATACCGAGTTAAGCTTACGGTCTCCCACTTTCTGGTAGTTTGTACCCGGTACTCCGCCACCCTTCGCCGCTTCTTCCCTTGCTTATCTCTTCACCCCCGCAGTGAACACCTAAAGATGATTCTGGCCGAAAGCCCCCATTTCTCGATAGATGCCATATACTCATTCCTGTTCGCTGTCGGTCTCAAATCCACGATCTAGCCCTCCACAAATCCTTTCCATACCCAGGCGGGGGTCTTCGTTCCCGGTTGTGTTGATAATTTTCGAGATGAACCTTCTTCATACTGATTAAAAAAAAAAAAAGTTGGTTACTCACTTGTGTCATCAGGCAGGTCGCCGGCGGAATGCGCCAATGAGAACCTTTTATTCTAGAGCATGGTGATGGGCAACGTTAGTGTTGGCTGGGGACGATTTCGGGGCTGGCGTGCACCCAAAGATTTGTGGCTTGGGCAACTTTGCTGCGGCTGACATCTGGAGGATCTGCGGCGATATACATATCTTCCACACATTTTCACTTTCTTTATATTGGCATTGGACTTTAAATTCAATAGGTTATAGTAAAGCCCAACCAGTTTCCCCACAAAGTGGGGGTGGCTCCCATCACTAAAATACACCTCTCCATGCCCTGTTAAGCACACACACCCATAGATAACCCCAAAATAACTAAGAAGCAGGCTCTCTGCCCTCCACTTCCTTTAGTCCTATCTGCCATTGCGCTTTAAACGCCATAGGTGGGTGGGGGTCATACCTCTCCCCCGGGACCCAAGCGCAACCCGCACCTAACGCTGGCGTTGAATAGTTGACTTTCCCTCCCCTCCCCTCCCCTCCCCTCCGCTCATACTATTCGTCTTTTTAGCTCATCTGAGACGACATGAAACCAATTCTGGTTGTGGACGAAATGTTTCCCGAAGGTGCGGGGCCCTACGTGGATTTGGACGAAGCCAGTGGATCCTGCGGTCTCTTGATGAACCTCACCACCAACGAGAAAGCAGTCCACGGCGAGTTCGACAACAATTTCGACGACTTGTTCGATGATGATGATATTAATTAAAATCCCGTCGAGTATCACTGCGTTTAAGCTATACTAAATTCGTTAGTCTCAAATGCTTCTCCGATCCTACCAATTTAAGAATGGTACCATGTCTTCTCTTCAGACTGGGAAAACAAAATTCTCATTTCTCGAGACATATAATATACATTAAAATATAATACAAACGTGTGTCCAATCCATTCCTTATAATCTATCAGGTACATTGATCCTTAATGAAAATAATATATTTTTTATAGTCAGGTTCACGTATGTTAAGGCACAATTAACTCGCCCGTGAGAGCAGATAGCGCTATTGCAAGGATAAAGGAACAAAACAAGCCATTAATAAATTACGCCAAAAACAAGTGGGGTGAAGAATTCTTCAGTGAAGAGGAATGCAGATGCGGGAATGAAGAGAAGAATCATTCGAGGTCTCTGAAGTTGATGGTTGATTGAGGGTCGCTGCTGGGGTCGGAAATTAGGTCTTGATTGATGAGAGGATCCTCATAAAGAGCGCAGGAAATGCCATCATCCTAAGGAAAAAATACCATAAGTTAAATCTGCAAGCTCAGAGGGAATAACACTATTCTCTGTGGTGTCAGCTGCAGGGTCTTCAAAGTCGAGTAAGAGTGACGGACGCACTCGGGTGTGAAATGACCGAGAGGGCCCAAATGCAAAGCTTACAATGAAGATACTTAAAACAAAGGATTGTCGAAGTGGGAGAATAAAAATTATATCAAAGGGAGGAGTTGCAGAAATGAGATATCATTTAGGGAGAAATTGGGTCCTTTAGCCAGAATTTAATAACTGCGGTAGAAAGAAAATAAAGGGGGGACCGAGATCCTCGGTCAGCTGCATCTCTCTTTGTAAAAGGGCAATCGGATCTTACTAATTAAAGGATTTGGGGGTGAAATCGCACTTCCGAAATATGTAGTGCCGGGCACGAATTCGGTGGAAAGGGGTAAGTAGAGTTCTCAGAGGCCTTCCCGAATGGCGTAGAGCTCTACCATGTACACGATGAGCACACGGGAGGAAGGGGGAAAGGAAGAGGAGCGCAGAGGGCGTCTCAAGCTGAGGAGTGATCGGACGCATGATCCACGAACTATGATACGAGAACACCCATCAAGTTTCTTTTTTTCTGGGGGGACATCATCCACGTAGGAGCATCCGGAAAAAAGAGGGGGGGGGGAGTGAGTGAGAGGAGAATCGAATCACTGTCCTTAGAAGGGGGACATGCAGACGTGGCATTCTGCACATAGGCTTGCTACTCTATAGGTAGAAAATCACTAGCAACCTATCACCCTGACTCAGAATTGGATAGATGAGAGTAGGTGATGTGAGTGGTGTTTGGAATGGGCCAAAGCACAGTAGAGGTGAAACTACTTTTTTTACGAGCCCATCTGGCGACTGCCTACTTTAGTATAAGTTGCCGTACTCACCCCAGCCTAATATTAGGCTATATTAAAAACAAAAAATGTAAATACTCGTAACATAAAAAAGGGGGGAAACAAAGCAAAAAGGAAGTGCTCTCCGACGTCTGGGGCCAGACCCGTCTCCCCCCGGCGCAGGAACATGCGACCTACAACAAACAGTCAAATAAAGTGGAGATCAACCTCCTCCAAAAAGTCATATGGTCTGCAAGTCTGTGCGCACGAGCCAGTCCCGAGTACAAGGGACAAGCGTTACAAGGCACATTCAACAAAATGGGCCCCAACAGTCTGAAAGGCAACGCAGTCGTCGGAATAAGGCGCAGGCGAGCGCTTCATCATGTGGCGGTGCGTCCCGCGGATACGAGGGGCGGTCAATAAGTTTTGCGAATCGGTAGGGCAAAACAGAGGAAGTGAGATGGCTGTTTCTGGGGGTGTTAGGTCAAGTTATGACAAGTCAGGACATGCAGCCGCACGCTCCTGCCTCGTCTATTTAAGAAGCAGTAGCTGATCGCAGATCGTCAGTCAAAAATTTTTCACCAATGGAGAAGGTTGAGCACCGCGCAGTGATCAAATTTTTGACCAAGGAAGGCAAGAATGCAAAAGGGATCCATGAACGCATGGTTGCAGTGTACACCAACACCGCCCCTTCCTATGCAACCATTGCTCGCTGGAATAGGGAGTTCAGCCATGGTCGTGAGTCCCTTGAAGATGACGCCCGTCAGACGTGACCAACGAGGACAATGTGGCCCGTGTGGAGAGGATCATCCTCGAAAATCGACGGGTGAAGGTCGAAGAAATCGAGCGAGAACTTGGAATATCACATGGAAGTGTTATCAACATCATCCACGACAATTTGGGCATGACCAAGGTCTCTGCCCGTTGGGTCCCTAGAAACCTCACGCCTCATGATCGACTTCATTTATTTTTATTTTTTTTATAGAGCCTATCTGGCAACTGCCCACTTGGGCATAAGTCGCCGAAAAACACGACAGCCTAGAACTAGGCTACTTTAAAAAAAAAAAATGAAAACATAATGATATAAATTGGAAAACTTAATCAGGAAGCAATCTCCGGCAGCGGGGGGAGGTCCCCCTCACCCCGGTGCAGGAGAGTGCAACCTAAAAAACAACAATAACAAACAAAAAAACAAAAAGTACCTTAAATAAAGGGGAGAAGCCCGACCTCCCCCCAAAAGTCAACAAGTCAATGTGCACGAACTCGTCCCAAGAACAAGGGACAGGCGGTAGCGACCCCGCCCATCTCGGTACCGGGACAGGTATCGAGCGCGAAGATCACCCAGACTGGGACATTCGACAAGAATGTGGCGAACAGTCTGGGGGACGCGCAGTCGTCGCAATAGGAAGCTGGCGAGCGCTCCATCAGATACCGATGCGTCACACGAGTATGTCCGATCGGAGACGACAGAAAGCGACCTGAAGCCGTCGCGGCATTGGGGGATAGGTCCATGGGAACAGTCGCGGCGCAATGGCACGCAACTTTAAGTTCCCTTCGACCGTCTCCCATCTTCTTTGCCAAGCAGTCCGAAGAGCTGGCCGTATTCCTGCCATGTAGTCGGTGTGAGGAAGAACGAAACGCTGGTCCGGTCGCAGAGTCCTCGCGGACTCTTTGGTGCCCTCATCGGCGCGCTCATTCCCCGCAATTCCTACATGTCCAGGAACCCAGCAGAAGATAATCTCGACATCTGCCCGGCTCGCCAAAACCGTGGCGTCACGGATATCGCGCGAACCAGGGGATGCGGAGATTCCAATGCCCCGAGAGCACTCAGGGCGCTTTGTGAGTCGCTATAGATCAGAATCCGGTCTCCGAACCAGGCACGTCGCGTAATCTCCCCTACCGAGTGGTGTATTGCCACCAGCTCGGCGGTAGAGCACCGCTGACTTCAAACAGAGGGGATACGGCGTGGAAGCCGACCCCCTCTTCGGACTTGGAGCCACCCGTATACACTGGCACGGTTCCAGCGTGACACGAGGTGTGCTCCAAAAAGGTCGAACGCAATACTCCCGGCGCAGTACAAGCTTTGGGAGCAGAGGCGTGGCGACAAACAGCCAAATGTGGTACCCTCCAGGGTGGCGTCCTGGGCAGAACCAGGGGCGCCACCGGCTCTAAACCCAAAGGGCTTAGGGTATGACTGGCGTCTCTCGGCGGCATAGGCACCATCGAGATCAGCTGCGGATGCAGTGAGAGCTGTTGGCGACTGAGGGAGGCGTCGGGCTCGCGCGTACAGGCGAATGATGCACTGCACGCGGCGCAGAGCGAGTGGCATATCCCGAGCATCGACAAACAGGCTCTCAATGGGGGAAGTGCGGAAGGCACCGGTCGCAAGGCGAAGGCCGGTGTGGTGGATCGAATCCACCTTCTGCAATAAACGCTCGGCTGCGGATGCATAAAACTCGCATCCGTAGTCGAGCTTCGAACGAACAAAGGATCGATAAATAAGTAGGGCAGTAGCCCTATCAGCGCCCCAAGCGCTGAACGTCACGGAACAGAGAATTTCGATGGCGCGGGTACAAGAGACCCTAAGGCTGCGAATATGAGCCTCCCAGGTGAGGCGTCGGTCGAATAAAAGACCAAGGGAACGGTGCGACTCCACCACATCCAGGCGCACCCCATTAAGAAACAAATCTGGATCGGGGTGAAGACGTGGATGGCGGCAGAAGTGCACCACCTTAGTCTTGGCCAAAGAAAACCGAAACCTGTGCGCTTCAGGAGAGCGAGAGACGCGGTTCAATGCCTGTTGGAGTCGACGCTCCAAAGTTGGCATCTGGGCCGCGCCAAAAGAGATCGAAAGGTCGTCCACGTAGAGCGTAGCGAGAACATCTTCCGGCAGCACCGAGGTGATGCCGTTGATGCTCAGGGCAAAGAGTGTGACACTGAGGACACTTGCCTGCGGGACACCCTCTTCCTGCTCCTTTGGGCCGGAGAGGGCTCCCCCCACCCGTACGCGGAATCAACGATCTCGCAAAAATTCAGATATAAACATGGGGAGGCGTCCCCTCGCCCCCATCGTGTGGAGAGTCTCCATGATACCGTATCGCCATGCGGTATCATAGGCCTTCTCCAGATCGAAAAAGACCGTGGCGTAGTGCTGTCTAGGAAGGAAAGCCTCGCAGACGGCATTTTCCAGTCGGAGCAGAGCATCCGACGTGGAGTGGAACTTGCGGAAGCCGCACTGTGCGGAAGACAGATGGCCTCCGCTGTCCAGGCAAAAGGCTAATCTAACATTTACCAATTTCTCCATCAACTTGCACACGCAAGAGGTTAGAGAGATTGGGCGGAAACCGGTCGGAGTAGAGTGATCTCTCCCCGGTTTGCGAAAGGCGAGCACAGTAGCGATTCGCCAGGAGTCTGGGAGAAGACCCTCCACCCAGATCCTGTTGAACAAATCTAACAGAAAGGCCATGACTCGCTGACCCAGGTGTCGAAGCATGGCGTACGGGACATCGTCCGGACCATGGGCGGTGTCCGCGCACGAAGCGCAACTCACTCACAGTCGACTTGCCGTTGAAGGGTTCTCCGCCTCTGGAGGTAAAGTCCAGCCTGCGGCCTTCCACGACATCACGACGTGCATTGAATGCTGGCGGAGCAGCATCCCGGCTAGAGAATGCGAAAAAAGCGGTCGGTAAGGATTCCGCCACGGACGCGGGGTCCGAGATTGCGGTCCCATTCTCCTGGAGAACGGGAGGGGGGTCCTGCGAGAACTTACCCCGAATCCTTTTGACTCGCCTCCACACCTCTGCTAAAGGGGTCTTCCCGTTAAGTGAAGACACGTATGCCCGCCAAGAAGAGCGGCGGGCGTGCTTCGAAATATACCGGAACCTAGCCCTGGCCCGACGAATGATCGACTTCAACGTCGTCAAAGTTCGGAGGAGCTGCTGCTCCTGTACAACCAAGACCCGGCGGGATTCGAGTCACGCATAGGGACAGGTGACGAAACGTGGGTCCATCACTGGGATCCCGAGACCAAGCTCGAAAGCATGGCCTGGAAGCACAGGGGCTCTCTGAGCCCCATCAAGTTCCGGACCCAACCCTCAGCCGGGAAGATGATGGCTACCATCTTCTGGGATTCTGAGGAAGTGTGGATGGTGGACAATGCGCCTCGTGGAAGGACCATCACAGGCCAATATTACGCCGAGGAACTGGCTGGGTTGAAGAAGTGTATCCGTCAGAAGCGGCGCGACAAGTTGACACGCGGTGTTCTGCTCATCCACGACAATGCCCCTGTCCACAAGGACAGAGTTGCACAAGCTGCCCTGCGCGAGTGCGGATTCGAGGAGCTCAACCATCCCCCCTACAGTCCAGATCTGACCCCTAGCGACTATTTTTTTATTCCGCCAGCTCAAGGTTGCACTGCGTGGACGCCGGTTTGGGGACGATGAAGATGTCCAGCTCGCCGTCCAGGAGTGGATTGAACAGCAGTCGGGAGATTTCTGGTTGTCGGGAATTCGAAGCGTCAGGAATAACTGGCGCAAGTGAATTGAAGTCGAGGGTAGTTATATTCAAAAATAATAAAACATTTTCCTCGTATCTCGTTTCCTTATATCGAATTGCAAAAAATATTGACCGCCCCTCGTATGTCCAATTCGGAGACGACAAAGCAACCTGAAGCCGTCGCGGTGCAATGGCACGCAACTTTAAGTTCCCCATCGACCGTCTCCCATCTTTGCCGAGCTGCTCGTATTCCTACCATATAATCGGTGTGAGAAAGAGCGAAACATTGGTCTGGTCACCCAGTCCTCGCGGATTCTTTAGCACGCTCATTCCCTGAATTCCTACATGTCCAGGAACTTAGCAGAAGATAATCTCGACATCTGCCCGGCTCGCCAAACTATGGCACCACGGATATCGCGAACCAGGGAATGCGGACATTCCAATGCCCTGAGAGTACTCAGGGCGCTTTGAGAGTCGCTATAAATAACTCCGATCTTGGGACTTGAAGCCATCTGTATACAGTTGTAGGGTTGCAGCGTGATAGGAAATGTGCTCCCCAAAAGGCCGAACACAATACTTCCAGCGGTGTAGTAGAAGCTTTTGGAGCAGAGGCGTGGCGACACATAGTCAAAGGTGGTACCCTCCAGGGTGGCGTCCTGGACAGAAACGGGCGTAACCGGCCCGAAAGCTATACCGAGCTCTCTTGGCGGCATAGGCACCGTCGAGATCAGCTGCGGATGATGTGGGAGCTGTTGGCGACTGATGAAGGCACCGGGCTCGCGCGTACAGGCTAATAATGTACTGTGCACGACGAAGAACTAGTGGCATCTCCTCAGCATCGAGAAGTAGGATCTCAATGGGAGACGTGCGGACGGCACCGGTCGGTCGGCTGCGGATGCATAAAACTCGTAATCGAGCTTCGAACGAACAAAGGATCGATAAAAAAAGTAATGCAGCAGCCCTATCAGCGCTCCATGGGCTGAACGTCACGGAACGTTGAATATCCATGACGCGGGTACAAGAGAACATAAGGCTGCGAATACGAGTCTCCCAAGTGAGGCGTTGGTTAAGTACAAGACCAATGAAACGGTGCGAGTCCCCTACTTTCAGGCGAAGCCCATTTAGAAACAAGTCTAGGTCAGGGTGGATCCCTTTCATGGTTGGTGACGCAAGTGCACCACTTTAGTCTTGGCCAAGGAAAACCGAAGACTGTGCGCTTCGGCATAGTAAGAAACGCGGTTTAATGCCTGTTGTAGTCGGCGCTACTGAGTTGCGCCAAGAGATCGAAAGGTCGTCCACGTAGAGCGTAGCGAGAATATCTTCTGGCATCACCGAGGTGATGCTCAGGGCAAAGAGTGCGACACTGACGACAATTCCCGAACATGGAATCGACGATCTCGTGAAAATTTAGCGATAAAGATTGGGAGGCGTCTCCTCGCCACCATCGTGTGGAAAGTCTTAATGATACGTATCGCCATGCGGTATCATAGGCTTTCTCCAGATCGAAAAACACCGTGGCGTATTGCTGTCTACGAAGGAAAGGTCTCGCAGACGGCATTTTCTAGTATGAACAGAGCATCCGACGTGGAGTGGATCTTGCGGAAGCCGCACTGTGTAGAAGACAGGTGGCCTGCACTGTCCAGAAAAAAAGGCTAATCTAACCTTTACCAATTCTCCATCAACTTGCACACCCAGGAGGTTAGAGAGATTGGGCGGAAACTGGCCGGGTTAGAGATATCTATGCCCGGTTTGCGAAAACCGAGCACAGTAGCGATTCGTCATGAGTCTGAGAGGATACCCTCCATCCAGATCCTGTTCAACAAATCTAACAGAAAGGCCATTCCTCGCTCACCCGGGTGCCATAGCATGGCGTACGGGATATCGTCTGGATCAGGGGCGGTGTCCGCGCAGGAAGCGAGAGCGGAAAGTAACTCACTCAATGTAAACCTGTCGTTGAAAGGTTCTCCGCCTCTGGAAGTAAAGTCCAGTCGGCGACCTTCTGCGAGATCACGACGCGCATTGAATGGTGGTGGAGCAGCATACCGGCTAGAGAATGCGGGAAAAGAGGGCGGGGTCTGAGATTGTGGTACCATTCTCCTGGATAACGGGAGGGGAGGTCCTACGAAAACTTGACCCGAATGATTTTGACTCTCTTCCACACTTCTGCACGTATGCCCGACAGGAAGAGCCGCGGGCGTGCTTCGAAGCATACTGGAACCTAGCCCTAGCTCGACGAAATTTACCGACAGTGAAATCATTCGGTTGGCGCTTATAGCGCCAACGCTTGTTTGGGGGCTGCCTCACAATCGGCTGACCACCACGAGCGGTCGGCGTGCAAAAGGGTCAGACGTTCTAGGTATAGTAGTTAAGTCCATGGCGATGAGGTTGCCGGAGAAGAACTCAACGGCCTCATCTACCGACCTAAACTCCTCGACTGAGACAGAAATCAGTCATTTCCTAACATGTAGACCAGCGCGGCCGCGCCAAGCACCACCGAGACGGACTGTTAGGCGGCAGCGGCCCAGAAAATGATATTTGAATGAGAAAGTGATCATTACAATGGAGGTCATCGACTACCCACCAAACAAAATGAAACTGTGTATCCGGAGAGCAGAAATATAAAGGCAGAAAAATGAAGCGGTTTTCGGGCAGTGATGCGTAAACTCATTCACATTTAGGACACCTATCTCCAGCTTGGCAAGGAATTACCACAGGGATTGATAGGCCCTTGTGGCTTTTGTCATGTGTGAAATTATGTAGTCTCCCCAGAGGGGGTGTCTACCGTTCAGATCGATGAGCAAGAAAAAGGGTCTCGGCAACCGTACCACAACGCGGCGGAAGTCGGCTGACGGTTTAATATACGCAGAAATAACATGATACCTCCTACCCAGGTGTAAATGGCGCATCCTCCTGCTTGGCCCCCATCCCCTGCCCACCCCGGTAGGATATAGGGGGGTACGCGCCCACCAGGGTCTCCTGCAAAAAGATAGCTAAGGGAAAACGGGAGGAGACAAGTCGCGGTAGCTCCTCCCAGTTGGTCCAGAGTCCACGGCAATTCCATTGAAGTAATATGCCCTCCAGGCCTAGCTCGGAGGAGATGCGGGTGCCCGCTTCTTAGACAAGACCCACACGAGAATGGCCGTACGATTTCCGGAGTCAGAATTCAGGGCGTTATTGGCCGGAGAATGCGCTGTCACCTTCGATGACTTATCGGGGGAGGTTGGGGTCGTGAGGCCAGTCTTTTCCTCCCTCCGCCTCGAAACCTTAGGCAGGCGTAGGCTTCAGAGGAGAGGGTCCTTTTTTTAAGGATCCACCATGTTGCCTCCTGTGAGTCTAACGACTCTGCGGAGCACGGCCGTTTCACCTTACGGGAAACAGTTACACTGAGGAAAAGCTGGGAGCCCTGGTTTTAGCCGTGGCTAGGTGTGAAACATTTGTGCCGTCAGCTGTAGCAGAGGAGCGCCCAGAGTGGGTGGAACCCGCAGAAGAGTTCCGAATGGGCGCGGAAACGACCGTGCTCGTAGCCCTGGAGGGACCAGGAACAGAGGGTGTCTTTTTTTAACATTGACATATGAACATCTTAGGCAGAGCGAAATGAGAGACAATCCTGGGAATAAACGACCAGGATTTCCTCCTCAAGGAAATAGGCACTACCTTTCTTCGAAGAAGCGGGGTGCGGCTCTCCTAATTGACACATTTGGGCACACGACTTTGCACGTCTACAGGAGCGAAGCGGTGGCAGTAGTAGCACCTCCGCGGCAGTGGCACGAATGTCGTCACGCGGTAGCAATACCAACCGGCACGCACAGAGTCAGGGAGCTTGTCACAGTCGAATGTGACGAGGAATGTAGGTGTGGGTTTCGAGGCCCCTCCCTGTTTTCTTATCACATATTGAACCTTGACCGCTCCATGGTGATGTCATCTATGAAGTAGTCCACGAGTTATCTCGCATAAACTACTCATTTCACGATATTCATGGTAGAGTGCGGCGTCACACTCACTAGCGTGCCATCAAATGTCCGAAGGGCACTAATCATGGCTGCCTCGGAGGGATTCAACGCATTCAGCAGATGGTTCCCTTCCGAAAAACGGGTCACCTTCGGCTCTCTACCAATCACGCTAGATAGTGCTCTTCTTTGATAGATCATGCTGCCCTTGGCCAACATGCTGTCATAAGTGGAGCGAATAATGAGAAAGCGTTTGGAGCCAGCGGGCTCGAAAACGCCAGGTAATCTATGAATGACGGGCCCCGACGTAATCGAGACTCCGCTCTGCGCACTTGAAATTTTGGTCTTTGTCTGGGACTCCCCACTCGGGGTAGCAGCGGGGCCGGATGTGCCTATTTTTGGTCGCTTACGAAACGGCAGCGGACCCGTCCGCTCCCGTGGCTGGAGATGAGCCATTAGTCTACATATTTCGTCTTCCTGTTTCTTTTCTTTGAGGAGAGGAGGGTTGGGAATGAATCCACTTCTTTCATCCGCCGGAAGGAGCCCTTAGGCCAGATGAACCGGCCTCAGCAAGATCCTCTCTGAAATAGAGGTCTTGGCTGTCAAAGGAGCACCAGCCGGGGGATGAGACTCCTCCTCTCCTTGTGGAACCTCGGGGGGCCTAGGCCGTCTGATGAGAAGCTTGCATAGGGGCGGACTCGGGTTCTGTTCTTGGCACCGAGCCCGGGTTCGACCCTATTGAAGATCCTATCGCCTGGGGCTGGGTCACCTCAAGGGTAGGGGTGTGGTGGGGGACTGATGCTCGGTGTGCTCCCCTCCCCCCAGACATCTCGGATCCTATTTGAGGTACCTTTTGCCTCGACTTGGGTCGGCCAAGAGAGGTGGGCACGTAGAGTGACCTCCTGTAAACTTGATATGCACGCCTGCAGGACCTTAGAGTGCACGTGCCGACAGGCCATCTCATCCCTTTTCCCTCAAAGGAGGTTGGCCCTATCGAGCCGCTCGCACCTGGAGCGGTCAATTATGGGACGCTGGCGTGCTTTCTTGACAGTCCCCTGTGAAAGTAAAGAGGGAGGCGTAAGCCTCCTCTCCGGGCAGAGAGGGAAAAGGAGGTTATAGTTCTCAATCGCAGGAAGGAATGGATGCGAAAATGCGGTGAATTGAGTGATATTTTGGCAAAGTGTAGGGCAAGCCACTGGGCAACCACTCCTTCGAATAGAAATGAGTCTGTCTCTTGAGGATAGGTGGTAGCGAACGGGTTTATCCGCCATGCTGTGAACTCGTCGTTGGATGAATAGGACGTGGAAATCTTGGAGACAGACGCCTTAGAGGAAAAACGGCGAGCCTCTTTAAGGCAATGACTTAGTACTGCTCTTGCATGGTTCATCTGCGTCTTGTGTTGAGGAAAAGGGTGCGGTAGTATCTGCGAGTTACAGGCTTCATACATTAAGCAGACTATGAGTGTACCACTCTGAGGCTACTGTGGCACAAGATTGGGGGATAGATGATATGTGAAACATTGAGGAAGGGTTGGGCTTCATTAACCGTGCAAAAATCATGCTTTAGGAGAATCTGTGCTGGTAGAAACTCCCCCATTCTGGTCTCTGGAAGTGCCAACTATGTCTTGCAACGGTTGGGCTAGGGTAAAGGACGGAGAAACGAAAGTGGTCGCAACCAAAATCCTCCTGGGACACAACTCAAGACAAGTCCAGCAACGTTTCATCAGAGAATAAGGAAAGTGCGGTGATAGGTGAACGAGCCCGGATTCATAAATGAAAAGGACCAATCGTCCATTAGAGATAGATAGTGGGCGTGAGGAAAGTCAAGCAACAGTCGTCCCTCTTGTAAAATCTAAAATAAAAAATATATGGGGAACTTAAGAATTGGGTTACGGTCCTTACGGATAGTCAGAAGAAAGACTGTCATGAGAAGGAATGCAGACCGAAGTCTTTCTTGGGAAATGCGGACAGCCAACGAATGAATGTCAATGCAGAGGGAGGGTGATATGAGACTGATGTCCAGATGAAGATGGCTGCTCCACCACGTTCAGATCTGCCCCAAGTAGAGGATAAAAAAGGAGAGTAACCAGATACTAGGAATCTGACGGCCACCCAGGATCAGTTGCTGCAGGCAGACAACTTGAGTGATAGAAAGTTGGAAGAGATCTCCCTGTGGGAAAAACGAAAGGCAAAGCAGGAGAATCGAAATCTAAGATTTAGTGCAGGGGCAGGCAACTTTTTCAGAGTGAGGGCCAAATGAAACTTTTAGGAGCAGGCCGGAGTGACAAACGAAATTCCCAAAGTGACCATATATATATATATACTAGAATACATTAAACAAGAGTTTTATTGAAAAGCATACAAATCAATGAGACGGCTGGTGCTGCTTGCCATGAAGAAGTGTTTCAATGTCTGGTTCAATGGATGAGATAGACAACAGAAGAATGTCATAGAGGTGGCGGTCCGAGAGTTGGCAGTGAAGGTGCGACTTCGTGTACTTCATTTTGGAGAAGCGCTGTTCGCAACAGTAGTTGCTGCCAAACATGGTCTCAATGCGTTGAACATGCCAAGACGTAAGACTCATTCCCCTCTTCCTCTAAGAGTCTACTGAGACAGATCCTGTTTGGCAGAATTGATTTATGGGGGGGGGACGGGGGGCGGATTGCAATATTAATGCCGAGCAAGGTGTCGGGCCAGACGTTAGACCTTCGTGGGCAGGAGGTTGCCCGCCCCCTGATTTAGTATTTGGAGACGAGAGTAGAAATAGGCTGCCAGGAAGGATCTCAGATGAAACAGGCTAGCCTAGGATCACATCACGGCAAGGATGGTCTGGAGTGTTGGACAAGCGGGAACAAGGGGTGTAATAGGAGATTGTGGCAGCTGGGACGGGAAGGAATAGACACACCAGTGAAAGACGACCGCTGGGAAGAAATGGGACAAAAATAGGGGCGGGGGGGGACGAAGCTATTTTAAAATTCGCCAAAATAAGACAACAAATAACAAGAAGGAACATGTGATCTACAACAAAGTGAGTAAAATAAAACGGAGGAGGCCAGTCTCCTCCAAAAAGTCAGATAGTCCACAAGTCTGTGTACACGAACCTATCCCGAGTAGAAGGGACACGCGGTATGACTCCGCTCATCCCGATACCGGGACAGGTAACGTGCGCGAAGAACACCCAGATTGGGACATTCATCAAGGGGATAGCGTGGAAGCCGACCCCCCCATCCCCCCATAGGACTTGGAGCCATCCCTGTACACTGGCACGGATCCAGTGTGACACGGAGTGTGCTAAAAAAAAAAAGGTTGAACGCAATTCGCCCGGCGCTGTGGAAGCTGTGGCAACAAATAGTCAAATGTGGTACCTTCCAGGGTGGCGTTATAGCGTACGAGAAGTGCAGGAGAGCGGCTTAAAAGCTTCGTTTAAATGTGTCTTTTTTGAGACTCAAGATGGCCGAGTGGATTCGCCACTGGCTAGCAGGGGTCCAGAGACACGGGAAGCTGTTCGCAACTCCCCTACGCTATTATTTTTTCTTTGCCCCTTTTCCTACAGCGTCCTCGGCAGAACCAGAGGCACCACCGACTCGAGAGCTGTACAACTGGGGTCTCTGGCGGCATAGACGCCGTAGAAGTAGTGATAGCCGTTGGCGACTGAGGAAGACGTCGGGCCCGCGTGTACAAGCGCATAATGCGCTGTGCAAGGCGCAGAGCGGGGTTGACAGCTGGGATGGATCTACTTTATTATTTCAGTGTTGTCATTTTTTTTTGTTACTCATCTGGCGACTGCCTGCAGTGACATAGTCGCCTAAAAATCATTATAGCCTACAGCTAGGCTTTGATAATCATATATAGGTAGAAGCGCAAATCAAAGAAATAAAAAAGTTCACTCAGGAGCCCGAACATGAACATGGCAGCAAAAAGTTAAATACTAACGAGAAGGTCGGTCTCCTCCAGAAACTATATAATTCCACAAAACCGTCCCGAGTACAAGGGACAAGGACCACGTGGCAATCTTGTTGGTCCCGGTATCGAGTTAGGTGACGCGCGCCAAGATCCCCCACACTGGGACATTCGACAAAAAGATGCTAGACAATCTGGGAGACCAAGCAGTCATCACATTAAGGTGTAGGGGACCGTTGCACCAAATGTTTCTGCATCCGCCGTGTGTCTGATTAGGAGACGGCAGAAGATGACCTGAACTTGTCGTGGCAGTGGGAAATAGGTTGCGGCGCGAAGGCAAGCTACTTTAGATTTCCGTCAGTCATCTTTTTTGCTAGGCAGTCAGAATAGCTGACCCGATTCCTGCCAATTAGAGTGAGGAAGAGCGAAACGCTGGTTCGGTTAGATAGGCCTTGTAGTATATTTGGAATCCTCATCAGCACGCTTATTTCCTGCAATCCCTACATGTCTAGGGACTTATCAGAAGAAAATCTCAACATCGTAACTAGCGGCTTCTGTGACAGATGCTGTGAACTAAAGATCAGATATTCGAATTATCTATGGCACTTTTAGTAGGCTCTGTGAGTCACGATAGATCAGAATTCAGTCTACAAACCGGACATTACACAATCTCCCATAGCAAGCGGTGCATTGCAACTAGCTTGGCTCTGATGGACACATGTAGCCCCGGAAAGAGGCTCTGCCGGCTTCAAAGGGGAAGAAGGAGTGAAAGCCAACCACTCGCGATTTGATACTATTAAACTGTCAAAGGTAACCCCAACCCCCACTCTCTGTATACATATAAAGACTTTTAACCTACCTGGATGATGCTCGGTTGAAAGTGAGAAGACAAAGGCAATGATGAATCCCGAGCGCTAGTCGCCAATATGAGGTCGGATAACTCCGAGGTGGCTGTTGAGGGAACAACAATTAGTACACTCCAAAACTATTAAAAAAATAAGTAAACACTAACACGGGTATCTAGGAATAAGTTTTTACATAAAAAAATGCTGAAAATAGGGAAGATAAACAGTCCAAATAAACTACGTGAGGCACAATAACGTGCGACTCTTATGAGCATTAAGTAGTAGTACTATCATACTCGGTATGCCTCAATGTAAGGTGCTGGTATCCGGCAATGCTATGTGTGCCGAACAGTCAGAGTGACAACACAATCATGACAATAAATGCGTCCCGAGACAACACCCAATTCGAAGACGGCAGAAAGCAACTTGAAGCTGTCGCGGCATTGGGGGGTAGGTCCATGGGAACATCACAGCGCAATGGAACGGAACTTTTAAGTTTTCCTCGGCCGTCTCCCGTACCGACTGCCCTGATACTTGTCATCTAATCGGTGTGAGGAAGAGCGAAACACTGGTCTGGTCGTCCAGTCCCTGCAGACTCTTTGGCGCCCTCATTGCCCGCAATTCCAACATGTCCAGGAACCCAGCAGAAGATAATATCGACATCTGCCCGGTTCGCGGTAACCGTGGCGTCTCGGATACCGAGAACTAGACGGTGTGAAGATTCCAATGCCTCGAGAGCACTCAGGTCGCTTAGTTAGTAGCTATAGATGACAATCCGGGCTCCGAACCGGGCCGACGGCAATGAGGTTGCCAGAGAAGAACTCAACGGCCTCATCCACCGACCTAAACTTCTCGAATGTGCCAGAGAAATAATTTTTTTCTGAAATGCGGACCACCGCGCCCAAGACAAGCGTCACCAGGGCGGAGGGGGGTCTCAGGCAGTAGCAGTGCAGAAAATGATATTCGAATGGGAAACATGATCACTACCATGGAGGCCATCGACTACCTACCACCCGAAATCACTAGGACAGGAAAATGAAGTGGTTCTCGGGCAGTGATGCATAAATTCATCTACATTTAGGACACATAACTCAATTTCGTCGATCAGGTCAGCAAGGACCTGACTGCTGGGAATGAAGTAGTAGTATCCCCACAGGGTGTGTCTACCTTTCTAATCACAGAGAAGTAGAAAGGACCTTGGCAAGCGTGCCACGATGCAGCGGAAGTCCCCCAAATCCAAGTCGGCTGATGGTGTAATATACGCAGAAATAACAGTATAGTTCCTATCCAGGTGCAGGTGCACTGCTACTGCCTGAAAGGAGGTATTTAAAGCAGAGAACACAGACCATGCCGGGTGTAAATGGTGCATCTTATTGCCTGACTCCCATCCCGTGGTGGTGGGGTCGCATAAACCAGAAGGGCGTTTGAAGCCAGCAGGTGTGAAAACACAAAGTAGTCTCTCAATGATGGACCCCGAGGTAATAGACGCTCCTCTCAGCAGACTTGCGACTTTGGTCTTGGTCTGGGCTCTCCCAAACTCGAGGGCGCCTCGGGGCCGGACATGCCAATCTTGGTCTGGTCGGTTGCGGAAACGGCAGTGGACCCGTCCATCCCTATATCTCCCGCGGAGGTAGAGGAATTCTTTGTCCTCTCTCTATATCCTACTTTTCTTTTCTTTTTAATAAAGAAAGGAGGGTGGGGAATGAACCCGCATCTCTCCACTGACGGAAGGAGCCCCTAGGCCAGACGGACCGTCCTAAGCAAGATCCATCTCTGAAATGTAGAAGGTCTTGGCTGTCAAAGGTGTAGGTCCCTCTCCTTGCGAGTCCTCAGGGGCTCGAGCCGTCTGAGAATGCACAGGGAAAGACTCAGGTTCGGTGTTTGGCACCGAGCACAGGTTCAAATTCATTAAAGATCCTGTAATCTGGGAAAGGGTCACCGGGCCCATGTCCATATCAGGGAGACATCTATGTGCCCCCCCCCCCCGCCGCCCGGCGAGGTCATCACAGATCCCATTCGAGGTAGAAGTACTCTTTGTTGCGTCGTCTCTGGCAAGCGAACTGACCACCATTGGGGGAAGAGAGGGGCAAGGCACCCTGACCTCCTGTAAAAGTCATGCAGGGACTGTCGGACACACTGAACCGAGGGCCCTGCTATGTCTTGACCCCCTAAAGAGGTTGACCCTATAGTCACTCCCTATGATAAGAAAGGAGGGACTGCCGCTAGTAGAGAGATGGAGTCGCTCGAGTACGCCTTCTGAGAAGGGGATGAGGGGAAATCTACCACACCGGTATGCCTAGAAGAGGATTGGAGGGGGCACCTTTTCAAAGGCGTAGCTGCCTGAGAGTGGCTACAAAGAGTGGAAAGCGAAAGCCCCTTTGCCACATATGGATGGTAAGAGGAGAGCCCCTCCACTGGTAATTTTTTTTTTAATTTTACGAACCCATCTGGCGACTGCCTACTAGGGCAGAATTCGCCGTACTCATATCATACCCTACTACTAGGCTGCATTAACAAAACAAATTACTATGTAATGAATAACAACAATAAAACTAAAAAACAAATAAACAAAACAAAGAAAAAACGTAACAAGGAAGAACGCTCCAGCGTCGGAGGTAGGCCCGATTCCCTCAGCACAGGAACATGCGACTAACAACAAACAGTCAAATAGAGTGGAGGAGGCCTCCTCCAAAAAGTCGTATAGTCCACAAGTGAGTGTGCACGAATCTCTCCCGAGTACAAGGGACAAACGGTGGCGACCCCTTCGTCCTGGTACCGGGACAGGTAACGCGCGCGAAGATCACCCAGACTGGGACATTCTTTCAACAAGCATTTGCCAAACAGTCTGGGGGACAACGCAGGCTTCACACAGTAGGGCGCAGGCAAGCGCTCCATCAAATAGCGGTGCGTCTCGTGTGTCCAATTCGGAGACGACAGAACGTGACCTGAAGCCGTCGCGGCATTGTAGGGTAGGTCCATGGGAACAGTGGCGCCGTAATGTCTCTCATCTTCTTTGCCAAGCAGCCCGTATTCCTGCCATATAATCGGTGAGGAAGAGCGAAACGATGGTCTGGTCCCCAGTCCTAGCGGACCCTTTGGCGCCTACATCGGCGCGCTCATTCCTACATGTGCAGGAACCCAGCAGAATATAATCTCGACATCCGCCCGGTTCGCGGTAACTGTGGCGTCTCGGATACCGAGAACCAGACGGTGTGAAGATTCCAATGCCTCGAGAGAACTCAGGTCGCTTAGTTAGTAGCTATAGATGACAATCCGGGCTCCGAACCGGGCACGACGCGTTATCTCACGCACCGAGCGGTATATTGCAACCAGCTCGGCAGTCAAGACAGACGCAGCGCATGGCAGAGCCACGCTGACTTCAAACAGAGGGGATACGGCGTGGAAGCCGAACCCTTCTTGGGACTTGGAGCCATCCGTATACACTGGCACGGTTCCAGCGTGACACGAGGTGTGCTCCAAAAAGATCGAACGCAATACTCCCGGCGCTGTACAAGCTTTGGGAACAGAGGCGTGGCAACAAATAGCCAAATGTGGTACCATCCAGGGTGGCGTCCTGGGCAGAACCAGGGCGCCACCGGCCCGAGACCTATACTTAGCTCTCGAAGGAGTTTCCTCGCCCTAAACCCAAAGGGCTTAGGGTATGACTGGCGTCGCTTGGCGGCATAGACACCGTAGAAGGGGTGTTCATGTTAGCTCATCCTCCTTGACACCTAGGCAGGGCGAGGACGTGCTTGTAGGCGGATCCCCATGCTCATTCCCATTATTCTCTTTGCTTGTCACCATAGTTGAGAAAGTAAAGCAGATACTATCACTCCCAATGACTAGGAAGCTTAAGAGCAAAGTCTCCATAAGTTCAGAAATTCCAGAATATAATAATTTACACATAATGGTCTCGGTCCAGTGTTGATGGGCTTTCCCAACCCAGCCCAGCATTCCAACAAAATTGTCCTTGAGCTTTAACCATAAAGGAATGTAGTGATTCTGGTCTCATGGTGTTGATGGGCTTTCTCAACCAAGCTCACCATTCCAACAAAATTGTCCTTGAGCTTTAACCATAAAGGAATGTAGTGATTCTGGTCTTATGGCGCGCACTTCACGGTGATCGCACCATAACCATAAAGGAAGGAACCGGCATAACCACCTTAGTGTCCTGGAAGTTGATGGCCCAACACACCCCATGTCTAATACTTGTATTACCCAGTGAGTTTCATCCCTCTCAACAGTGACCTTATGGTGTACACTGCCACTCGACTAAGGTTGATAAGAGGATGAAAGTGCGTCAGGCAACCAGAAAGAAGACCAAGTTTGGGGAATGGGTGTGAGGGTATGAAATGAGAAGTAGAGATAGGCGAGTCCACTAACGAGTAGGGGGGGTGGGGTGATCACCTATTATTATCATACCCTGGTGCTCGGTGAGCCCAGGATGGGATGTAATCCACCAAAGAACCATGGCCAAACTCTGTCCAGGGCGAAACACTCCTCCTGGTACAAAGTGTGGGTAGAAAAGGTTGAGGGGGATAGTTGTAATAATAATAACAACATACTACTAATAATACTAAATAATAAGAATGATAATAATAATACTAATAAAAAAGGTAAAGTAGTGCTGAGAGGGGGCAAGGGGAAAGCGCACCAACCACTTTCCCAAGACCATCAGTGTTCAAGTGAACCCAGTGACAGGACCTCCCTAATTTGCACTCCGGCTGGGAGGAGGAGGTGCCTCTCAACCAGGTAACAAGTGTAACAGGTGACACAAGGTACCCCCTTGCAGGGTCCCATTAAACTACTTCTCGACAGTGGATTCGGCGCACATCAACGCACCTAACCCACTCTTAACCCATAACATAAAGGTGACTATACACTGTATAACAATACCTGTGAACCTCCTCCTTCCCCTCACCTGCTACTTTGCGGGCCATGTTGATTTGCTGGCGCTGTTTGGCCCTCTGCGACAGGATGATATTGCCCAGGACATCGGTGCGAGCGGCGCCGCCTCCGCCCTGAAACACTCCCCCTTTTGGAGTCGCCTCCTTGGGCAGGAGGTCCGGGAAGCCGAGCTCCGAGGTCGCGTGGGGGGAGGAGCCCCCCTCGCCGAAGGGAAACATACCATCAGACACGGATAGCACCCCCGCCTCGCTCTGGGTTTCCGTCGAGACTGTTGGCATAGCCAGGAGAGGTCCCACCAGAGCTCCCTCTACCGCATCGCCTGAAGAAAAAACAAGACCCAAGATGTGTGTGTGTGTGTGTCTGAAGGGAGGGGGGGTCAGGTGCGTACAATAGAACCGGACTCTTTGGTACTAACACAGTCCCACCTCATTGAAGACTGGCATTTTGGTACAGTTTTCTCCATCTACTCACACAGTCTCACGCCGATTTCTGTGGGAATTGAACACCGTCTGATGCCAATCGCTAGCGCCATTCTTTGTCCTTCATACTTAAAACTAAGTGAAAACCAACGAGGGCATCTCCTCAATGGACTGTAAGTAGACTGTTGTTGTTTTTGCATTGCTTCCCAGGAGCAGACCAACTCTGCTTCCTTGTGGGAGATGAAGGGAGAAAGCCCTTGATCCTCCTACAGCCGGTACTGGAGGCCTCGTCAACGTTACACCAATTAAGTGAGGCCGCGCCTTCTGTGGGACGAGGTTAGTGTAATTTTGTAGCCCCCCTCCCCCGTGCTAGCGGTCCATGCAACAGGTGCAAGGAGAGATCTGTAAAGTGAAAATGGACAGAGCGAAAATGTGGGGTATATAGCAGCAGATCCTCCCGCGAGCGATGGGGAGTGAAGGGCACGCAATCCTACAACTATCTGCTACACGGTGCCCATACTATACCTGACAGCCCCAAATGAAGGATGAAAAGGTTAGCTACAGCACGGGCACGCCGCGTTATCTACTGTACTGAGCGGTGTATTGCAACCAGCAAGACCGTGGACAGACGCAGCCCCTGTTAGAGCCCCGCTGACTTCAAACAGAGGGGATACGGCATGGAAACCGACCCCCTCTTGAGACTTGGAGCCATCTGTATACACTGCCACGGTTCCAGCGTAACACGAAGTGTGTTCCAAAAAGGTCGAACGCAATACTCTCGGCGCTGTAGAAACTTTGGGAGCAGAGGCGTGGCGACAAATAGCCAAAGGTGGCACCCTCCAGGGTAGCGTCCTGGGCAGAACCAGGGGTGCCACCGGCCCGAGAGCTATACCGAGCTCTCGAAGGAGTTTCCTAGCCCTAAAGACAAAGGGCTTAAGGTATGACTGGCGGCTCTCGGCAACAAAGGCACCGTCGAGATCAGATGCGGATGCAGTGAGAGCTGTTGGCGACTGAGAGAGGCGCCGGGCTCGCGCGTACGGGCGAATAATGCACTGGGCAGGGCGCTGAGTGAGTGGCATCTCCCCAGCATCGACAAGTAGGCTCTCAATGGGGGCAGGTGCCGAAGCCACATGTCGCCAGGCGAAGGCCGGTGTGGTGGGTCGAATCCACTTTCCGCAATACACATTTGGCAGCAGATGCATAAAACTCGCATCCGTGGTCGAGCTTCGAACGAAAATCGATAAAAATGTAAGGCAATAGAATATCCATGGGGCAGGTACAAGGGACCCTACCTAAGACTGCGAATATGAGCGACCCAGGTGAGGCGTCGGTCAAATACGAGACCAAGGAAAGGATAAGAGTCCAACACTTCCAGGCAAACCCCATTTAGAAACAAGTCTGGATCAGGGTGGAGCCGTGGATGGCAGCAGAAAACCGAGTCCTGTCCGCTTCGGCATAGCGAGAGGCGCGGTTCAATGCCTGTGGAGAAGACGCTCCAGAGTTGGCATCTGGGTCACGGCAAAAGAGATGGAAAGGTCGTCCACGTAGAGCGTAGCGAGAACGTCTTCAGGCAGCACAGAGGTGATACCGTTGATGCTCAGGGCAAAGAGTGTGACACTGAGGACCCTCGTTCTGCTTCATTGGGCCGGAAAGGGCTCCGCCCACCCGTACGGGGAATCGACGATCTCGCAAAAATTCAGATGTAAAGATTGGGAGGCGTCCCCTCGCCCCCAACGTGCGGAGATCGCCATGCAGTAATCTAAACCTTCTCCAGATCCAAAAACACAGTGGCGTAGTGCTATCTACGAAGGAAGGCCTCGCAGACGGCATTTTCCAGTGGGAGCAGAGCATCCGACGTGGATTGGAACTGTGGAAGCCGCACTGTGGAGAATACAGGTGGCCTCCGCTGTCCAGGAAAAAAGCTAATCTAATATTTCAATTTCTCCATCAACTTGCACACGCAGGAAGTTGAGAGATTGGGTGGAAACCGGCAAGGGTAGAGTGCTCTCTTCCTGTTTTGCGATAAGCGAGCACAGTAGCGATTCGCCATGAATCTGGGAGGATACCCTCTACCAGGATCCTGTTGAACAAATCTAACAGAAAGGCCATGCTTCGCACACCCAAGTGTTAAAGCATGGCGTACGGGACATCGTTCGGATCCGGGGCAGTGTCCGCGCACGAAGCAAGAGCGGAACACAACTCACTCAAAGTAAATCTGTTGTTGAAGGGTTCTCCGCCTCTGGAAGTAAAGTCCAGTTGGCGGCCTTCCACGACATCACGACGCTCATTGAATGCTAGCGGAGCAGCATCCCGGGCCAGAGAAAACGGACGCGGGGTCTGAGATCGCTGTCCCATTTTCCAGGAGAACGGGAGGGGTGTCCTGTGAGAATTTACTCCGAATCCTTTTGACTTGCTTCCACACCTCTGCTAGACGGGTCTTCCCGTTAAGTGAAGACACCTATGTCTGCCAAGAAGAGCGGCGGGCGTGCTTCGAAATGTACCCGAGCCTAGCCTTAATTCGACAAAATTCACCGACAGTGAAATCGTTCGAGCGGGGTTTATAGCGCATGTAGGCATAACGCTTCGCCTTGAGGGCCGCCTCAAACTCGGCTGACCACCACGGAAGCGGTCGGCGTGCAAAATAGCCAGAGGTTCTAGGAATAGTAGTTAGGCCCAAGGTGATAAGGTTACCGGAGAAGAACTCAACGACCTCATCTACCGACCTAAACTCGTTGACTGAGACAGAGAAGTCAGTCATTTCCTGAAATGCGGACCACCACGCCCGCGCCAAGAATCACTGGAGCTGACTCTTAGGCGGCAATTCCCTTGAAGGAATATGCCATCTAGGCCTAGCCCGAAGAAGATGTGGGGGCCCTCTCGAAGAGAAGACCTTCATGGGAATGGCCGTACACTTGCGGGAGGCAGAACTCTGGGGGTTGTTGGCCGGACAATGTGCTGAAGGCGCTGTTGCCTTCGAGGACTTATCGGGGAAGGTTGGGCTCGTCATGTGTCTTTTCCTCCCTCCACCTCGAAAGGCGGCAGTCCTTCTTTTGGAGAATCCACAGTCTTAAAACCACCTAACCTAGCACTGGGTGTGGGCGTACGAACCGAAGCTCCTTTAGTGCTGTCCTCCTTTCGGGGAGCAGTTTTAGGAAGCCTGGAAGATGGCCTCACAAACAACTTCGGGGGTGTTGTCTCCTGTGTTAACTCTGTTGAGGCACGTGACCATTTTGCCTTACAGGAAACGGTCACGCTGGGGGAGCCCTGGTTTTAGCCGGGACTGGGTGTGAACCCTTTGTGTCACCAGCTGTACCAGAGGAGCGCCCGGGGTGAGAATCCGCAGAAGGGTTCCGAATGGGCGTGGAAACGGCCAGACCAAGTCCTTAGCCTCGCGAAATGAGACGATCCTGGGCCTGAACGGCCAGGATTTCCTTTTCAAGAAGATACGCACCACATTGCTTCGAAGAAGCAGGGTTCATAGATGAGTGCGGTGTCCCACTCACTAGAGTGTCATCAAGTGTCCAAAGAGCATTAATCATGGCCGCCTCGGAGGGATTTGACGCATTCGCCAAAAGGCTCGGGTCCGAGATACGGGTCACCTTCGGCTCTCTATCAATCAGGCTAACTAGTGCTCTCCTTTTGATGGATCATGTTGCCCATGGCCAACATGCTACCATCAGTGGAGCGAATAACCAGAATGCGTTTGAAGCCAGCAGGTTAGAAAATGATAGGTAATCTCTGAATGAGGGGCCCCTGACGTAATTGAGGCTTCATCTGCGCACTTGTAATTTTGGTCTTGGTCTGGGACTCCCTAGCGGGAAGGCACCGTGGGCAGAGGTGCCGATCTTGGCTTGATCGCTTACCAAAACGGTAGCGGACGTCTGCAGCGGTGGTTCCCGCAGAGGGAAAAGAGCCCCCCTCCCCCGATTCTTTTCCCTGTTCCTTTTCTTTTTAGGAGAGGAGGGTGGGGAATGAATCCACTTCTCTCCTCCGCCGGAAGGAGCCCCTGGGCCAGATAGACAGGCCTCGGCATGATCCTTATCTGAAATTCTGAAATGGAGGTCTTGGCTGTCAGAGGGGCACCAATGGGCTAAAGATGCCTTCTCTCCTTTGAATTTTTTTTTTTTAATTTTATATATCTCATCTGGCAACTGCCTTCCAGGGCATAAGTCGCGGTACGAAAGCTAGCCTAAATCTAGGCTATATTAATGGCCTAGTACTAGGTTACTTTAAAATAAAATTAAAAAAGACAAAAAAAAACACCCCCCCCCAAAAAAAAGGAAGAGTAAGAAGCTCTTGCGTCGGGGGGAGGTCCTCCCGGCGGAGGAGCGTGCCCCCAAAAGTCAATAAGTCCACCAGTCAAGGTGCACGCACTCGTCCCCAGTACAAGGGACAGGCGGTAGCGACCCCGCCCATCCCGGTACCGGGACAGGTATCGTGCGCGAAGATCACCCAGACTGGGACATTCGACAAGAATGTGCCGAACAGTCTGGGGGACGACGCAGTCGTCCCAATAGGGCGCAGGCGAGCGCTCCATCAAATAGCGATGCGTCACACGAGTATGCTCGATTCGGAGACGACAGAAAGCGACCTGAAGCCGTCGCGGCATTGGGGAATAGGTCCATGGGAACAGTCGCGGCGCAATGGCACGCAACTTTAAGTTCCCTTCAACCGTCTCCCATCTTCTTTGCCAAGCAGTCCGAAGAGCTGCCCGTATTCCTGCCATTTAGTCAGTGTGAGGAAGAGCGAAACGCTGGTGCGGTCGAAGAGTCCTCGCGGACTCTTTGGAGCCCTCATTCCCCGCAATTCCTACATGTCCAGGAACCCAGCAGAAGATAATCTCGACATCCGCCCGGCTCGCCAAAAACGTGGCATCACGGAGATCGCAAACCAGGGAATGCGGAGATCTCAATGCCCCGAAAGCACTCAGGGCGCTTTGTGAGTCGCTATAGATCACAATCCGGTCTCCGAACCGGGCACGTCGCGTAATCTCCCCTACCGAGTGGTGTATTGCCACCAACTCGGCCGTGAAGACAGACGCAGCGCCTGGCAGAGCCCCGCTCAATTCAAACAGAGGAGATATGGAGTGGAAGCCGAACCCCTCTTCGGACTTGGAGCCATCCGTATACACTGGTACGGTTGCAGCGTGACACGAGGTGCGCTCGAAAAAAGTTGAAGGCAATACTCCCGGCGCTGTACACCCTTTGTTAGCAGAGGCGTGGCGACAAATAGCCAAATGTGGTAGCCTCCAGGGTGGCGTCCTGGGCAGAACCAGGGGCGCCACCGGCCCGAGAGCTATATCTACCTCTCGAAGGAGTTTCCAGGCCCTAAACCCAAAGGGCTTAGGGTATGACTGGCGTCTCTCGGCGGCATAGACACCATCGAGATCAGCTGCGGATGCAGTGAGAGCTGTTGGCGACTGAGGGAGGCGCCGGGCTCGCGCGTACAGGTGAGTGATGCACTGCACGCGGCGCAGAGCGAGTGGCATCTCCCTAGCATCGACCAACAGGCTCTCAATGGGGAAAGTGCGGAAGGCACTGGTCGCAAGGCGAAGGCCGGTGTGGTGGATCGAATCCACCTTCCGCAATAAACGCTCGGCTGCGGATGCATAAAACTCGCATCCGTAGTCGAGCTTCGAACGAACAAAGGATCGATAAAAAAGTAAGGCAGTAGCCCTATCAGCGCCACAAGCGCTGAACTTTACGGAACGGAGAATATCCATGGCGCGGGTACAACAGACCCTAAGGATGCGAATATGAGTCTCCCAGGTGAGGCGTCGATCAAATACAAGACCAAGGAAACGGTGCGATTCAACACTTCCAGGCGTACCCCATTAAGAAACCAGTCTGGATCTGGCTGGAGCCGTGGATGGCGGCAGAAGTGCACCACCTTAGTATTGGCCAAGGAAAACCGAAACCTGTGCGCTTCGGCATAGCGAGAGACGCGGTTCAATGCTTGTTGGAGTCGACGCTCCAGAGTTGGCATCTGGGCAGCGCCAAAAGAGATCGAAAGGTCGACCATTGGGCCGATTTTTTTTTTTTTTAATTCTATAGAGCCCATCTGGCAACTGCCCACTTAGGCATGAGTCGCCGAAAAACATAACAGACTAGAACTAGGCTACTTTAAAATAAAAATAGGAAAACTTAACAATGATATAAATTGGAAAGACTTAACAATCAGGAAGCAATCTCCGGCAGCGGGGGGAGGTCCCCCTCACCCCGGTGCAGGAGAGTGCAACCTACAAACAAAACAATAACAAAAAAAGAACCTTAAATAAAGGGGAGAAGCCCAGCCTCCCCCCAAAAGTCAACAAGTCCACAAGTCAATGTGCACGAATCTGTCCCGAGTACAAGGGACAGGCGGTAGCGACCCCGCCCATCCCGGTACCGGGACAAGTATCGTGCGCGAAGATCACCAAGACTGGGACATTCGACAAGAATGTGCCGAACAGTCTGGGGGACGACGCAGTCGTTGCAATAGGGCGCAGGCGAGCGCTCTATCAAATAGCGATGCGTCACACGAGTGTGTCCGATTCGGAGACGACAGAAAGCAACCTGAAGCCGCCGCGGCATTGGGGGATAGGTCCATGGGAACAGTCGCGGCGCAATGGCACGCAACTTTAGGTTCCCTTCGACCGTCTCCGATCTTCTTTGCCAAGCAGTCCGAAGAGCTGCCCGTATTCCCGCCATGTAGTCGGTGTGAGGAAGAGTGAAACGCTGGTCCGGACGAAGAGTCCTCACGGACTCTTTGGCGCCCTCATTCCCTGCAATTCCTACATGTCCAGGAACCCAGCAGAAGATAATCTCGACATCTGCCCGGCTCGCCAAAACCGTGGCGTTGTAGTAGTTTGGTTGTCGACCTCCCCTCCCCTATGTCTAATCTCTTTCTTCTTTTGCAGAATGTGTGTGGGTGTGGATCGTGTGATCACCGTCTTTGCTTTGTGTGGGGGGACTCGATGGATCTCTATCGTGCTCCCCCATTCATCTCCTGTTTTCTTTTTACGCGGATTCTTTCAGCAAATATTTTTCTTTAGAAAGTGTAGGTAAAAGTTTGGAAGTAAAGTTTGTGACTGAGAAAGGAAGAGCCGCCTAGACGGAAGATAGGTGAGTGAAGATTGTGTGAGAGTGGATATGGTTGAATGAGTTAGGAGTAAAGATGTTTGAGTGAAGCAGTAAATAGGTGACTGAATGTGCCTTCTCTTTTCCAGTTCCGTGGTACCGATTGTCGTCGACATCTGGCTTTCGAAGACGGCTGAAGCCAATCTTAACTCTCGTGTGGCAGTAAAGGGACGCATCGATTGGGGCCTAAGCCCTCGCACTTTCCGCTCTGACTGGAGCCACCACTTCCTCATCCTTGAGTGCGAATCATTCGCCTTGGCTGAAGTTGAACTTCCAGTCCCTTAAGAAAAGGGAACCTCTCTTCCCTCAAGAAAGCGGGCCCGCCTCCCTTTCCCCCCCCCCCTCCCATACCGGTAATAGTGCTCCCAGAGCTGAAGAAAGTTGAACAGACTCACATGGTGGCACTGGGCAATCTGGTTGTGAAGCCCTAAACATTTCCTTATTTGCGTGTGTGTGGCCAGGGTAAAGTTGTAAGGTCCACTATATATATATATATATAAATATCTTTGGTTGTGGTTAAAGATAGTTAATATTTTGGAAATTGGGTAAATTTACATTTTTGTTTTCTGGGGTTGTGGTTGATTTCTTTTTTTGTGTGTAAATTAAATTTAGAAAATACTCTCTCCTCAATACCCTCTTCTTGAACCACCGAGCGGACCTTGTCAGGGCGGCGGGAACTTTTGGCTGGGGACTCGCGATCGCGCTGCTCCTTGTTTTTTGGCGCCCGAATAGGGACTGCCCGGTGGTTTGAGGAAGGAGAGGAGTGAGAGCCTGTGTCTTTTGTCCCTAATGGAGGAGGAACAGATTGGGGCCATGGAGTTGGAGATGAGAAGACTAAATGAGTTAGTGCAGCAGAAAGACAGAGAAAATGCGCATTTGAGAGAAGAGAATGATAGTTTGAAAAGGAAAATGAGGGAGATGGAAGTGAGAATGGAAGAGAGGATTAAAGACAGTGAGGTGCGAATGGAGGAAAGATTGATGCGAATGCTGAATGAGAAAATGGGAGAATCAGGTGCAATTGGTGGGGGTGTGGCCTCGACTCCACTTGGAATTGACATGACTGATAAAAAGGGATTGACAGGCATAAAGGAACCCCTGCAAATGACTAGGCATCGAAAAAAGAAGACCCCAAAGACTAGATGCCCAGACCGACAGGAAAGGACCCGACTGGCTAGTATTGACTCCTTATATTTCAGCTCGAATGAAGGCATGAGTGAAAGTGGGAGAGAAGTGAGTGATAGTGAAAGTGATGCTGAGGTTCATCGGAGTATACTGATCAGAGAAGTGCCAAAGTTAAGTAAGTTTAGAGTGGAAGGAGCAAAAGATGTGAAAGTGTTTTTGAAAGAGTATGAAAATTATTGTAAGGAAAAATTTGGAGAGAATAATAGGTTTTGGGTGAAAGAGTTGTGCGAGTTTCTAGATGGGCGTATGAAGGATTTTTACCGGACGATTATGAGCGTGGGTGAGCCTAAGTGGGAGGTTATGAAAGAGAGAATAATAGAGCACTGTAAGAGGATGAAGACAAGTGTGAAGTATAAGAAAACAAATGGGTTTGAGGAAGCGAGAATGGGGAAGAATGAGGATGTGAATTCTTAGCGCATCGCTTAGAGTCCTTGGCACGAATGAGATTTGGAGATGACGGAATAAATGGGAATAAGGAGCTGATGAAGAAGTTTTTAAATACGGTTCCGAATGAAGTGAGTGAGTATGTGACGTATAAGAGGAAAGAGAAGATGAAATGGGCTGGTGAAAGATTGCTATGGAAGGATGTACTGGAGATGTTAGAGGACCGTGAATTTGAGGATTATGGAAGGGAGGAGGCCTCGATTCACACTGTTCGCAACTCAAGTATCAGTAAGTTGCCCCAGTTCCGGTCATATCGGGACGCATTGACAGAGAACCCGATCGAAGTGATGTCTAGATTTTTGGAAAATTATTACAGCGGGCAGAATGAACAACAGAGTGTGTATGTTGGCCGCCAACCGAGAGGGAGTAAAAGTAGGAGTGAGAGTCGGAATGGGTGGAGTAGGGTTCAGAATGGTCGGAATAGTGGTCGCACAAATGGTAGGAATGACAGTAGATCTAGAGTAAATGAGCCTAGGTGTCTGAGGTGCAAGAAAGTTGGACATATGAGGGTTGACTGTCGCTGGTCACAAGGAAGTTGCTTTGGCTGTGGACAAATGGGGCACATGATAAAAGATTGTAGTCGTGCGAGGGAAAGAGCGTGTTATGGATGTGGAAGAATGGGCCACTTGGTACGAGATTGCAGGGAAGGTGGTCGAGTAAATATGAGTGGACCTGGAGTGTGTGGTAATTGTGGGCAGATAGGGCATTATGCCAGGATGTGTGCCAGTCCAAGAGCTACCTGTGGTAAATGCGGAATGGTAGGTCATGCAACAAGGTTGTGTAGGACCGGAGAAAGATGCATGAATGAAAGAATGGATGGGAATGATGCAAGTAATCGAGAGGATACGACTCAGGGAAACTAAGGAATGAGAGGGTTACTTCTGGGGAATTCTCTAGAGTGCAAGTGATGAATGTGAGAGAAGGATTGTCAAAGCGTGGAGTGAATTGGGGTCAGAGAGTGAATAGGTGTATGTGTGTTAAAATTAAGTGTGGAGAACGAGAAGTTAGTGCATTGATTGATACAGGATGTAAGGTGAATGTGGTGTACTATGAAGCATTTGTAGGAATGAAAGTAAGTGAAGTTAAGGATCGCGGATATCATTTGACTGGATTAGGTGAACAGGATGTGCCGATTGTTGCAAGGTTTAGAGAAAGTGTTTTGATTGCCGGTGTCCGGATGAATGAAGATGAATTTTGTGTTGTAGAAGGTGCAAACAAGAAGTATGACATGCTATTAGGTTATAAGTTTTTGAAAGCGAATGGTATTGTAATTCACCCTGATTTAGAGATGATTGAATGTAAGAAGGATGGAAGTATGAAGTTTCAATGGTATGTGAATCTAGATGGAAGTGTGAGAGTGAACATCATGAAAGGTCTGGAGGTATATGCGATTGAGAGTGTGCCTGTCAAGCAGAATGAAACATTGAGTGTAAGGATTGGATGGAATTCGGATGTCGAGATAAATGAGAATGATGGGAATATTTATGTCTTGGATGGTAGTGCTGCGAACTATAGATTAAGGCGAGTGGTGCATGTGTTTGATGGTATAATTGATATGAAAGATCCGCGTGTCTGCATGCAAGTTTGGCCTGATCTGCGAAGGAAGAGTCTTAGAGGAGTGCAAGTGGGAGATAAATTGGGTGTTTTAAATACAGTGGTGAATATGGAGAATGATATGCATGTGGTGAACGCAGATGTGTTTTCCGTGAGTGTAACGTCGAATGTTTGGAAGTATGAAGATTTGATTGAGCAAGTGAAATTGGAAGCAAAGTTGATAATATGTGTGAAATGGTAGCGATCGATTGCGTGTCTTTTCCGAGGACTGCAAGAGGGTATGTAGGGATGATTGTGATGGTGGATCATAAGAGCAAATTTGCGTATGCTGCACCTGTGACAATAAATCTTCATTGACTGTTGCTAGAGAAGTGAGTGAGAGAATGTTGCCCATGTGCATGTGTAAGCCTGTGCGAATGTTGAGTGACAATAGACCTGAGTTTGTAGGACGTGCTTTTGAGATGTTGAGTGAATGGGGAATAGATCATGTGCGAACAACGCCGTATATGCCTAGTGCGAATGATTTGGCTGAAAGAACGATAAGAACTTTGAGTGAGATGTTACGATTGATGGTGAAAGATGGGAAAGAATGGGATGAATGTTTGGGAAGAGTGCTTTGGGCGTATAACATGACAGTGCATAAGGCGATTGGAATGTCACCATGTAAGTATTTGATGAACTTTGAACGAATGATTAGGCCACATATAGGACTTAGTGAGAAGGATCGTGAGTTGTGGAGAAAAGGGAATGAAAGGTTTGAGAGTTTTTCTGTGGGTGATAAAGTACTAAAGGAGATTGAGACAAAAGGTAGACTGAATGTGGATATGTTGAAAGAGAAATTTGAAGGTCCGTTTGTAGTAAGAAAGGTTTGGTCAAATGGGGTAAGTTATGTGATAGTTCGTGAAAGAGAGGATGGAAGTTTGGATGAACGTAGAGCGCATCAAGGTCAGTTGCGAAAGTGGCGTGAACCTCCTCAATATTTGGTGCAACATCCGGTGAATGAATATCTGTCTGAAAGAATGGAAGACTGTGAAATGGTGGATGATATAGCTAGTGCTTTAGAGGGAAAGCAGTTAGTGTTAGTTGAACATCGAAGGGGGAAGCGTAAGAGTAAACGGTTGAGAAAGGATGAATGGATGGAACAGTTTGGTGAGTGATGTGAGAGAGTTTTCTGGGTTTGTGCAAGATCGAGATGGAGTATATGATAGAACATACAGTATTTGTAAGTTTACGTTGAATGAGTCTGAGTCTATGCTAGAGAGTATAAATGGGATAAGTGCAAAATTGGAACAAGAGTCGATAAATGCTATGAAAGAATGGGAAGGTTTGATGGATGTAGTAGAGAGGTTAGTTGAGGATTTGAGTGGGATTGGTCAGGGAATGTCGGATGTGTGTGTGGATGAAGTACATAGAGAAGGAGCCATGGACAGACATGAGGAGACATTACGACAGATGATAGGGACAGTTGATGGACCTGTGACTAGGAGGAGAGGCAGAGTGAAAGAGTATGACTGGGTGATGTCGAAAGCATTGTGAATGAATGAAGATGGGGATTGAGACATGGTGAGGTGAGGCGAATTTAGCTGGGAGGGATGTAGTAGTTTGGTTGTCCGCCTCCCCTCCCCTATGTCTAATCTCTTTCTTCTTTTGCAGAATGTGTGTGGGTGTGGATCGTGTGATCACCGTCTTTGCTTTGTGTGGGGGGACTCGATGGATCTCTATCGTGCTCCCCCATTCATCTCCTGTTTTCTTTTTACGCGGATTCTTTCAGCAAATATTTTTCTTTAGAAAGTGTAGGTAAAAGTTTGGAAGTAAAGTTTGTGACTGAGAAAGGAAGAGCCGCCTAGACGGAAGATAGGTGAGTGAAGATTGTGTGAGAGTGGATATGGTTGAATGAGTTAGGAGTAAAGATGTTTGAGTGAAGCAGTAAATAGGTGACTGAATGTGCCTTCTCTTTTCCAGTTCCGTGGTACCGATTGTCGTCGACATCTGGCTTTCGAAGACGGCTGAAGCCAATCTTAACTCTCGTGTGGCAGTAAAGGGACGCATCGATTGGGGCCTAAGCCCTCGCACTTTCCGCTCTGACTGGAGCCACCACTTCCTCATCCTTGAGTGCGAATCATTCGCCTTGGCTGAAGTTGAACTTCCAGTCCCTTAAGAAAAGGGAACCTCTCTTCCTTCAAGAAAGCGGGCCCGCCTCCCTTTCCCTCCCTCCCCTCCCATACCGGTAATAGCGCTCCCAGAGCTGAAGAAAGTTGAACAGACTCACATGGTGGCACTGGGCAATCTGGTTGTGAAGCCCTAAACATTTCCTTATTTGCGTGTGTGTGGCCAGGGTAAAGTTGTAAGGTCCACTATATATATATATATAAATATCTTTGGTTGTGGTTAAAGATAGTTAATATTTTGGAAATTGGGAAAATTTACATTTTTGTTTTCTGGGGTTGTGGTTGATTTCTTTTTTTGTGTGTAAATTAAATTTAGAAAATACTCTCTCCTCAATACCCTCTTCTTGAACCACCGAGCGGACCTTGTCAGGGCGGCGGGAACTTTTGGCTAGGGACTCGCGATCCCGCCGCTACAGCGTCACGGATTTCGCGAACCAGGGGATGCGGAGATTCCAATGCCCCGAGAGCACTCAGGGCACTTTGTGAGTCGATATAGATCACAATCCGGTCTCCGAACCGGGCACGTCGCGTAATCTCCCGTACCGAGTGGTGTATTGCCACCAGCTTGGCCGTGAAGACAGACGCAGCGCCTGGTAGAGCCCCGCTGACTTCAAACAGAGGGGATACGGCGTGGAAGCCGACCCCCTCTTGGGACTTGGAGCCATCCGTATACACTGGCACGGTTCCAGCGTGACACGATGTGTGCTCCAAAAAGGTCGAACGCAATACTCCCGGCGCAGTACAAGCTTTGGGAGCAGAGGCGTGGCGACAAATAGCTTAATGTGGTAGCCTCCAGGGTGGCGTCCTGGGCAGAACCAGGGGCGCCACCGGCCCGAGAGCTATATCTACCTCTCGAAGGAGTTTCCTGGCCCTAAACCCAAAGGGCTTAGGGTATGACTGGCGTCTCTCGGCGGCATAGACACCATCGAGATCAGCTGCGGATGCAGTGAGAGCTGTTGGCGACTGAGGGAGGCGCCGGGCTCGCGCGTACAGGTGAGTGATGCACTGCACGCGGCGCAGAGCGAGTGGCATCTCTCTAGCATCGACCAACAGGCTCTCAATGGGGAAAGTGCGGAAGGCACCGGTCGCAAGGCGAAGGCCGGTGTGGTGGATCGAATCCACCTTCCGCAATAAACGCTCGGCTGCGGATGCATAAAACTCGCATCCGTAGTCGAGCTTCGAACGAACAAAGGATCGATAAAAAAGTAGGGCAGTAGCCCTATCAGCGCCCCAGGCGCTGAACGTCACGGAACGGAGAATGTCCATGGCGCGGGTACAACAGACTCTAAGGCTGCGAATATCAGCCTGCGAGGTGAGGCGTCGGTCGAATACAAGACCAAGGAAACGGTGCGATTCAACCACTTCCAGGCGTACCCCATTAAGAAAAAAGTCTGGATCTGGCTGGAGCCGTGGATGGCGGCAGAAGTGCACCACCTTAGTATTGGCCAAGGAAAACCGAAAGCTGTGCCCTTCGGCATAGCGAGAGACGCGGTTCAATGCTTGTTGGAGTCGAAGCTCCAGAGTTGGCATCTGGGCCGCGCCAAAAGAGATCGAAAGGTCGACCATTGGGCCGAAGAGGGCTCCCCCACCCGTACACGGAGTCGACGATCTCGCAAAAATTTAGATATAAACATTGGGAGGCGTTCCCTTGCCCCCATCGTGTGGAGAGTCTCCATGATACCGTATCGCCATGCGGTATCATAGGCCTTCTCTAGATCGAAAAAGACCGTGGCGTAGTGCTGTCTACGAAGGAAAGCCTTGCCGACGGCATTTTCCAGTCGGAGCAGAGCATCCGACGTGGAGTGGAACTTGCGGAAGCCGCACTGTGCAGAAGACAGATGGCCTCCGCTGTCCAGGAATAAGAATAATCTAACATTTACCAATTTCTCCATCAACCTGCACACGCAAGAGATTAGAGAGATTGGGCGGAAACCGGCCGAGTTAGAGTGATCTCTCTCCGGTTTGCGAAAGGCGAGGGTCTCTGGGAGGAGACCCTCCACCCAGATCCTGTTGAACAAATCTAACAGAAAGGCCATGCCTCGCTCACCCAGGTGTCGAAGCATGGCGTACGGGACATCGTCAGGACCATGGGCAGTGTCCGCGCACGAAGCGAGAGCGGAACGCAACTCACTCATAGTAAACCTGTCGTTGAAGGGTTCTCCGCCTCTAGAGGTAAAGTCCAGTCGGCGGCCTTCCGCGACATCACGACGTGCATTGAATGCTGGCGGAGCAGCATCCCGGCTAGAGAATGCGGAGAAAGCGGTCGCGGGGTCCGAGATTGCGGTCCCATTCTCCTGGAGAACGGGAGGGGGGTCCTGCGAGAACTTGCCCCGAATCCTTTTGACTCGCTTCCACACCTCTGCTAGAGGGGTCTTCCCGTTAAGTGAAGACACGTATGTCCGCCAAGAAGAGCGGCGGGCGTGGTTCGAAATATACCGGAACCTAGCCCTAGCCCAACGAAATTCACCGACAGTGAAATCGTTCGGGCGGCGCTTATAGCGCATGTAGGCCTAACTTCTGTTTGAGGGCCGTATCACACTCGGCCGACCACCACGGGCTCTCCTTTGAAGCCTCAGGGGCCCGAGCTGTCTGAGGAGAAGGTTGAACAGGGGCAGACTCAGGTTTTATGCTTGCCACCGATCCTGGGTTCGGCCCCATGGAAGATCTTACCGTCTGGGGCTGGGTCACCTCAGGGACCATGTCCATCTCAGGTGGGCCTCCGTGTGGCCATCCCCCTCCCCCCAAGACATCACGTATCCCATTCGAAGAACATTTTGTCTCGTCTTGGGTCGGCGTGCCAGCATCCGACGGGGAAGAGAGGGGGCCTGTACATTGACCCCTGTAAACTCAGAACGCACATGTGCAGGACAGGTCCTGCCTTCCCTTGCCCCCCTAAGGGGGTAAGCTCTATTGACTTGCTCCCGCGGCATATTGGGCCGCCGCTTTCTTGTCAGTCCTCTGTGAAAGGAAAGGAGGCTGTCGCTGGGGAGTCACCCAAGGGCGACTCCAGGGAAGGGGTGAGTCCACTGCACCCGTAGGCCTATGAGAGGAGTAAGCCAAGCCTGCTTTCTGGTCAAAGAAGTTTAGAGACCCCTGCGAAAGCACGGGTAGGGGGGGGGGGCTCTTCTTTCCTGTCGTGGAGCTGCCCGAGAGCGGTGGTAGAGGGGGAAGTGGAGTTTTTTTTTTCAGGTTTCCATCCTTGGGCATAGCAACCCTATTAGTATCACGGGGCGCAAACGCTAATCACCCCGCGCAGTAGGGGTGGCCAGCAAACTCAGCTGCCACCATTCAAAACCACTCCTACAGCCCAGTGGCCAGGCAGCTCCACCTTTGGCTGGGTGCAAAATCGATAGACAGTGAAAGGAGAAAGAAAGGGAATGTGAGGTTGCTGGTGAAGCAGGTTGTTTAAAACCGGAGCTCGAGGGTGGTCGTCTCCCCCGAGGCCCTTATGGGGTGCTACAGCAACTTTCATTACCCACCCCTTTAAATTAACACCATTTTCTCCATGGCGAATGAGGACTTTAAACCGTTTGGAGTAAGAAGCTCACCAAGTCACATGGACAACTCAATTGGGGTAAAGAGGTATGGGAAGAAGTATTACTTCATGGTAAATTGTGTTATGGAATGGGTATGGTGGTTGAATGGTAAGGCATTTGAAAGTCAAAGAGTACCTGATGCGTAGAAGAACGCAGTAATAGCACTGTTGTATAAGAGCAAAGGGAAAAAAGTAAATGTAGTTACTACAAGGGACCAAGTCTGTTGATTGTTTGTAAATTAAAGTGTATGGCAAAATTCTAAGTGGACATTTATTCAGGATACCTCGAGGGATTGACAGGGGATAAAGGATAAGTTAAGGAATTGATAGGGGATGAACAAGGGATCAAGTATTTGCTCTGAGAGAGCTGGCTGAAAAAAACAAGGCATAAGAGTGTGTAATGGATATGTTGGGTTCATGGATCTGGAGAAAGCGTATGATCGTGTAGATAGAGAAGCAGGATGGCAGGTGTTAAGAATCTACTGGATGGTGCAAAGATTATTTATATTGGAAGGCGTAAGTAAAGGTGAAAGTTAGATGGGAGTGAGTGGGTTGACATATGTGGGGATGTAATACAAAGGTATGTGATGTCACCATGGCTGTTTAATCTCTTTATGTATGGTGTACTGGGAGAAGTATGTATGGGAATTAGGTAAATTAGCCACCAGCCAAGAAAATACGTGAGAAGAGGTTATAAAGTAGCGAAAAAGGTGTAAATTGAAATGTCTACAAAGAATAAAGCCTAGGTGGTATCAATCTAGTTAGCGATTGCTGGGAGAACTGAGGCATCTATTCCAGATGCATTCACATTTTTCCTACCTTTCTTCTACAGCACTATCAACCTCATACTTATCACTCCCATACCGTGGTATTGGCTTTATCTTACATATCTACATTGTACAACAGTTCTAAATACACTTGACATCTACTTTTGATTTCATTCATCACAAATAGCTTGCTATTCCTTATGCTTGATATTCACACACATATTCTTCTCTTTCCAGAATAACTTCCCATTCCAATCTGGATCCTCATCCCTCTAAATGGATCATTTGTTGTTTTCTTACCATCGTTAATCACTCATTTCCTTTTCTTGTATGCAGTAATCTGCATCTTCCTGGCCTGATCATCTGCATTATTACATATACAAGTTTCCCCTTTGCTCTGCACAGGTAAAATAGTCATTTTACCATTAAGCTTTCACTTTGTTATAACACACCCACATACACCTTTAAATGAAAATGCGGAAGTTAGATAACGAACGAGAGTAGCTTAAAGAAGAGTGGGCTCTTAAGTATTTAGTATTCATTTTGCGCTTAAATTATTATTGGTTGGAATCTTAGTGTATAAAGTGAGACTGAACATGACTGGTGTTTAGTTTAAATGGAGTGGTGTTAGATAATGTTATGCGGGTGAAGTTGTACTGAGTGAAAAATGTAAAGTGATCGAATTTGAGGAGACAGTCATTGGCTTCTGTTTTCATGTAGAATTTGAGTCTGGTAATGTAAGATTGCAAAGCCCAAGCTGTGCATATATAGTGTGGGCGTTGTTGATACATGTTAAGTGTTAGTCCAAGTTTATTGGTCTTTGTATTAGGTGGGTGACGTTGGTGAGTAGAATTCTTGAGTGACAAGGGTGAAATCCATGTCGGGAAATGTCTAGTGGGATGTTTAAGTTTTGTCTAGAAGTAGATGCTCCACGATTTCGGAGGGGGTTGCAGAATTTAAACCACCTTTAGCCGACACCGGACATGCATCACCACTCACCATTGGAGAGGGTGGTGGACTTTTTCTCTAGCGGGGAACCAACTTCGGGGGCAGGCGACTCTCCTTCCACAGAGGCGGCATTTTGAAGTGAGAAAGAGCTGAAGGAACTCAGAGGCTGCGGCAGAAGTTGGTCATTCAGTTCTTTGTCACTGACTAAAGTAATATAATCTAAGTGACTCGCATCGGAGGCTGCAATAAAACAAAGGTTTACTTTATCTCAATGTAGGGGAGCAAGAAAACTATACTGTAGTTCCAGCTGCGCATGGTAGAAATCAACTAAATGTGCCTAGCTAATAGGAGAAGGGAGTTGTGAATTCGCGGAGTTGTATAATATTCTAGCGAATGTGTTAAATATTTGGCATGCATTAATGCCTGAAAAAGGACCATCATTATACAATTCCTTTATGCCCTATTAAGATCAAAGCTACCCATCATTTTTTCTGTGTAATTGACCCTTGAAGTGATTGATGCGACACCATGTCCTGTAGCATTTTGTCGATTTCGGGTTGAATCCTGGCCAAATGGAGAGCTATGTGGTGAAGTAGCATCTAGTCGAGTCAGGGCTCATAGCTTGGCTCAAGGCACAGACACATCCCATCCCCTCCATACATAACTATCATACACTCATCCCTTCTCTCTGACATTCATATAATCAATCCACCTTTTACACAATCCTTCGATCCTTCAAAGGTGTGCACACAAACTGGAACATTCTATTCTCATCCATTCTGCTTTCCTTCCTTAATACTCTCAAACACTCTTGGTACACCAAGAATAGAAGAAGCCAATGGGTCTCTTAAATTCTAATATCAAGACAGTATTAAATAAACATTTTGCAACGGTAATTAACATGGAAACATTAGTGAAACAATCCCAGGAGGGGCAGTCAAGTACAAACGAGAGGTCATTGGACACTATAACATGTAGTACAAATGAAATTTTAAAAGGAAAGGAGAAAATAAATAGGTTCAAGTCACCATGTCCTGATGAAATTGTACTGAATGTTCTAAAGGAATTTAGGCAAGAGGTAGCTCAATCAATAAAATCTATATTTACTCAATCTCTTGCAAAAGGTGCCATGTCCAAAGATAAGAAAATGGCAAACATCACACTAATAGATAAAACAAGTGAGAAGGAAGATCTAAATAATTATTGGCCAATTAGCTTGACCTCCATAATTGCTTGATTCAATAATTGCCTTTTTTTTTTAAATTTGCCAATCTGGCGACTGCTTTCTAGTGCATAAGTCACCGTAGTTAAAATTCTAGCCTAGTACTAGGCTATTCTAAAATTCACAAAGAAAACAAGAAGGAAGCAACAACAACAACTTGGACTTAAAGGCCTTCAACAAGGCTTCTCAAAAGAGTGATACAAAAAGTAAAGGAAAAATTAGCAGATTGGCTTCGCAACTAGAATGCCACAGGGCTTGGTGCTTGAACCACTGTTTATTATATATATAATGGTATAGATGTGGGATATTAGAAGCATTTCTGTTTGCAGATGATACTAAAGTGGGAGACAACATGGCCAATTCTGAAGAGTGGTAAACTTCAATTGGATCCTGGAAATAATATGTAAATGGTCTGAGACATGGCAGATGTCATTAAATATAGACTTGTGCAATGTGATGCATATAGGTTATTAAAATCATAGAAATAACAATTATTAGATTATCCAGTGGAAACTATAGGTAGGATCAAAGAGTACTTGTCATGTCTCTTCAAATCATTGAAATGTATAGAGGTAGTGAAGAAAACTGAAGACACTGGGTTACATCAAGCAGTTGCAATTTCAAAATTGAGACATCATTTGCTGGTAGAATTCAGAGTGAGGCCACATTTGGACTACTATGCACAGGTGTAGTGACCTTCTTTCAGGAAAGACATGCATAGAGGCTGGAGAAAGTGCAGGCTAGGATAAAATTGATGAAACTAGCTTCAGAACTTATTCATATTGGAAACATGAAGTTACAACGCAAACTAATCAGCATTTACAAAAGTTTACTTGGGATTGACAATCTGGATTATAGGAAGATGTTTTATATTTGCGAAAAGATTTTTCAGTAGTGTGTGGTAATTATTTCTCATATAGGGCATGAAATGCAAGGGAGAGGGAGGACCCCCCTTCCCTGGAGTCGCCCTTGGGTGACTCCCCAGTGACAGCCTCCTTTTCTTTCCAAGAGTGGGTCATCACCTAGCAGGAACCCTAACGAGAGTTGAACTCTTCCTCTTTATACATTAATTGCACTGACAACACCATTGCCCTAACGTGACAACCTTGTGTTTGTTATAACTTCAGTAGCACTGTGGCTATCGTTGTAAGAGGAGGTGCAATCTTTTTCTCTCTTTGTGTAGATTATGAATAAAGGGGTAAAATCAGCAGCCCATATGTGAGTCACATTGTTTTGCATAAATACATTACGTATTCTTTGCAATGTGACCCACCAATGGGTCACAAGGAATGAACACAATGGTTGCAACTGTTTTGCATGCTTTCTGTCCCTATACATGTATTATTGTTTGTGAGGTGGAATTTTTTTGGTTAGGGCATATAAAAAGCCTGAGAATTATAGGAAAGCTTATTAAAATATAATAAATTATTCTTTTATTTCTTATACAGAGCTTAGTGATTTGTGTTAAAAGTATCATAGAATAATAGATGTATACTAGAATTTTGTACATTTGAGATGCCTTGGGATGAAAAATGTTGTAACTCAAGTTGGGTCGCAACCAGTGTACTCAAAAACTTTGCAAATGGAGATATAGAGTTCAGCTGAGAGAACCAAGTCCTCAAACTATACTCAATCAAAGTCAAGGACCCCTGAAGATGAACTCTCCATTTTTCTAATCCCTATAAAAACCAGTCTTAAGATTTTTTTTTAGCCCATCTGGTGACTGCCTGCTTGGACATAAGTCACCGTACACGATGCAGCCTACTACTAAGCTATATTAAGAAACAAGTAATGTGCGCGAAGATCGCGCAGACTGGGAAATTCAACAAGAGTGTGCCGAAGAGTCAGGGGGACAACGCAGTCTTCATAGTAGGGGGCAGGCGAGCGCTCCATCAAATGGCGGTGCGTCCAATTCGGAGACAATCGGACTCTTTGGGGCGCTCATTCCCCGCAATTCCTACATGTCCAGGAACCCAGCAGAAGATAATCTCGACATCCGCCCGGCTCGCCAAAACCGTGGCGTCACGGATATCGCGAACCAGGGGATGCGGAGATTCCAATGCCCCGAGGGCACTCAAGGAGCTTTAGGACTCGCTATAAATCACAATCCGGTCTCTGAACGGGGCACGCCGTGTTATCTCCTGTACTGAGCGGTGTATTGCAACCAGCTCAGCCGTGAAGACAGACTCAGCGCTTGGCAGAGCCCCACTGACTTCAAACAGAGGGGATACTGCATGGAAACTGACCTCCTCTTGGGACTTGGAGCCATCCCTATACACTGGGACGGTAGGGCGGGTAATACTTTGGGCAACCATATATTTTCATTAAATCCTTTAATGAGGGTTGCTTAAATAATAGATTTTCCAGGGTAGATTTTGAAAAAAGAACTTTATTTTGTTATACAATTGCTTTTACCTACATCAATTTCCATTTAAATAAAAGTAAATTTACCCCTTTCATCACGAGCTTATGTAACATTTTTATTTAATCCAAGTACACACAAGCACACAGTAACCTCAAATTTACATGTTTATTGAGTGAGAAAAGTGTATGCAAAGCTCCAGATATAACTGCATGGGTCACTTTGGGTCATATTCCAGTGAAACTTCACCAGAGCACAAAAATCTTGCATTGACTCATTCCTGGACATCAGACGTCTACTTGTCTTTTGTGCCCTGATTCCTCCATCCCTCTTTTCATGTGAGAAATACTTGGAAGAAGCCTCAGTCACCATTCTTACAACCCTCTCAATGCTGTGTGTGTGACAAGGCCAGTCAGGTACTTTTATAGGAGAGTGAATGAAGTTTTTTCAATTCAGAAGTATGTACTTAAAGAGCAAGTGAGAGGTGGCTCAGAGACATCCTCTGACGAATTGATCACATCTCCAATCCTGGTAGCATCACAATTGATGTATGGTGTCCTTCTAAGCCTTACAAAAGTGTCTCCCAGTTGAGTATCTGGGTCTCCTTCTCCCCTGGATTCTTTTCACCCCTTCAGTTCTCTCCGCCTGATCTTCAGAGCATAGGAGAGTTCGGAGGATGGCTTCACTGTATGCATACTAAGCTGATCTCTTAACAGTTGGCAAAACAATATCCAACACCTCCTTCCTCTGAGACTTAAGGCAGTGAAGTTTATAAAAAATGTGCCTAGGTCCCTACGTCCAGGAGTGCTTAATCTTAATGTTAAACCAGCATGGGTAATATACACCAATGATGAACACAACAACCAGTCGTAGATTCTTAAAAGCTTTTCCTTTGAGTTCATGCTTTGACACCCACAGCTGAAGTCTGTTAGCTGTGGTCAGCCAGCGACTGTGGTTTACTGGTCCTATTTCCAATATTTCCAAGCACTCCATCTCTGATTGCCGATACAATTCTATAGCCGTAGTGTTGATCAGTGGAAAGATCTTGCACCACTTTCTGAGGTACCTTGGTAAGAGGAGGACCTAAAGATATTTGAGTGAAATTTGGGTTGATATCCAAGTCTGTAACAGAATCAAGGAGCTTTCCTATTGGTCCGGAATATCTGTTGTCAGATAGTGTTGGGCCATCCAGGTTGATAATTAGATGACAGAGAGGAAGTTCCCCAGTGTGCAAGTTACAGACCAACCAAACAAGCTTTCTGCCCAAATGGAGCTCCATTTTTCGCATTACTCCAGCATTTACACCTGTGTTTACATTCGTGGAGTCTCCTCCAATGGCCATTAAGCTTTTATCCAACCCCCTTTCCCTCAGTAATCCAAACATAGCCTTAGCGATCTTCTCTGCATATAGTTCTTCTTTGGTAGCCTTTTCTGGGACAAAGTGGAAGAGGTAATTGCTCCCAGGCTCACTGATGACAATTTAATGCTCCTCTTTTGTTTTTGCTGGAAACAATTTTTCACTTCCCTCTGCCTCCATCATAAAACTTGTCACATCAATTCGTCCATCAAAGAGAACACAAGAAATTCCCTCATCCTTCCTTAAGTTTTCCTCAAACTTATGTTCAATAACTGTCATTAGCTTTTCCTGTGCTCTCTTAACTTTATTCTTATCAATTACTTTACTTGTATCTTCCTCAGTAATGAATCCAGCATCTATTAAAGCTGCTGTTGCTATAGCTGCAGTTGGTCTCAATCTGACACCATATCTTATACTAGCAAGAGCAATATTTGGAATTTCATCATAATTCTTTCTATTCCTGGTAGAAGATTCCGGCTCTTCAACAGCTTCAAAAGTTAGTTCATTACCCAAAGTGTTGTCACCATCAGAATTTTCTGCCTCCAGATCTTCACCTTCTGCCAAAAAATGCTTGATTTCTTTTCTTGCTGCTTTTCCTGCTAAAACAGCGCTTTCCTCCTTACTTTTTCTCTTTCTTTTCTGAATCTCTTAATTGTCTATTATGCTCTGGAATATCAGGACCTCCAATTTGAAAAGTAGCTTTACTTCCAACCTTCTCCTTTTGTCCTTTAATAAAGGCCAGTTCCCTAGTAGGTATTTTTTTCTCTTTACTACAACAGATGTTAATGTGGGCCTCAGTCTCACAGCCATTACAACATACTTCCCAAAAACTGGAAATTTGACATTTGCATGTCAATATATCAAATAACTTATCTAGTTTTGCAATGAACCTCTCTTTTACTTCAATATCTCCTTCACCAAGAGAAATTTTTACTGCCTCCTTCCACACCTCCTTAAGTTTTGATATTATTGTGACCTTTTGATTTACAACAGGTGGTTTGAAGAGAGCATTAGCTTTGGTCGACTGATTAATCAAGCCCTGATACGTCTTTTACCAGTTGGTCCACTTCATAATTTCTCCGGTCATCTTCACTTTGCTCCCTCGGGTAGATGCCGTACCTCAAAATATCTCTTATTGTTGGTAACTCAGACATCATCAGCTCTTGCCCAGTCCCAACAAAATTAGTCAGATGAGAACTTGATTTGGACCTTGTCTTAATTTTAGCCATTGTCACACTAAATGCAAGTATATCTGCAAATGAAAAGATGGCACTTAGATTAAGAAATAATCTCTACCAAATAATTATATGTTATTCTAAAATGATCCAGAGCCTTTACTAGCATTCAAATAAAATGTAAATGCTCTATAAACAGTTAACAGTTACAATAATTACCAGAACTGGTAACACTATTGGAATATTGCCTTCCACTGAGTAATGAGTACTGGCTACTTGCAATTTTGGAGTTAGACCAAACTAAATTAAGGGTCATTTTTAACAGGTTTCCTACTTCTCATGTCTAATACATTTTTTTAGACATATCTTTCAGACTACATAAATGTATTGATGATAGAAAACGGTAAATTTGATCTTTTATGGGTAGCTAAAATAATAGTAAATGACCCAGAACTAACAATATTTCAACTTCAAATTGATGTAGGTGAGATCAATCAGAATTTAACATTTCTGCCAAAAGTATGTTCTTTTCACCAATATTCATCATTTGAATACCCCTCGTCACCAGTTTCATAAAATTCTAGAGTATGACCTGCCCTGCTGGCATGGTTCCAGCATGACATAAGGTGTACTCCAAAAAGGTTGAACACAATACTCCCAGTGCTGTAGAAGCTTTGGAAGCAGAGTCATGATGACAAATAACAAAAGGTGGTACCCTCCAGGGTGGTGTCCTGAGCAGAACCAGGGGCGCTACGAGCCTGGAGCTATACTGAGCTCTCGAAAGAGTTTCCTAGTCCTAAACCCAAAGGGCTTAGAGTATGAATGGCATCTCTCGGCGGCATAGGCACCGTCAAAATCAGCTGCGGATGCAGTGAGAGCTGTTGGCGACTGAGGAAGGCGCTGGGCTCACACGTACAGGCAAAGAGCGAGTGGCATCTCCCCAGCATCTACAAGTAGGATCTCAATGGGGGAAGTGCGGAAGGCCGGTTTGGTGTATCGAGTCCACCTTCTGCAATATGCGCTCAGATGCAAATGCATAAAACTCGCATCCGTAGTCGAGCTTAGAACGAACAAAGGATTAATAAAAAAGTAAGGCAGTAGCCCTATCAGTGCCCCAAGCACTCAACATCACAGAATGAAGAATATCCATGGTACAGGTACAAGAGACCCAAAGGCTGCGAATAGGAGCCTCCCAGGTGAGGCATCGTCAAATACAAGACCAAGGAAATGGTGCGAGTCTACCACTTCCAGGCACACCCATTGAGAAATAAACCTGGGTCAGGGTGGAGCCGTGGATGGCGGCAGAAGTGCACCACCTTAGTCTTAGGCAAAGAAAACTGAAGCCTGTGGGCATCGGCGTAGTGAGAGACCCAGTTCAATGCCTGTTGGAGTCGATGCTCCAGAGTTGGCACCTGGGCCACACCAAAAGAGATCGAAATGTCGTCCACGTAAAGCATAGCGAGAACATCTTCCAATAGCACAGAGTTGATGCCCAGGGCAAAGAGTGTGACACTGAGGACACCCTCTTCCTGCTCCATTGGGCCAGAGAGGGCTACCCCCACTCATATGCAGAATCGACAATCTCGCAAAAATTAAGATATAAAGATTGGGAGGCGTACCCTTGCTCCCATCAAATGGAGAGTCTTCATGATACTGTATCGCCATGCAATATCATAGGCCTTCTCACGATCAAAAAACACAGTACCGTAGTGCTGTCTATTAAGACCTCGGAGCAGAACATCCGACGTGGAGTTGAACTTGGGGAAGCCACACAGTGCAGAAGACAGATGGCCTCCGCTGTCCAGAAAAAAAGGCTAATCTAACACTTACTAATTGCTCCATCAACTTGCACATGCAGGAAGTTAGAGAGATTGGGCGGAAACAGGCGGGAGTAGAGTGACCTTTCTCCAGTTTGTGAAAAGCGAGCAAAGTAGCGATTTGCCAGGAATCCTGGAGGATACCCTCTACCCAGATCCTGTTGAACAAATCTAAAAGGAAATCTATGCCTCACTCACCCACATGTTGAAGCATGGCGTATGGGAAATGGTATGGACCAGGGGCAGTGTCTGAGCATTAGGCAAGAGCAGAACGCAACTCACTCAGAGTAAACCTGTCATTGAAGAGTTCTGACTCTGGAGGTAAAGTCCAGTTGGCTGACTTCTGTGATATCACGATGAGCAGTGAATGCTGGTAGAGCAACATCCGGGCTAAAGAATCCGGTCGCAAAGGATTCCACCATGGACGTGGGGTCCGAGATTGCGGTACCATTCTCCTGGAGAACAGAAGTGGGGTCCTGTGAGAACTTGCCCAGAATCCTTTTGACTCTGCTAGAGGGGTCTTCCCGTTAAGTGAAGACACATATGCCCACCAAGAAGAGCGGTGGAAGTGCTTTGAAATATACCGTAACCTAGCCCTAGCCCGACGAAATTCACTGTCAGTTAACTCGTTTGGGCGGCGCTTATAGAGCATGTAGGCATAACATTTCTGTTTGAGGGCCATCTCACACTCTGCTGACCACCATGGGAGTGGTCAGCGTGCAAAACAGCCAGAGGTTCTAGGAATAGTAGTTAGGCCAATGGCGATGAGGTTGCCAGAGAAGAACCCAACAGCCTCATCTACAGACCTAAACTCATCGACTGAGACAAAGAAATCAGTCATTTCCTGAAATGCAGACCACTGCGGCGGGCTCTCAGGCGGCTGCAGCCCAGAAAATGATATTTGACTGGGAAAGTGATCACTACCATGGAGATCATAGACCACCCCCTACCCAAAATCAGGCAGGGCATCTGGAGAGCACAAAGATAGATCAAGTGGTTCTCGGGCAGTGATGCGTAAACTCATCCACATTTAGGACACCTATCTCCAGCTCGTTGATCAGGTCTGCAAGGACTTGACCCCGGGGATTAATCAAGTAGTTTCCCCAGAGGGAGTGTCTACTGGTCAGATCTCTGAGGAAGAGAAAGGGCCTCAGCAACCGTGCCACGATGCGGCAGAAGTCTACCGCGTCAAATTAAGCTGAGGGTGGAATGTACGCGGAAATAGTATACCTCCTATCCAGTTGCAGCTGCACAGCTACTGCCTGAAAAGAGGTATCTAAAGCAAAGGGAACATTTATTTATTTATTATTTTTTTTAAGGGGTTATCTGGTGACTGCCCACTTAGGCATAAGTCGCCGTAAACAAACAGCCTAGTTCTAGGCTACTTTAAAAAATTTGAACAGGAAACAACAATAAAAAGAAATAACAATAACAATAACAAAAAAACAACTAAACCTAGTTAAATGAAAGGGAGAAGGCCGGCCTCCCCCAAATAGTCAACAAGTTTACCAGTCAATGTGCACTCACTCGTCCCGAGTACAAGGGACAGGTGGTAGCGACCCCGCCCATCCTGGTACCGGGACAGGCATTGTGCGCGAAGATCACCCAGACTGGGACATTCGACAAGAATGTGCCGAACAGTCTGGGGGACGACGCAGTCGTTGCAATAGGGCGCAGGCGAGCGCCCTATTGGGGGATAGGTCCATGGGAACCGTCGCGGCGCAATGGCACGCAACTTTAAGTTCCCTTCGACCGACGAAGGGAACAATGGAGACATCATGCTAGGTGTAAATTGTGCATCTTCCAGCCCAGCCCTCATACTGCGGTGGTGGGGTCACAAAACCCATATACCCCGGGAGGGTGGGCAGCGGGCACGCACCCAGTATGGTCTCCTACAAAAAGATAGCTAATGGGGAAGGGGATGAGATGAGCCTCTGTAACTCCTCCCAGTTGGCCCTGAGTCCGCGGCAATTCCATTGAAGGAATATGCCCGCCAGGCCTAGCTTGGAGAAGATGTGGGGGCCCTCTTTGAAGAGAAGACCCTCACGGGAATGGCCGTATGCTTTCCGGAGGCAGAACTCTGCTGCCTACATTTGGGGCCACTCCTCCCACCTAGTGGCCTGGCAGCCCATCAGCATGGCGGCTCCATCTTGGGCTTGGCGTAAAATTGATAGAGATTGGAAGGAGAAAGAAAGGGGAGGTGGGGAAGGTGTGGGTAGGGATGAAGCAGGTTGTTAAAAACCCAGCACCCTATACCAGAGCTCAGGCATGAGGGGGTGTTGTACCCTCCCCCCTCAGCCCCGATCTGGGATGGATGGGTGAGAGGAAGCTGGTTGGCATCTATCCTGCAAAATTAGAGGCTGACCAGAGAGACTTCTGTAAGAGGTTGTAGGGAAGGTGAGGAAGTAGGGTAGAAATGCAGGCTGTCTGAAAGAAGAGGCTAAGCTGGGGCCGGACAGGGCGCTGAGTCCCGTCAGCATGGCGACCAGGAAGGCAAATCGTCATGCCCTTTGCACTAACCTATGAGGTTTCCCTGATTTTTTTTTTTAACTCAGTAAACTGAAACCCTTATATCCTATTTTAAATACAATTGAAAGGCTCATTTTAAATGCCAGTGAAAGATCTTTTCCTCAAAACACAAATCAATCAACTTACAAAAAATTTGCGTGTGGTTCTTCAGAAGATGCTGCTGAAGGTTCAGTTTGGAGTTGTAGGACTTTTCACAAGCATCAATCGGGCAGGGCAGTTTAACATCATTTCTCTGGGTTTTATGTTTTTTCAAATGAACATACAAACTACTTTTGGCAGTGAACTTCGCTTCACAATCTGCGGAATTATGTGCAATAAAAAATTCTACTGATCATCAAAGCACAAAAGAATGATGAGAACTGTTCCCAATGCAACCTCCTTCCCACAAAAAAACACCAAAAGAAACAATGCTCTACCTAGAACTCCTAACACTGGGATACAGCTTAGCCAAGTGTAAACACAGCATTACATTTGAGCGAAGTTAAGCCACACTGGGGGTGATAGTCAGCTGATGGAGTCTCAATTTGAGTCAACTATGTAGTGAGTGATGATTCAGAGCCATCATTAGGCTAGATAAAAAATGAATAAAGAAAATACAAACAAACCCAAAGCCAGAAAAACAGAAAAGTAAGAAGGAAGCATGCTCCAGCATTGGGGGGGGAGGCTCAGCTACACTGGACATAGGAACATGTTACCAACAGCAAAGAGAATAAAAATAAATGGAGAAAAAGTCAGATAGTCTGCAAGTCTGTGTGCATGGCAGCCTTCCTGAGGGACATGGAATGGCATTGAATGACAGTCAAGTAACACACCACAGTAATTTCCTCAATTATAAACCTGAATATAAGAAAATCATTCCTCAATACACTTATTTCTGTAACCAAAAAGAACATATGGTTATTAAAAGTTTAACAAATGAGGAAGGCTTTCCAGTATATGTGGATTTTTATTTTTTAATTTTAAGAGCTCATCTGGCGACTGCCTACTTGGGTAAAGTTGCCGTACTCAACACTACCTAGTACTAGGCTACTTTAAAATAGCAACATAAAATAATAAAAAACAACAATGAAATAAAAAAAAGGAAGAAGGCAAGAGGCAGGAAGCAAGCTCCAGTGTCAGGGGGAGGTCAGCTTCCCCCCGATGCAGGAACATGTGACCTACAAAAACAACAGAAAAAAACAAAAACAAACTAATTAAATAAAGGGGAGAAGGCCGGCCTCCTCCAAAATGTCAATAAGTCCACAAACCCATCCTGGTACCGGGACAGGTAACGTGCATGAAGAACGCCCAGAATGGAACATTCAACAAGAAAGTGCTGAATAGTGTGGGGGACAATGCAGTCTTCACAGTAGGGCACAGGTGAGCGCTCCATCAAATGGGAGTGTGTCCAATTCGGAGATGGCAGAAAGCTGTCAGGGCATTGGGGGGTAGGTCCATGGGAACAATTGTGACGCAATGGCACACAACCTAAGTTACTCTCGACTGTCTCCCATCTTCTTTACCAAGCAGCCCGTATTCCTATCATGTAGTCAGTGTGAGGAAGCGCAAAATCCTGGTGCAGTCGCCAAGTCCTCGTGGACTCTTTGGTGCCCTCATTCCCTGAAATACCTAAGTGTCCAGGATTTTTTTTTTTTTTTTTTTTTTTATAGAGCCCATCTGGCAACTACCCACTTGGGCATAAGTCGCCGAAAAACACGACAGCCTAGAATTAGGCTACTTTAAAGTTAAAATATGAAAACTTAACAATCAATATAAATTGGAAAAACTTAACAATCGAAGCAATCTCCGGCAGCGGGGGGAGGTCCCCCTCACCCCGGTGCAGGAGAGTGCAACCTAAAACAAAACAATAACAAAAAAAAGGAACCTTAAATAAAGGGGAGAAGGCCGGCCTCCCCCAAAAAGTCAATAAGTCCACCAGTCATGGTGCACGCACTCGTCCCGAGTACAAGGGACAGGCGGTAGCGACCCCGCCCATCCCGGTACCGAGACAGGTATCGTGCGCGAAGATCACCCAGACTGGGACATTCGACAAGAATATGCCGAACAGTCTGGGGGACGACGCAGTCGTTGCAATAGGGCACATGCGAGCGCTCCACCAAGTAACGATGCGTCACACGAGTGTGTCCGATTCGAAGACGACAGAAAGCAACCTGAAGCCGCCGCGGCATTGGGGGATAGGTCCATGGGAACAGTCGCGGCGCAATGGCACGCAACTTTAAGTTCCCCTCGACCGTCTCCCATCTTCTTTGCCAAGCAGTCCGAAGAGCTGCCCGTATTCCTGCCATGTAGTCAGTGTGAGGAAGAGCGAAACGCTGGTCCGGTCGCAGAGTCCTCGCGGACTCTTTGGCGCCCTCATCGGCGCGCTCATTCCCCGCAATTCCTACATGTCCAGGAACCCAGCAGAAGATAATCTCGACATCTGCCCGGCTCGCCAAAACCGTGGCGTCACGGATTTCGCGAACCAGGGTATGCGGAGATTCCAATGCCCCGAGAGCACTTCAGGGCGCTTTGTGAGTCACTATAAATCACAATCCGGTCTCCGAACCGGGCACGTCGCGTAATCTCCCGTACCGAGTGGTGTATTGCCACCAGCTCGGCCGTGAAGACAGACGCAGCGCCTGGTAGAGCCCCGCTGACTTCAAACAGAGGGGATACGGCGTGGAAGCCGACCCCCTCTTGGGACTTGGAGCCATCCGTATACACTGGCACGGTACCAGCGTGACACGATGTGTGCTCCAAAAAGGTCGAACGCAATACTCCCGGCGCAGTACAAGCTTTGGGAGCAGAGGCGTGGCGACAAATAGCCAAATGTGGTACCCTCCAGGGTGGCGTCCTGGGTAGAACCAGGGGCACCACCAGCCCGAGAGCTATATCTACCTCTCGAAGGAGTTTCCTGGCCCTAAACCCAAAGGGCTTAGGGTATGACTGGCGTCTCTCGGCGGCATAGGCACCATCGAGATCAGCTGCGGATGCAGTGAGAGCTGTTGGCGACTGAGGGAGGCGCCGGGCTCGCGCGTACAGGCGAGTGATGCACTGCACGCGGCGCAGAGCGAGTGGCATCTCCCCAGCATCGACCAACAGGCTCTCAATGGGGGAAGTGCGGAAGGCACCGGTCGCAAGGCGAAGGCCGGTGTGGTGGATCGAATCCACCTTCCGCAATAAACGCTCGGCTGCGGATGCATAAAACTCGCATCCGTAGTCGAGCTTCGAGCGAACAAAGGATCGATAAAAAAGTAAGGCGGTAGCCCTATCAGCGCCCCAAGCGCTGAACGTCACGGAACGGAGAATGTCCATGGCGCGGGTACAAGAGACCCTAAGGCTGCGAATGTGAGCCTCCCAGGTGAGGCGTCGGTCGAATACAAGACCAAGGAAACGGTGCGACTCAACCACATCCAGGCGCACCCCATTAAGAAACAAATCTGGGTCGGGGTGAAGCCGTGGGTGGCGGCAGAAGTGCACCAACTTAGTCTTGGCCAAAGAAAACCGAAACCTGTGCGCTTCGGCATAGCGAGAGACGCGGTTCAATGCCTGTTGGAGTCGGCGCTCCAGAGTTGGCATCTGGGCCGCGCCAAAAGAGATCGAAAGGTTGTCCACGTAGAGCGTAGCGAGAACATCTTCCGGCAGCACCGAGGTGATGCCGTTGATGCTCAGGGCAAAGAGTGTGACACTGAGGACACTTCCCTGCGGGACACCCTCTTCCTGCTCCTTTGGGCCGGAGAGGGCTCCCCCCACCCGTACGCGGAATCGACGATCTCGCAAAAATTCAGATATAAACATTGGGAGGCGTCCCCTCGCCCCCATCGTGTGGAGAGTCTCCATGATACCGTATCGCCATGCGGTATCATAGGCCTTCTCCAGATCAAAAAACACCGTGGCGTAGTGCTGTCTACGAAGGAAAGCCTCGCAGACGGCATTTTCCAGTCGGAGCAGAGCATCCGACGTGGAGTGGAACTTACGGAAGCCGCACTGTGCAGAAGACAGATGGCCTCCGCTGTCCAGGAAATAGGCTAATCTAACATTTACCAATTTCTCCATCAACTTGCACACGCAAGAGGTTAGAGAGATTGGGCGGAAACCGGTCGGAGTAGAGTGATCTCTCCCCGGCTTGCGAAAGGCGAGCACAGTAGCGATTCGCCAGGAGTCTGGGAGAAGACCTTCCACCCAGATCCTGTTGAACAAATCTAACAGAAAGGCCATGCCTCGCTCACCCAGGTGTCGAAGCATGGCGTACGGGACATCGTCCGGACCATGGGCGGTGTCCGCGCACGAAGCGAGAGCGGAGCGCAACTCACTCACAGTAAACTTGTCGTTGAAGGGTTCTCCGCCTCTGGAGGTAAAGTCCAGCCGGCGGCCTTCCGCGACATCACGACGTGCATTGAATGCTGGCGGAGCAGCATCACGGCTAGAGAATGCGGAAAAAGCGGTCGCTAAAGATTCCGCCACGGACGCGGGGTCCGAGATTGCGGTCCCATTCTCCTGGAGAACGGGAGGGGGGTCCTGCGAGAACTTGCCCCGAATCCTTTTGACTCGCTTCCACACCTCAGCTAAAGGGGTCTTCCCGTTAAGTGAAGACACGTATGCCCGCCAAGAAGAGCGGCGGGCGTGCTTCGAAATATACCGGAACCTAGCCCTAGCCCGACGAAATTCACCGAAAGTGAAATCGTTCGGGCGGCGCTTATAGCGCATGTAGGCATAACGCTTCTGTTTGAGGGCCGTCTCACACTCGGCCGACCACCATGGGAGTGGTCGGCGTGCAAAACGGCCAGACGTCCTAGGAATAGTAGTCAGGCCCACGGCGATGAGGTTGCCGGAGAAGAACTCAACGGCATCATCTACCGACCTAAACTCCTCGACTGAGATAGAGAATTCAGTCATTTCCTGAAATGCAGGCCACCGCGCCCGCGCCAAGCACCACCGAGGTGGTCTCTCAGGCGGCAGTTGCCCTGAAAAGGATATTTGAATGGGAAAGTGATCACTACCATGGAGGTCATCGACCACCCCCCAATCAAAATCAGGCTGTGCATCCGAAGAGCACAAAGATAGGTCAAGGCAAGAAAATGAAGCGGTTCTCGGACAGTGATGCGTAAACTCATCCACGTTTAGGACACCCATCTCAAGCTCTTCGATCAGATCGGCAAGGACTTGTCCCCTGGGATTTATGGAGTAATCTCCCCAGAGAGGATGCCTGCCGTTCAGATCTACAAGCAAGAGATAGGGCCTCGGCAACCGTGCAACGACGCGGCGGAAGTCCCCCGCGTCGAAGTCAGCTGACGGTGGAATGTATGCAGAAATGATAGTATACCTCCTATCCAGGTGCAGCTGCACAGCCACTGCCTGAAAGGAGGTATCTAAAGAGAAAGGAAGAACGGAGACATCATGCCGGGTGTAAACTGCGCATCCCCCAGCCCGGCCATCCCGAGGTGGTGGGGTCGCAAGACCCTTATACCCCGGGAGGGCAGGGAGGGGGCACGCACCTAGCATGGTCTCCTGCAAAAAAATAGCTAACGGGGAACGGGACGAGACGAGCCTCCGCAGCTCCTCCCAGCTGGCCCGGAGTCCACGGCAATTCCATTGAAGGAATATGCCCTCCAGGCCTAGCTCGGAGGAGACAAGGGGCCCTCCTCGAATTGAAGACCCTCACGGGAATGGCCGTACGCTTCCCGGGGGCAGAACCCCGGGCGCTGTTGGCCGGACAAAGCGCTGTCGCCTTCGAGGACTTATTGGGGGAGGTTGGGCTCGCCATGCGAGTCTTTTCCTCCCTCCGCCTCGAAACCTTAGGCGGGCGTTGCGGCTTCGGAGGCAGGGGGCCCTCTTTTCGAGGAACCACCGTCTCCGAGCCACTCGCTCCACCTCGGGACGTGGGCGAAGGAGCCGAAGCTCCTTTGTTGCTGTCCTCCTTTCGGGGGACAGCTTTAGGAACCCCGGAAGATGGCCTAGCGACCATCAGGAGGCACAGGAGGCAACACCCCTGAAGATGGTCCGAGGCCATCTTCAGGGGTGTTGCCTCCTGTGAGTCTAACGACTCGGTGGAGGCGCGTGGCCGTTTCGCCTTACGGGAAACGGTCACGCTGGGGGAAGAGGGGGGAGCCCTGGTTTTAGCCGGGGCAGGGTATGAGCCCTTTTTGCCGCCAGCTTTACCAGGGGAGCGCCCGGGTTGGGTAGAGCCCGCAGAAGGGCTCCGAATGGGCGCGGAAACAACCGTGCTCGTTGGCCTGGATGGGCCGGGAGCAGAGGGTGCCTTCCTAACTATTGAGGCATATGACGTCCCAGGCAGAGCCGGGCGCGCCAGGACCAAGTCCTTTGCCTCGCGGAATGAGAGTCGATCCTGGGCCTGAACGGCCAGGATTTCTTTCTCAAGGAGATATGCACCACATTGCTTCGAAGAAGCAGGGTGCTGCTCTCCGCAATTGACACACTTGGCCACACACGATTTGGACTTATCGTGTGCGACCTTGGAGCAATTTACACAGACTTCGGGTGACCCCGACTTTGCACGTCTACATGAGCGATTCGTATGGCCGAAGCGGTGACAGTAATAGCACCGCCGCGGCAGTGGCACGAATGCCTTCACGCGGTAGCGGTACCAACCGGCACGCACCGACTCAGGGAGCTTGTCACAGTCGAACGTGACGAAGAGTGTAGGGGTGGGTCTCGAGGCCCCTCCCTGTTTTCTCATCACACGTTCGACCTTGACCGCCCCATGGTCGGCCAGCTCTAAGGTGATGTCTTCAATGGAGTAGTCAACGAGTTCCCTCGCATAAACTACTCCTTTCACAAAGTTCATGGTAGAGTGCGGCGTCACACTCACCGGGGTGCCATGAAGTGTCCGAAGAGCACTTATCTTGGCCGCCTCGGCGGGATTCGCCGCATTCGCCAGAAGGCTCCCGTCCGAGAAACGGGTTACCTTCGGCTCTCTACCAATTGCACTAGCTAATCCTCTCCTCTGATGGATCATGTTGCCCTTGGACAACATGCTGCCATCAGTGGAGCGAATAACGAGGAAGCGCTTGAAGCCAGCGGGCTCGAAAACGCCAGGTAACCTCTGAATCAGGGGCCCCGATGTCATCGAGGCTCCGCCCTGTGCATTCTTGGTGTTAGTCTTAGTCAGGGGCTCCGCAACCGGGGGGGCAGAGGGGGCGGATGTGCCGATCTTGGCTTGGTCGCTTGCCAGAGTGGCAGCAGACCCATCCGTCCCCGCAGCCCCCGCGGATGGAGAGGAGCCCCGAGTCTTTTTGGTCTTTTTAGTCTTTTTCTTTTTCGGAGAGGAGGGCGGGGAATGAACCCGCTTTTCACCTCCGCCGGCAGAAGTCCCCAGGCCAGATGGACCAGCCTCAGCCAGGTCCCTCTCCGAAATGGAGAAGGTCCTGGTTGTCGTAGGGGCACCTGTCGGAGGAGATCCCTCCCCTCCTTCTACTGCCTCGGAGCCCTCAGCCATTTGAGGAGGACCTTGCATAGGGGCGGATTCGGGTTCGGTGCTTGGCGCCGAGACCGAATTCCCCCCCATGGAAGGCCCTACCGTCTGGGGCTGGGTCTCCTCAAGGACCATGTCTATCACAGGAGGGGCCTCCAATTGGCCATCCCCTCCCAGGACATCGCAGGTCCCCTTGGCAGTGTCGCCAGTCTTGTATGGGGAGGCACAGGCCTTGACCCCGGCAAGGTTTAAAATTCTTGCCAGCAGGTCTTTTGAGGGAAGCGACCGAAGGGGCCTGGCTTCCCTCTCCCCCCTAAGGGGGTTTGCCCTACCGAGCCGCTTTGATGGGAAGCGGCTGGCTAAGGGCTGCCTGCTGGCTTTCTTGGCAGTCCCCTTGAAAAGAAAAGATGGGACTGCCGCTGGGAAAAGGGAGGTGCCCGAAAGCACCTCCAGAGAAGGGGGTGAGGGGGAGTCCCCTGCACCCGTAGGCGAAGGAGAGGAGTAAGCCTCCTCTCCGGTTAGAGAAATATGGAGGGTCCCCTGTGCAAGCACAGGGGGGGGGACCTCCATTTTTTCGGTGGAGCTGCCCAAGGGCGGCTCCGTCGATGAGCAAGGGGGAGTTAAAGGGGTTTGGGGTTTTTTTTTTTTGTTGTTCATCTATGGGCATGGTGACCCTATTTTTGCCACGGGACGCAATAGCTCATCACCCCTCGCAGTAGCCCGCACTGCGAGAGGTGCTTACAAGCCCGGCAGAGCCAGGCGCCGCCATTCGGGACCACCCCTCCCGCCTGGTGGCCTGGCAGTCCATCGGCATGGCGGCTCCACCTTGGACACGGTGTAAAAAATATAGGTTGTGAAGAGGAGAGGAAAAGGGATGTGAGGAAGGTATGGGTGGGGATGAAGCAGGTTGTTAAAAAACCCCCATCCCGAACCGGAGCTCAGGGGTTAGGGGACAATGTCCCCTCCCCCTTCAGCCCCGATCCGGGGTGGTTGGCTTGAGAAGAAGGTCAGCATTCTACCCTTTGAAATTAGAGGCTGACCAGAGAAAGTTGTGGGAGAGGTTGTATGAAAAGCGACAAGGTAGGGGAGAAATCGGGCTATCTGAAGGAAGGAAGAGAGGCTAAGCTGGGGCCGGACGGAGCGCTGGATCCCGTCAGCACGGCGGCCAGGATGGCAAATCGCCGCGCCCCTTACGGGGTAAGTGTCCAGGAACCCAGCAGAAGATAATCTCGACATCCACCCAGCTTGCCAAAACCATGGCATCACAGATATCACAAACTAGGGGATGCAGAGATTCAAATGCCCGGAGAGGACTCAGGGCACTTTGTGAGTTGCTATAAATCACAATTGGGTCTCAGAACAGGGGACATCATGTAATTTCCCATACCAAGTGGTGTATTGTCACCAGCTCAGCCGTGAAGACAGATGCAGCGCCTGGCAGAGTCCCGCTGACTTTAACAGCTCAGCCGTGAAGACAGATGCAGCGCCTGGCAGAGTCCCGCTGACTTTAAACAGAGGAGATGTGGCGTGGAAGCCGAACCTCTCTGGGGACTTGGAACCATCCGTATACACTGGCACAGTTCCATCATGACAGGAAGTGTGATCCAAAAAGGTCAAACGCAATACTCCCAGCGCTGTACAAGCTTTGGGTCCAGAGGTGTGGAGACAAATAGCCAAAGGTGGTACCCTCTAGGGTGGCTACCTGGGCAGAACCAGGCTCACCACTGGCCCAAGAACTATACCGAGCTCGCAAAGGAGTTTCCTAGCCCTAAACCCAAAGGACTTAGGGTATGAGTGGCGTCTCTCGGCGATATAGGGGCCGTCAAAATCAGGAGGCGGATCCAGTGAGAACTGATGGCGACTGAGGGAGGCGCCGCCGGACTCGTGTGTACAGGCGAATAATGCACTGTACACGGCATAGAGCAAGTGACATCTCCCCAGCAGCTAATAGTAGGTGCTCAATAGGGGGAAGTGTGAAAGGCACCAGTCGCTAGGAGAAGGCTGGTGTGGTGGATCGAATCCACCTTCAGCTGTGGATGCATAAAGCTCACATCCGTAGTCGAGCTTCGAATGAACAAAGGATTGATAAAAAAGTAAGGCAGTAACCCTTCAGCGCCCCAAGTGCTGAATGTCACAGAACGAAGAATGTCCATGGCGCTGGTACAAAGACCCTAAAACTGCAAATATGAGCCTCCCAGGTGGGGTGTCACATAATCAAGGAAACGGTGCGATTCAACCACTTCCAAGCATACCCCATTGAGAAACAAGTCTGGGTCAGGGCAGAGCCGTTGTGGCAGTAGCAGTGCACCACCTTAGTCTTATCAAAGGAAAACTGAAACCTGTGCGCTTTGGCATAGCGAGAGATGCAGTTGAATGCCTGATGGAGTGGACGCTCGAGTTAGCATCTAGGCTGCATCAAAAGAAATCAAAAAGTCATCCACCTAGAGCGTAGAGAGAACATCTTCGGGCAGCACCAAGGTGAAGCTCAGTGCAATTAGTAAGACACTGAGGATACTTCCCTGCGGGTCACCCTCTTCCTGCTCCATTGGGCCGGAGAGGGCTCCCCCACCCGTATGCGGAATCAACAATCTTGCAAAATTCATATATAGAGATAGTGAGGCTTTCCCTTGACCCCATCGTGTGGAGAGTCTCCATGATACCGTATCGCCATGCAGTATCACAGGCCTTCTCTAGATGGAAAAAACACTGTGGCATAGTGCTGTCTATGAAGGAAGGCCTTGCAGACGGCATTTTCCAGTCAGAGCAAAGCATCTGACGTGAAGTGGAACTTGCGGAAGCCGCACTGTGCAGAAGACAGATACCCTCCACTGTCCAGGAAAAAGGCTAACCTAACATTTACCAATTACTCCATCAACTTGCACATGCATACGGTTAGAGAGATTGGGGAGAAACTGGCCGGGGTAGAGTGATCCCTCCCCGGTTTACAAAAGGCGAGCACAGTTGCAATTCACTAAGAATCTGGGAGAGACCCTCTACCCAGATCCTGTTGAACAAATCTAACAGAAAGGCCATGCCTCGCTCACCCAGGTGTCAAAGCATGGCGTGCGGGACATCGTCCGGACCATGGGTGGTGTCCGTGCATGAAGCAAGAGCAGAATGCAACTCACTCAGAGTAAACCGGTTGTTGAAGGGTTCTCTGCCTCTGGAGTAAAGTCCAGTCGGTGGCCTTCCGCGACATAACGCGCATTGAATGCTGGTGGAGCAGCATCCTGGTTAGAGAATACAGTCCCCTTCTCTGGAGAACGGGAGCGGGGTCCTGCGAGAAATTGCCCCAAATCCTTTTGAATTGCTTCCAAACCTCAGCTAAAGGGGTCTTCCCGTTAAGTTAAGACACATATGCCCGCCAAGAAGAGCAGCGGGCGTGCTTCGAAATATACCGGAACCTAGCCCGACGAAATTGTTCGGGCAGCGCTTATAGCGCTTCTGCTTGAAGGCCGTCTCACTCTCGACTGACCACCACGAAGGTGGTCGATATGCAAAATGGCCAGACCTTCTAGGAATAGTAGCTAGGCCGGCAGAGATGAGGTTGCTGGAGAAGAACTCAACGGCCTCATCTACTTAACAGGGTCTTCCTGTTAAGTTAAGACACATATGCCCGCCAAGAAGAGCAACGGGCGTGCTTCGAAATATACCGAAACCTAGCCCGACGAAAATCATGACCAGTGAAATTGTGCGGGCGGCGCTTATAGCGCATGTAGGCATAGCGCTTCTGCTCGAGGGCCGTCTCACTCTCGAATGACCACCACGGGAGTGGTCGGCGTGCAAAACGGCCAGACGTTCTAGGAATAGTAGTCAGGCCCGCGGCGATGAGGTTGCCGGAGAAGAACTCAACGGCCTTATCTACCGACCTAAACTCCTCGACTGAGATAGAGAATTCAGTCATTTCCTGAAATGCAGGCCACCGAGCCCGCGCCAAGCACCACCGAGGTGGGCTCTCAGGCGGCAGTTGCCCTGAAAATGATATTTGAATGGGAAAGTGATCACTACCATGGAGGTCATCGACCGCCTTCCAATCAAAATCAGGCTGTGCATCCGAAGAGCACAAAGATAGGCCAAGGCAAGAAAATGAAGCGGTTCTCGGACAGTGATGCGTAAACTCATCCACGTTTAGGACACCCATCTCAAGCTCTTCGATCAGATCGGCAAGAACTTGTCCCCTGGGATTTATTGAGTAATCTTCCCAGAGAGGATGCCTGTCGTTCAGATCTCCAAGCAAGAAAAAGGGCCTCGGCAACCGTGCCACGACGCAGCGGAAGTCCCGTCCCCCGCGTCGAAGTCAGCTGACGGTGGAATGTACGCAGAAATGATAGTATACCTCCCATCCAGGTGCAGCTGCACAGCCACTGCCTGAAAGGAGGTATCTAAAGAGAAAGGAAGAATGGAGACATCATGCCGGGTGTAAACCGCGCATCCCCCAGCCCGGCCATCCCGCGGTGGTGGGGTCGAGAGACCCTTATACCCCGGGAGGGCGGGCAAGGGGCACGCGCCTAGCATGGTCTGCAAAAAGATAGCTAACGGGGAACGGGACGAGACGAGCCTCCGCAGCTCCTCCCAGTTGGCCCGGAGTCCACGGCAATTCCATTGAAGGAATATGCCCTCCAGGCCTAGCTCGGAGGAGACGCGGGGGCCCTCCTCGAATAGAAGACCCTCACGGGAATGGCCGTACGCTTCCCGGGGGCAGAACCCCGGGCGCTGTTGGCCGGACAAAGCGCTGAAGGCGCTGTCGCCTTCGAGGATTTATTGGGGGAGGTTGGGCTCGCCATGCGATTCTTTTCCTCCCTCCGCCTCGAAACCTTAGGGGGGCGTTGCGGCTTCGGAGGCGGATGGCCCTCTTTTCGAGGAACCACCGTCTCCGAGCCTCTCGCTCCACCACTAGGCGTGGGCGAAGGAGCCGAAGCTCCTTTGTTGCTGTCCTCCTTTCGGGGAACAGCTTTAGGAACCCCGGAAGATGGCCTAGAGATCATCTTCAGGGGTGTTGACTCCTGTGAGTCTAACGACTCGGTGGAGGCGCGTGGCCGTTTCGCCTTACGGGAAACGGTCACGCTGGGGGAAGAGGGGGGAGACCTGGTTTTAGCCGGGGCTGGGTGTGAACCCTTGTTGCCACCAGCTTTAACAGGGGAGCGCCCGGGTTGAGTAGAGCCCGGAGAAGGGCTCCGAATGGGCGCGGAAACAACCGTCCTCGTTGGCTTGGATAGGCCAGGAGCAGAGGGTGCCTTTCTAACTATTGAGGCATATGACGTCCCAGGCAGAGCCGGGCGCGCCAGGACCAAGTCCTTAGCCTTGCAGAATGAGAGTCGATCCTGGGCCTGAACGGCCAGGATTTCTTTCTCCAGGAGATATGCACCACATTGCTTCGAAGAAGCAGGGTGCGGCTCTCTGCAATTGACACACTTGGCCACACACAATTTGGACTTATTGTGTGCGGCCTTGGAGCAATTTACACAAACTTTGGGTGACCCCCCCTTTGCACGTCTACAAGAACGATTCGTATGGCCGAAGCGGTGACAGTAATAGCATCGCCGCGGCAGTGGCACGAATGCCTTCACGCGGTAGCAGTACCAACTGACACGCACCCACTCAGGGAGCTTGTCACAGTCGAACGTGACAAAGAGTGTAGGGGTGGGTCTCGAGGCCCCTCCCTGTTTTCTCATCACACGTTCGACCTTGACTGCCCCATGGTCGGCCAGCTCTAGGGTGATGTCCTCAATGGAGTATTCAATGAGTTCCCTCGCATAAACTACTCCTTTCACAAAGTTCATGGTAGAGTGAGGCGTCACACTCACCGGGGTGCCATGAAGTGTCCGAAGAGCACTTATCTTGGCCGTCTTGGTGGGATTCGCCGCATTCGCCAGAAGGCTCCCATCCGAGAAACGGGTCACCTTCGGCTCTCTACCAATTGCACTAGCTAATCCTCTCCTTTGATGGATCATGTTGCCCTTGGACAACATGGTGCCATCAGTGGAGTGAATAACGAGGAAGCGCTTGAAGTCAGCGGGTTCAAAAACGCCAGGTAACCTCTGAATGAGGGGCCCCGATGTCATCGAGGCTCCGCCCTGTGCACTTTTGGTCATAGTCAGGGGCTCCGCAACCGGTGGGGTAGAGGGGCCCAATGTGCAGGTCTTGGCTTGGTCGCTTGCCAAAGTGGCAGCAGACCCATCCGTCCCCACAGCCCCCGCGGATGGAGACGAGCTCCGAGTCTTCTTAGTCTTTTTCATCCTTTTCTTTTTTGGAGAGGAGGGCCGGGAATGAACCCGCTTCTCACCTCCGCCGGTAGAAGCCCCTAGGCCAGATGGACCGGCCTCAGCCAGGTCCTTCTCCGAAATGTAGAAGGTCCTGGTGGTCGCAGGGGCACCGGTCGGAGGAGATCCCTTCCCTCCTTGTACTGCCTCAGAAACCCTAACCGTTTGAGGAGGACCTTGCATAGGGGCGGATTTGGGTTCAGTGTTTGGCGCCGAGCCAGGATTTTTCCCCATGGAAGGCCCTACCCTCTGAGGCTGGGTTTCCTCAAGGACCATGTCTATCACAGGAGGGGCCTCCAGTTGGCCATCCCCTCCCAGGACATCGCAGGTCCCCTTGGCAGCGTCAAGAGTCTTTTGTGGGGAAGCACAAGCCTTGACCCCGGCAAGTTTAATATTCTTGCCAGCAGGTCTTTTGAGGGAAGCGACCGAAGCGGCCTGGCTTCCCTCTCCCCCCTAAGGGGGTTTGCCCTACCGAGCCGCTTACACGAGGGGCGGTCGGCAACGGGCTGCCTGCTGGCTTTCTTGGCAGTCCCCTTAGAAAGAAAAGGAGGGACTGCCGCTGGAAATAGGGAGGTGCCCGAAAGCACCTCCAGAGAAGGGGGTGAGGGAGAGTCCCCTACACCCGTAGGCGTAGTAGAGGAGTAAGCCTCCTCTCCGGTTAAAGAAGTATGGAGGGTCCCTTGCGCAAGCACAAGGAGGGGTACCTCCATTTTTTCAGTGGAGCTGCCCGAGGGCGGCTCCGTTGATGTTTCAGGGGAAATTGGGGGTTGTTTTTTTTTTTATATTCATCATTGGGCATGGTGACCCTCTTTTTTTACACAGGACGCAATAGCTCACCACCTCTCACAGTTGCCCGCACTGCAAGAGGTGCTTGCAGGCCCAGCAGAGCCAGGCGCCGCCATTTGGGACCACCCCTCCCGCCTGGTGGCCTGGCAGTCCATCGGCCAAGTGGCTCCACCTTAGACAAGGCATAAAATTGATAGAATGTGAAGAGGAGAGGAAAAGGGATGTGAGGAAGATATGGGTGGGGATGAAGCAGGTTGTTAAAAAAAAACCCATCCCAAACCGGAGCTCAGGGGTTAGGGAACATTGTCCCCTCCCCCTCAGCCCCGATCTGGGATGGTTGGCTTGAGAAGAAGGTCAGCATCTACCCTGTGAAATTAGAGGCTGACCAGAGAAAGTTGTGGAAAAGGTTGTATGAAAAGCGACGAGGTAGGGGAGAAATACAGGCTATCTGAAGGAAGGAAGAGAGGCTAAGCTGGGGCTGGACGGAGCGCTGGATCCCGTCAGCACGGTGGCCAGGATGGCAAATCGCCGCGCCCCTTACGGGGTAGTTAGATGAGAGGCACAAGATTACATCTTGTATGCAAATTAAGTTGGGCATAAAAGAAAAACTGACTATGGTACTTGTAAATTCCATACTATCCCAAATATTGTATGTAATTTTGCTGGGAATATAAGAAAAACTGACCTTAGCTATCCCACAATACGTAAACAACAAGTGGTCATCGCAGATTTAAGTATTCAATTTTTTAAAAATTTATTTTGATTGGGGTGGTTTAAGGCCCAGGTACTTAAATGAGCTCACATGATTGATGTACAAGATTATCTGTATGTAAATTTAGTTAGGTAGAGAAGAAAAAACAATTAATGTAAATCCTGGTAGGCCAAATAGAAGGATGCGAATACCTCCAAAATTCCACATGCAAACATGGAATATGTATACAAGGACAACAAATGAGCTCCCCCAAACAAATAATTCAGTGGAAGGATGGCATCGTAGTTTTTGCTGAAATATTGGATGTTCTCATTCTAATATTTGGGTATTTCTACAAGACATTCAAAAAAAGCACATGCTACAAGAAGCCACCATGGAACAGGCTTGTGCTGGTCATCCTTCAAGAGATCAGAAAAAATATATAAAGAGACAGCATCTAGGATTCAAAACATTATTAATACATTTGAAGAACGTCCTATTTTAGATCTTTTACAGAAGTGGCTTACAATATGTCTTTTTAATAGTTCATAATTTTTAACACATATTTTGATTAGGTAGTTAATAGAATATTTGTTTATTTCATTTCAATTTTACAAGTTTGTAAATTGTATATGTTAACATTATTCAATATTTTTTGTAATATACGAGGGGGAGTCAAAAAGTTCTCAGATAAATGGCATAAAATTTTTATTTGTAATAATACTGTAATCATTTTTCTACATAAGCTCCATTAACATCTATACACTTTCTTAATCTATGAATCCAACGGTAAAGACCATCTTTGTAGAATTCACGGGGTTGTCTCTGGCACCAAGTAATGACCTGCTTTTTTGCTTCATCTAATGATTGAAACCGGGTTCCTTTTAGGTGTCCCTTTAAATTTGGTTAGGTTAGGTTAGGTTAGGTTAGGTTAGGTTACCTAACCTAACCAAATTTAAAGGGACACCTAAAAGGAACCCGGTTTCAATCATTAGATGAAGCAAAAAAGCAGGTCATTACTTGGTGCCAGAGACAACCCCGTGAATTCTACAAAGATGGTCTTTACCGTTGGATTCATAGATTAAGAAAGTGTATAGATGTTAATGGAGCTTATGTAGAAAAATGATTACAGTATTATTACAAATAAAAATTTTATGCCATTTATCTGAGAACTTTTTGACTCACCTACGTACAACTTGACTTTTAATTTTTATAAGTTTTGCAACTTGTACTCATATATATGTTTACCATAAAATATTGCAATAAATTTTTGTAACTTACAACTATACTTTTATGTTTTATAAATTGTACATTTTGTAATTTGTCTTTATTTTTTATAAGTTTCTAACTTATATATGTATAAAGCATTATTCTAATAAATTTTTGCACCATACAACTTATCCTTTAGAATTTTATAAGTTTGTATGATAAATGTATGAGTATGTTAACTATAATTATAAGAAAGCATATTTCCAATGACATTTTAATATTTTATTCCATAATGTCTGTATATTTTGGGCAATTTTTTAAAACTGGGGGCTTTTTTCCTAGACCCACCCTCCAGACCTAGCTTGGAAGAGATTCAGGGGTTCTCTTTGAATAGAAGACCTTCAGAGGAATGGCTGTATGCTTCCTGGAGGCAGAACTCTGGGTTCTGTTGGCCGAACAAGGCACTGGTGTAATCACTTTCAAAGACTTATCGGGGGAGGGGGGGCTGCTGCCTGAGGATGGCTTGGGGTCGGACATGCTAAACTTGGCCTGGTCACTTGCCAAAGTGGTCCATCCCCATTTGTAAGTTCTCATGGGCTTAAACCGCCTTGGGAGAAGTGTGCACTTTTTTTTTTTTCCCCCTTTAGAGCCCATCTGGCGACTGCCCACTTGGGCATAAGTCGCTGGAGATATGACAGCCTAGAACTCGGCTACTTTAAAATAAATTCTGAAAAAATAATGATAAATATTGGAAAAACTCAAAAATTAGGAAGCAATCTCCGGCATCGGGGAGAGGTCCCCCTCACCCCGGTGCAGGAGCGTGCAACCTACAAAGAAAAACAAAAAAATAGAACCTACTTAAATAAAGGGGAGAAGCCCGACCCCCCTTCCCCAAAGTCAACAAGTCTACAAGTCAATGTGCACGAACTCGTCCCGAGCAAAAGGGATAGGCGGTAGCGACCCCGCCCATCCTGGCACCGGGACAGGCATCGTGCGCGAAGATCACCCAGACTGGGACATTCGACAAGAATGTGGCGAACAGTCTGGGGGATTGACGCAGTCGTCGCAATAGGGCGCTGGCGAGAGCTCCATCAGATAGCGATGCGTCACAAGAGTATGTCCGATTCGGAGATGACAGAAAGCGACCTGAAGCCGTCGCGGCATTGGGGGATAGGTCCATGGAAACAGTCGTGGCGCAATTGCATGCAACTTTAAGTTCCCTTCGACTGTCTCCCATCTTCTTTGCCAAGCAGTCCGAAGAGCTGCCCGTATTCCTGCCAGAAGTGTGCACAGGGGCAGATCTGGGTTGGTTGTTTTGCACTGAGCTGTGGTCATCGTAGTCTTTTGGAGCAGAGAACCAACCTCCATTTGAGAAGAGAGGGGGGGGGATGCTGACCCCCTCCAAGCTTAAGATGAAGGGGTATGGCTTAATGGACCCGGCAACCCATGCCCTTCTAAAGGAGTTGGCCACATCAGTTGATTCTGGGCTGCCTGTCTGTGTTTTGGCAGTACCCTGTGAAAGGAAGGGGCAGGACCGCCCCTGGCACAGAGATGGAATTGTCCAAGGGCAATTCCAAAGATGGAGATTCTCCACCCAAGACATTTCTTTCACCCAATTCTTGCTGCTCCCTTAACCACAATCGTTAATTGATGGTACATCCTCCATGAACCTTTGCAGGCCCCTGAGATTGGTACATTAGGGCACTCCCCTTTTAGTGGTTTTAGTGTGTTGCACAGATGATTGAGCTTTATCAATAATTGCCTCTTGTATACCCATTCCCCACCCTCTTTGGAGTAGTAGTAGTATCCCTTATGAAGGCACGTATCTGCATACCCCTGTTGCAGAACCATGGGATGGTTCAACGATCGCTGGTTAATGCCATAACACACTACAGGCTGATCCCCCGTGCTTTAGGGCTTGCCAGCATTTGTCATTCTCATCTTAATGTGCATTTCACTTTCCGATGTTGGGATTTCATCCAAGATATGAGGGACAAATGGTGCAACTTACTTAATGTATACACCCCACCCACTAAAGATCAACACTCTGAAACTAAGGTAATGCCCAGGAAACACCACAACCTCCACATGATAAAATTTTTCAACATCACACAAACCCTCCCCCAAGAGACACCACTGCCAATGCATGCATCCCCCCTCCCTCTCTCTGGGCCCCAAGCCACCACCCAAAAGAGTACCTTCCCAAATCTCCCAGTACAATCATCACCCAAAACTCAACATTGCCTCAGCTTAACCAACACCAGGAACAAGAGAGTGCAGCACATAAAAAATCAGATACACAGAGAGCCAGATCTCTTGAAGAACCTGATACGGACAGCACAGAACGCTAAGGTTGCAGCAATTGTAAGTACAACACCACTTACTTGCAATTGGACATTGAAAGTTCCTTACTCCGGTATGGGTCAGAAGATGGCCCTTGAGGTGCTCCGAGCGAAGGAATGCCTTCTTACAAATTGGACAGGAATATTTGCGGTCATTGGTATGTTTTCTTTGGTGTCTACTTAACTTACTAGCGCACTGAAACCTCCAGTTGCACCCCTGCAAATACAGTAAATAAAGTGGTATGTACTACATACCATTTCAACACTAGCCAACAACATGTGTCAAAGACATCCAGGACTGAATGCTGGGTATTAGACTAAATAGTGTGGATTCATCTCGCCACCAGGCAGTAGTGGCGCAGGCTGCCTTAACCAACACCAAGAATAACCAGCTTGAGTGACGTAAATGATAGGTGGCTTGGTACATAAGGATATATAGGGGTGAGAGAGGGAAGGTACATAGCTTTAACCATTTAAGCGCCTGGCTAATTTGCTCGAACTCGCCCTAGGCAAAATTATAAATGGTACACGTTATCAAAAATAATTAAAATAAATATTTAAATCCTTTTTTATTAATCAAATAATATATTTTAATTGGAAAGAATTATTCTATTGATATAATTAAAAAAATATTAATAACCTTCTGCCTATTTATAATTATGCTTGATAATTCTCAGTTCTTCCACAAATTTTCATTGACACCCATGGTCATTTTATGCTTTTTAAATCAGTTACCCACTTTTAAATAGGTTTCTAATTTAAAAAACAGTGCTTCTATTCATATAAGATTATTTTATATCTTAAATTTTATGAAAATTTTGCTCAGGGCCTATTTTTAACCTATAAAGCTGTATTTTCCAGACAAAATAGGCTTGCTGGTTTGTGTGCTTTCAATAATATAATAACTTAAGGCATTTCCTCATTTAAATTGGATTAAAAACCAAAAACATAAGTGTATTTGACCCCCAAAAAGGAAGATTCATCAAAAATGGGGTGTTTACACAGATGAGCAATAATTCAGCCTCTTTTTGGCAGTCACGTTATGGTGGCCTTGAACAAAGTCAAGTTACTCTCATTCATAAATCTTGGTTTACAAACAAAGAAGGACTGACCTATGCCATTTATGTATTTTAATTATATGCTTAATCACTAACATAAGAGTTTGAAAAAAATTGACAAATTATTAGGGCGAATAAGAGTCTATATGTGAAAGACCACAAAAGGCCCTCAGGCGATTAAGTAGCACTGAATTGATGACGGATAAAGGCCCTTGGGCAATTAATGAGTTAATGTACACTGAACCTGAAATGGGAGGGGGGATGTTGCAGAGGATCTATTGAGGTAGCTGTTGATTGAAAGTAAGTAAATCAAATTGCACCCATGAAAAAGGATAAAACTAACAAGGCAATCTCTGCCAGAAAGTGGGTGGAAGAAAGGCTTCAGATGGAAAGTGAAAATGAGTGTGAGAATCATAGCTTGAAAAGTAGATAGGAGACTATTGTGCACTAAAGACAAGAAAGGAATGCAACTCTCCATAGAACCTAGAATGTAATAATCCCATAATTAGGTAGCAAGATGGAGTTGGCAAGTCATAAAACGATACCTGATGGGGGCCATGTACTCTATGCCTAGCATGTTTACATGGTCACTCATCACTTTTGAGCAGGTGGATCAATTGTTTCATTGTCAATGGTGGCTCTTGCAGTGATTCCATAGCCATGCATCTGACATTCAGTCACTACCACTCTTCCTTTCTCTGGTTTGATGCAGTCCAGAAATCTGTTTCTTTTCTCTCTTCCTCACACTTTCAATGCAGTGCCACCCAGTGGCCCTTTAGGGGCTTGTAACTTTTAGGCATTCCAGCTGGTCACCTTCATTGATGTTTTTATAATAATAATCTTGTCCAGTCAGGGTTTATGCCTCGGCATAAGGACTCATGCATGCTGAGACACAATCCCCCTCCATGTACACCTATCATTCACTTCTTCCTGCCAGCCCCGATCCCCGCCACCACCTTTCTCTGAGACTCCTTCAAATAATCAACCCACCTTTAACACAGGCTACCAAACTTTCTCACACCCTGAGACTCTCGTAGATGTACATTGATACAACTAAAAATACCCTTACCTTCCCAAACTTTTATACCCAAGGATTGTGATGGATAAGTACTGGTTATATAAAGTAACATTAGATGGAAACAAATGTTTGAAAATATCCTCCAGGAGAGGAACTGAGTGATATACACCAGTTACAAAACTAGTAAATATCCAGTGGTTAATAATAAAGGTGTATATATAGCAGGAAGGTGGTAAGTTAATTGCAAAAAAAAAAAAGAATGTGTGCAAGAAAAGGTTATGTTCCCTGAGCAAGGAGAGAGACATGCCTAAAGATTATTTAAAAGGGTGCGTGTGGACCCCTATGGCCTTAGAGACAAGGTTGGCAAATCAAAAAACCCGGGTTTTATTCCCTTTTTTTTTCCCCCCCAAGTGAAATTTGAAAAAACCTGGGTTTTGTTTTATTTTTCAAAATTACACGTTTTTTCAAGAAATGAATGCTACTTATCATTATGTTATTCAAAATGCATATTTATGTTTAGAATTTCAACAAATATGTATCAAATTAAGACTATTTCTCTGATACTGACTCATAATTCATCTCTCCTTCTACAGGTTATGGCTATCATGGGTACCCATAATTCTCTATCAATGATCTGTTTCTGTGATCTGTTCTTACCTTAATATAATTATTAAACTAATTAATTATTAATATTATAAAAATAGAGCTAGCTATTCTTTGTCTATGTTATTCTAATGCTTATAGTGTTTGTTTTTTGAAAAAAAAAACCCTCAGGATATTTTCAAAATTTGGGGGTTTTGCCAACCCTGCTTGGAGATGAGGCCCTGTCACATTGCCATGCCAATGAAGATAAGTAAAAAGCCATGGACAAGTTAGGGTGTGTTGTAGGTGTAAAGTTATGATGTTTACCCTTTTGCAATACTCTGTTAGGCGCTGACTCATGCCAAGTGCCATCCAATCGGTGTAGTGGCAATATCAAAACACACACACCATCAATCATCTGTGTCCCAAGGATAAGGGATGGATGGATGGATTGCACTGCAAAACCAAGGATAAGCGTAGCATGTGGCGGATACTGCATGAGGCCCCATGAGAGAACTTTATGACGGAATGGGGAGAATCACCCCACTCCCTAACTTCATCATTTTATGAGCCTTCAACAGTAATATTTTTCCATCATCTTTTTGTATCAGCGCTCCTAGAAAAATCCCCACCCACCCACACTGCATCAAGTGGTGGCATAAATGCCCTTGTTGGTTCTCTTTTTAAAATATGGCATGTTAAGTTCTTGTCAGCCACCTTTCCACACCTCTTACAGCAGCACATGCAAATAGGACAGAATTCTAATTTGGAACTGTTATCGAATTCAGCATAACTAATTTTTCAACCATAACTACTTTCCAAAAATGTGATATCAATGCACATCAAAGCCACAGAAACCTACCCACCCTTTTATGTTCCACCAAGCAAAAAGCTCCCCATCCTCTTTTCACACCAAGTTGGGTGGGCCTTCATAGTGATGGGTTCATCACTGGGCACAAATTCCCATATATGACCCCTCCTAATTTTTTATTTTTTTTTAAGAGGCTATCTGGGACTGCCCACTTAGGCATAAGTCGCCGTAAACAAACAGCCTAGTTCTAGGCTACTTTAAAAAATTCGAACAGTAAACAACAATAAAAAGAAATAACAATAACAAAAACAACAACTAAACCTAGTTAAATGAAAGGGAGAAGGCCGGCCTCCCCCAAATAGTCAACAAGTCCACCAGTCAATGTGCACGCACTCGTCCCGAGTACAAAGGACAGGCGGTAGCGACCCCGCCCATCCCGGTACAGGGACAGGTAACGTGCGCAAAGATCACCCAGACTGGGACATTCAACAAGAATGTGCCAAACAGTCTGAGGGACGACGCAGTCTTCGCAATAGGGCACAGGCAAGCGCTCCATCAAATAGCGATGCGTCACACGAGTGTGTCCGATTCGGAGACGACAGAAAGCGACCTGAAGCCGTCGCGGCATTGGGGGATAGGTCCATGGGAACAGTCGCGGCGCAATGGCACACAACTTTAAGTTCCCTTCGACCGTCTCCCATCTTCTTTGCCAAGCAGTCCAAAGAGCTGCCCGTATTCCTGCCATGTAGTCGGTGTGAGGAAGAGCGAAACGCTGGTCCGGTCGCAGAGTCCTCGCGGACTCTTTGGCGCCCTCATTCCCTGCAATTCCTACATGTCCAGGAACCCAGCAGAAGATAATCTCGACATCTGCCCGGCTCGCCATAACCGTGGCATCACGGATATCGCGAATCAGGGGATGGGGAGATTCCAATGCCCCGAGAGCTCTCAGGGCGCTTTGTGAGTCGCTATAGATCACAATCCGGTCTCCGAACCACGCACGTCGCGTAATCTCCCGTACCGAGTGGTGTATTGCTACCAGCTCGGCCGTGAAGACAGACGCAGCGCCTGGTAGAGCCCCGCTGACTTCAAACAGAGGGAAAACGGCGTGGAAGCCGACCCCCTCTTGGGACTTGGAGCCATCCGTATACACTGGCACGGTTTCAGCGTGACATGATGTGTGCTCCAAAAAGGTCGAATGCAATACTCCCGGCGCCGTACAAGCTTTGGGAGCAGAGGCGTGGCGACAAATAGCCAAATGTGGTACCCTCCAGGATGGCGTCCTGGGCAGAACCAGGGGCGCCACCGGCCCGAGAGCTATATCTACCTCTCGGAGTTTCCTGGCCCTAAACCCAAAGGGCTTAGGGTATGACTGGCGTCTCTCGGCGGCATAGGCACCATCGAGATCAGCTGCGGATGCAGTGAAAGCTGTTGGCGACTGAGGGAGGCGCCGGGCTCGCGCGTACAGGCGAGTGATGCACTGCACGCGGCGCAGAGCGAGTGGCATCTCCCTAGCATCGACCAACAGGCTCTCAATGGGGAAAGTGCGGAAGGCACCGGTCGCAAGGCGAAGGCCGGTGTGGTGGATCGAATCCACCTTCCGCAATAAACGCTCGGCTGCGGATGCATAAAACTCGCATCCGTAGTCGAGCTTCGAACGAACAAAGGATCGATAAAAAAGTAGGGCAGTAGCCCTATCAGCGCCCCAGGCGCTGAACGTCACGGAACGGAGAATGTCCATGGCGCGGGTACAACAGACTCTAAGGCTGCGAATATCAGCCTGCCAGGTGAGGCATCGGTCGAATGCAAGACCAAGGAAACGGTGCGATTCCACCACATCCATGCGGACCCCATTAAGAAACAAATCTGGATCGGGGTGAAGCCGTGGATGGCGGCAGAAGTGCACCACCTTAGTCTTGGCCAAAGAAAACCGAAACCTGTGCGCTTCGGCATAGCGAGAGACGCGGTTCAATGCTTGTTGGAGTCGACACTCCAGAGTTGGCATCTGGGCCGCGCCAAAAGAGATCGAAAGGTCGTCCACGTAGAGCGTAGCGAGAACATCTTCCGGCAGCACCGAGGTGATGCCGTTGATGCTCAGGGCAAAGAGTGTGACACTGAGGACACTTCCCTGCGGGACACCCTCTTCCTGCTCCTTTGGGCCGGAGCAACTTATGCCTAAGTCGGCAGTCGCCAGATAGCCCCTTAATCAAAAAAAAAAAAAAAATTGGGCCAGAGAGGGCTCCCCCATCCGTACGCGGAATCAACGATCTCGCAAAAATTCAGATAAAAAGATTGGGAGGCGTCCCCTCGCCCCCATCGTGTGGAGAGTCTCCATGATACCGTATCGCCATGCGGTATCATAGGCTTTCTCCAGATCGAAAAACACCGTGGCGTAGTGCTGTCTACGAAGGAAAGCCTCGCAGATGGCATTTTCCAGTCGGAGCAGAGCATCCGACGTGGAGTGGAACTTGCGGAAGCCGCACTGTGCAGAAGACAAATGGCCTACGCTGTCCAGGAAAAAGGCTAATCTAACATTCACCAATTTCTCCATCAACTTGCACACGCAAGAGGTTAGAGAGATTGGGCGGAAACCGGTCTGCGATAAGACCCTCCACCCAGATACTGTTCAACAAATCTAACAGAAAGGCCATGCCTCGCTCACCCAGGTGTCGAAGCATGGCGTACGGGACATCGTTCGGACCATGGGCGGTGTCCGCGCACGAAGCGACAACGGAGCGCAACTCACTCACAGTAAACTTGTCGTTCAAGGGTTCTCCGCCTCTGGAGGTAAAGTCCAGTCGGCGGCCTTCCGCGACATCACGACGTGCATTGAATGCTGGCGGAGCAGCATCCCAGCTAGAGAATGCGGAAAAAGCGGTCGCTAAAGATTCCGCCACGGACGCGGGGTCCGAGATTGCGGTCCCATTCTCCTGGAGAATGGGAGGGAGGTCCTGCGAGAACTTGCCCCGAATCCGTTTGACTCGCTTCCACACCTCAGCTAAAGGGGTCTTCCCGTTAAGTGAAGACACGTATGCCCGCCAAGAAGAGAGGCGGGCGAGCTTCGAAATATACCGGAACCTAGCCCTAGCCCGACGAAATTCACCGACAGTGAAATCGTTCGGGCGGCGCTTATAGCGCATGTAGGCATAACGCTTCTGTTTGAGGGCCGTCTCGCACTCGGCCGACCACCATGGGAGTGGTCGGCGTGAAAAACGGCCAGACGTCCTAGGAATAGTAGTCAGGCCCACGGCGATGAGGTTGCCGGAGAATAACTCAACGGCCTTATCTACCGACCTAAACTCCTCGACTGAGATAGAGAATTCAGTCATTTCCTGAAATGCAGGCCACCACGCCCGTGCCAAGCACCACCGAGGTGGGCTCTCAGGCGGCAGTTGCCCTGAAAATGATATTTGAATGGGAAAGTGATCACTACCATGGAGGTCATCGACCACCCCCAATCAAAATCAGGCTGTGCATCCGAAGAGCACAAAGATAGGTCAAGGCAAGAAAATGAAGCGGTTCTCGGAGTGATGCGTAACTCATCCACGTTTAAGACCCCTCATAAACCTCATTCATGCACACCCATCATCCTCTTGCTTCCAAGTTGGTGTTTTCTTTCTCAAACACTTCATTCATTATAACTCCTTCTATATGGCTTCCCATCCTTCCCCCCAGACACTCATGCTCAAATCAAGCAAATTTGAACAGAATACTTTAAAAGATTAAGCATTTTTTAAGTCTAATTTCATTAATCATTTAAAAGTAACATGGAAAATATAGTGACTACATAACATGGGCTCCTAAATAGCAAGAATCCCCTTTCCCCAGTATCTAGAAGGAGTTTAGATCCAAACATTTAAACACACTTATTTTATCAACGCATTGTAGGACCTAAGGGCACAACTACAGACTAATGAAATGAATAAAAGTGAAAAAAAAAGTTTAAGCTCAGCTAAACGCAGTCAAAATAAGTAACTGATGATGTTTTGATAAAACTAAAAGCCCACCTCATATGTGCACACATAGGGTCTTTGTCCTGTGTGGACCCGCATATGTGCCCTCAATCGACAAGGCTTGTCAAACCTCTTCTCACATCCGACCCATTGGCAGCGAAGATCTTCCTCCTTATGGTGGCTCCTCATGTGCGAGGCCAGAGAGTTGGGAGTGAAGTAAGCTTTGCAGCACCCCTCCACTGAACACCTGAAAAGAGATTCAGAAATGGAGTTATTGTGATGTTCATTATTTCCCAATCATCCTCACCCAGACACATACTGAATGGATGTAGCATGGCACAATGCCATTGCATAAAACACCTGTAAAGATTCAGGGGAGTACATTTAGCCTCTCAAATATGCCTGATGGCTCAAATGTCATATATGGCTCTGTGCAGGCAAACATAAGATGATTCTCCCCACTTGCTTGGGTGACAGCTCTGCTTTCCCCTTCTGCCATTAGACACCATCTTATATCTTTCAAGATCTAAAGAACCCCACATATTGTTTAAAAAAATCTTCACTTTTAAAACTTAAAAAGGAAAAACAAATTGGCAAATCACAAAGTTTTTGAAAAGGAAGTTAAAAAAGCGGGGGAATTAAGGGAGGTGCAAAAGTCTGGAAGATACAATGTGATTACATGGAACACAGAACTATTCCAGACCTGTCATTGTCACATAACAGGAGCAAGAAACTTCTGAGAGAACTTTCTCAATCATACACCTAATCATTAATATCCCCCTATACATTTTCCAACCCAACTCATCTTCACATTTTTTTGCACTGACCTCTATACCACAACTTGCTCCAAGTAAATTATGCATAGGATTATTATATGCATAATGGAGCTCTGGACCCATTTAATGCAAAGATATATTCACACATATGAAATGCACATATAAATGGGAATGAAAATCGCTGCTAAGCTCAAAGGTACCAGGGGCAGGGGATCATGGGAAGGGGCTGTCAGGCTGATGATCAAGAAACCTTTGTGGTTCAACATCAGGAGTGAATATAAATTCACATTTAGAGTCTATAACTATGATTGTATACATAAAAATGTAATTTGTTGAATTAATAAAGATAATACAGCAGTTTAACTCTTTGGCTGTCTTTTATAATTAAGTCATTTTTATTTTCATGAAGCCAATTTTGCATTTAGTCCATTTAAAAATTTTATTCTATTTTTTTTAAAGAAACTTAATTTACAAGGTAAATTTTATTATAAAATCAAAAAAGGTCATTACTAGGCATGGCCTTTTATAAGGCCAAAGAACTTTCTGAATTAACAAAATCCACCATTTGAGCAGCATGACTGTTCAATTATGCATTTGCTCACCTATAATCAGCATGCTTAATAAAACTCTATTAAATGATGCGTACATTGCTTATGCATGTTCTAAACTACTTTGATGGTCAGTTAATATCTTGGGTTATTCAGCACACTTATGCATGAGTTCTATTGAACCATTTTGCACACATATATATTTGCCACACACACAAGTGATTCTGTTAAAATAGAAAGCTAGAACTTCAGTCTTGGGTAAGCTTTTATGGAGTGAAATTATTGATACTTTATGAACATAAATTTGTTTCTATGAAAATTAATATGTGGTACTATGTTGCATCATATATCTTTCGCTCATGGACATCACCCCCTCCCCACTGACTAGTTAATGAAATAAACAAAGATTAGCATAACAATCACTGGCGAGCACAATGACACCAGAGAAGAGTCCTTATTTATGAGAGGTGCCAGGAATGCATTTTTTATATCAATCAGCAATCAAGTAGGAACCTTCATCACCTCGGGGTAAGGTAAGGATCAGGAGTATATGGATACTCTTCTTATCTATTCCTAGGAATAGAGAAGAGTGTATGTTGTCCTGCAATGATGAGGGATGAAAGATAGGGAGGGTTATGAATGGCTGTGTGATGACCTATGAAAGATCTACCTACCCCCACAAGGATAAGCACAGGAAATCTACCAATCAGTGGCCAGATCTCTATGTTGCTGATGTTTGTGTCTATAACTGGTACCTCAACATTAGAAAATCAAAGTTGTATCAACTAGGTTAGCAAAGCTCAATGGAGCTTAACTTCAACCAACGCTTCTCAAAATGTTGTGCCTTCTTCAATATTAATAAAGTCATGTCACTCATTAGGGAGTGCATTTTTTAGCCTGCTGTCCAACCAACATCAAATGTTAGAACATATTTGTAGTTTATCTTGAATAATTTTATAAATTCAGTTTCCAAGAAGATTTTGAACAGCCATATTGAAAATGGGGAGGTTAAATTCTGTACAAATATTAGAAACCTATGAATTTAACAGACCCAAACAAGACCTCATAATTTTTTTAAGTAAATTTATCATGCAGAAATTTTGTAAGGAGATATATAAAGGGAAAATGTGTCAAAGATATACAGTGCAGATCCTCCTCCGGGTCAAACTACAGGGGGTACACAAACCCACATATAACTTGACATCCCTCACCAATTCATAAAGTATAAAAAGGAAAGGATGGGAACAGTATGAAAAAAAAGGGTGAGAAGAATGCAGACTTGTTAAAATCCTCTAGAAGCCATCTATAAGAAAAAAAAAAGTAAGAAAATACATAAAGAAAACTATACAACTGACTTGTACGGTGGTTTTACATCTGTATGAAGCTTCATGTGAGCTTCCAGTTCCCTCCTTGTATGAAACGCTTTCCCACAACTCAATAGGGAGCAAACCCATGCCTTGGGCCTCTTATGAAGGGTCATGTGAGTGTTGAGATTGTAAATGGTTGTAAACCGTCGACTGCAATCGGGCTCAGTACACTGCAAAATTAAAAACAAACAACTTGATAAATTGTGGTTACCTATCTGTGAGTACACAACACTTACTAGAAGAATAAAATTATCAACTTCAACAAATACCCATTTCCCACAAAGTGGAGATGGTGCACTTAATGCCACTAAAACTGCCCACTCTCTTGGCTTCCACAAACAAATACCCATGTCCCACAAAGTGTGGGTAGCACTTTAATGCCAGTAAAACTACCCACCCATCATTTTGTCCATGCTGAATGAGCCTTCATAGCAATGGGGCACTATTTACTATGGCCACCAAGGAAATTAGACACAAAAAGAGCAAGAGTGGGAAATTAAAAATGATGGGGTTGGGAATCTATATTCAATACATTAACCCTTTAAGCATGCATGGCCCCCTCCCCTGGTCCTTGTCTTGTTATGGTGCAAATAAGACTTTAAAATTAACCAGTTTTAAACTCTCATAACACTCATACTTATTAATTTAATCCTATTTAGTTTAGTCCATCTGATAAAAAGTTTTCTTTATTTGGTTTCTTCTAATGGGAAACTCTTTAGTTTGGAAATAAATTGATAAAATGATGCTGCATAACAGCTTGTAAACCAGTTTTTCAATGCTCTCATGGTCTAAACAATGCAATCTCATTTTCTTTTTGCTCCAAGAGCAGTTATTCTATTGCATACATTTTTTAGCAAAATTTTGATGTTAATGTATATAAATAACAATTTATAGCACATTACTGTAGGACAACTGCAGTTTTTACTACCTATGTATATTAGCTTATACTAATTAAAATAATGTCAGTTTTGCTAACCATGGTTGGTTGATCTGTGTCACATTTAATGCAAAATTGGAGCTGATGACTGTGATCTTTTATTAGAGGAAAGTGATTCTATATATATATATATATATATATATATATATATATATATATATATATATATATATATATATATATATATATATATATTGATTTTGTCTTCCCCTGGCGATGGTGCTTTTTATGGGTGGGTTTTGATGGATGTGGATGACCTTTGATAGGCCCTTGTGGCTTTTGTCATCCGTGAAATTGTGTTATGTTATGTGATACTGATTGTTCTATAGCAGAAACATCAAGTAATGATAGTGATAGTTCTGAAGTTAGTGATAATGACCAGCCTAGTGCTGGTAGTGGTATCAAATGGAAAATGGCGAAAGACTTTGTACCGAGTGTGTATAAATTTGATGCCCGCCACTGCGGTGTCAAGGCACAGTGTGGTCTAAACATAAATTCATGTGAATAGGATTATTATAAAGATTTCATCAATGATGAACTCAGTGACCTGATTGTGTGTGAAACAGAGAGACAAAGTAAATATATCATCAGAGATCTGGCTCCAGGACATCTTATTATGTGGGGGTCATGTGTTACATATTGTGTGAAGAAGGGGGGGCACACACACACACACACATATATATATATATATATAGAGAGAGAGAGAGAGAGAGAGAGAGAGAGAGAGAGAGAGAGAGAGA